>CM076579.1:240942952-241482226 GCA_034641835.2 Pinus albicaulis | reverse complement strand
GTGCCTGAGGGTACTGTATTGTCCAACCCATCATCCTGTCCAAAGCCTGTGAAGCCTCTTTGAGCTGATCTTGTCTTTGCCTGGTTTCCATTCGTGCTCTTTCCAGGGGAGCGACTGTTTGCTTGATGGTGAACATTTCACCATATACCTGTCTCATAGTCATTTCCAACACCTCACACTCCTTGAAAATGGCAAGCGAGACTTCATTTGCTGGTAGAGCTTGGTTTCGAAGTTGCTGGACTTCTGCTTGCAATGCTGCTTTCTCCTGCTCTGCCATCTTTTCGCGTTGCTCAGCTGCGTGCAGTCTGTTTTGTAAAGATACTATTTCTCTACTCATCCGGGTTACATTCTCTTCCATTAGCCCTTGTGGCCGATTACTGCGCTGATACTAATATTTTTTATAATCACAGTATCAAAACTATGTCACTACATCGACCACTTGCGGATGATGTAGAGGGACTTTGTGCCAACGACCTCCTCTTCTCTTGACGGATTTTGAACGAAAAATGATCAAATGTGAGTCTGGTCAGGTCGAACACATCTTCTTCCTGTCTCTGGGGCGATCTAACATCGGAGAGTTTTGTACGGCCCAGAGGTATGTCGAGAGGAGTTACCTCAAGATCGTCCAGCATGTCATCCTCCCTTTCCTCTGTGTTCTTCTCTTCTTCTTCCTTCCTCCGTCGTTCAGCTTCTGCTGATGCTTCTATTTCGGCTCTCTTCATACGTTGTTGCGGCGAGCTGTTGATTTCTTCATACGTTCGAGCTGCAGCCGGCTTGTTCCGGCTTTCTTTGGCGTTCGGCCTACATATACAATCGGCCTACGCCAAGTGCAGGATTACCTTTACAGCGACGTACCTCCTTGTCCTATTTTCTTTCCTGGCCTCTTTGGCCAGCTTCTTCTTTTGTGTTGCTGTTGCACTCTTTTGGCGCGCCTCCTCATCTTCTTTTAGCTTTTTCTCCCTTTCTTGCTGGGCTTTTGCCTCTGCTTCCTTTTGTTTGATGGATGGAGTTGGCACTGTATTGATTCGAGATTTCTTGAGTATAGATGAAGAGGCACCTCCTAACTGACGTCTTCTGTCCTCTAAGTTCTGATCATCTGGGTCTTCCTGGACCACGTCAGTCCTCGGAGCAAGTTGTCTTTGAGCATTATACCAGTTTCTTCTCTCATCTTCCGCTGGGCGTTCAAGATGCTGATAAGTCCACTTGAGGTTGGCTCTCCGGCAGTGTTCAGGGACTATTTTCTCTGGGTCATATGTTCGGTGTTCAAGTGCCCCCAGCTGATAACTTCTCATTTCTTCTGCCTCTGCTATGACTTCCCTGAAGTCTTTAACTGTGAATGCACCAATGGTGAGGGGCAGAGTGGGCCACGGCTTCTTTTTGCCCTTAGACAGGATGTTGGATAATCCGTGTGACATCTGAAAGCACACCTCCTGAATAAGCATTTTGTCCGTCATGAAGCGAGGCATAGCATGTGGCGCCTTGTAAGTTCCAAAGACTCGGATGAAGGTGTACCCAGGGAAAGGGAACCAGTGCGCCACTTTAACCAGAGTCTCCTTGGCCCGCCACGACATGCAAGGGGCGTCTTGGCCAAATAAATGTCTGTACAGTGCGGGAAAAAATATTTGGGAGATCTGATCTATATCCTGTTTGTATTTGGACTCCCAAAATACCTTGAGTTGTAGATGAATTGCGCGCGTGTTCTCGGAGTCCCAGTTGTGCCCCCATCCATCAAAATCTACTCGGGCGCAAACCGCGTCTAGTAGGTACGAGGCCATGTAAAATTCAGCAGGCATTCCTTCATCCGGGGCCAATGCCGAGTTCAAGTTGGTCTGCATCGACGTCATCAGTATGCCGGCCCAGTTGAAACGGGTGCCATGTTGTGTTACATACTCCATGATAGTAGCCCAATTGCCGCTGAAGGTGGAACAATCTGGGCGCCCGTAAAGTCTGCAGAGCATGGCGGCAACCAATTTGTAAACCTTCCTTAGGCTCGCCACTGGGTATTCCTGGTTCTTTTTCACCTTGAACTTCTCGGGCTCCTCCCACCATTGTTTAATATAGTATCGGCCTTCTCGGAGCCGGCGTAGACAACTGACCCGTGGAGAAATGCTCGTTTGAGCTGGCTTGATGGAAGTAATAAATGTGTGCATCCGAGCCTACCAGTGTAGCAAAAGCTCTGCCTTGGTGATCCCTAATCACAAACTTCTCGGGGTCTGTCTTTTGTATGATCCAATCTATGATTTCTGGACATGGGAATATGGCTGGATGCGCCCCTGCCAGATGTAGTTTGGACCTCTTTACCGCCAAGTATACTTCCCGGTCTGGGAGATCTTCTGGAAATTCTTCTTCCAATGTGGCGAACTCATGATAGATCTGGTACCATCTCATGCTGTCGTCTTTTGAAAAATTACATAGTGTATCTCGGTATATTGGGGGTGGGGACACCACCTCCAGTTCATCAATCTCTTCCACTATTTTCTTGTCCTTCCTCCGAGATAGCGGGGGTGCCATGTCACTAGAATCTGAGAGCACAGGTATGCACTCTATGTCTTCTTGAGTTTCACCTGTCAAATTCAGAAAGGAGTCCCACGATAAGAACGACATGGTGATAAAAACCAGTTACAATTTAGTGATGAAATCTAGCTGCGTTAATGCAAAACTGGACTGGCGGTCCATTTGGGTCCTTGGATTGCAAAACGGGGCTAAATTTGCTTGACCTTGCGACCTTGCGACACAGCGACACAGGGTGTAGGTCGCTAGGTAAACTAGATGCAGCGAATCCTCCGAAAAATGGGAAAATCACGACCTAGCGACAGCGACTAGATCCATTTGGGTATGAATAATCCCAAAAATGGAGAAAATGCGACTCTGCGGCCTTGCGACTAGGTCGCTGGGTCGCAGGTCGTAGACTGGCTTGCCGGGGTTTTTGCGCGTGCGGCCTTGAACTCTTTTGCCCCCCTTCTCTTGGGAATTTACAAGATTTCTGGGCCCAGGGGGAGCTGTGGCATGATTTCAAAGGCAAAGGGATGATGCCATGGGGTGAAACAACAAACAGTGAGGTTTTGGGCAATTCATGCAACATATAATTTACAAAAACCTCAGAAAACATCAAAGCTCGACCAAAAGACAATTTAAAGGCTAAAGGGGAGATGGGTTTAGTAAGAAAATCATTAAAACGGAAACAGCAGGAAGAAATGGCAACTTACCCGGGAAAAACTCGTTAGTTGAGCTGTCAGAGGCGTTTTCCTTACAAATCGCTGAATGTGAAAAATGCGACCTGCGACCTCCCTTTTATAGAAAGTCGCACGTGCGGGCAATTAATGCAGGTCGCTGGGTCGCAGATTTGTCAAACTTTGAGTTTTGCGACCTGGCGACCTTGCGACCTGGCGACCTGGGGTCGCTAGGTCGCAAGGTCGCTAAGTCGCGATTTTCTGAAAATGACAAAATTGCGACCTGGCGACCTGGCGACCTGGCGACCTGGGGTCGCTAGGTCGCAAGGTCGCAATTTTCATCAGTTTCGGGGATATGCGACCTGGCAACCTGGCGACCTGAGGTCGCGGGGTCGCTAGGTCGCAGTTTTCATGAATTGTTTACTTTTGCGACTTAGTGACTTAACAATTTCTCTTTAGTTCTAAGGGGCTCCAAAAATTTTTGAAATGGTAGTCTTTTTTGGAGGGTGTTGTAAAGGCTACAACAAATGGTGATTCACTGGACGAACTCAGAGTCTCTGCTGATGGTTAGTCTTAGCGGGGGGAGGGAGGGGCTTATGCTAACTGTCCTCTTTTACCTTGTGGTTGCCATTTCCTAGCCTTCGGCATCTAGCTGGGTTGCCCAACCTGCTGGCCTGGTTGGGCGCCATTCAAACAAATTCTTTCTTCAGGTCTCCAGACTGGAAGGGTTGGAGAACTCCAGGCGGCCACAGGGTCTGGTATGATTATTTTGTCCTCATCGTGTTGCTCCGCTGCCAGCGAACCTCCCGGTCCCGGCGGAGTCACTGCCTAGGAATCGTGAACGTTGCTCCGCTGCCAGCGAGCCTGGTCAGTACCCCGGCGGAGTCGTTACATCACCTCTCTGCGCAGGAAGCCTTTCTCAATCCTTTACCCTTTATTTGTGTGCTATTGCACTTATTTTGAATGTGCCTGAGGCACTTATTTAGATGTGCTTATAGCACTTATTTGAAATGGCAATTTTGCCTGGGCGGATGAGGGATCCCGACTTATTTTGCTTGCAGAGAGGTTGTTCCTGGTCTAGTATGAGGACTTTGGTTTTTCCCAGATACCCTGTCGTAGCATAGAGTACTTCTTTCCCCTCCCGGCCCGGTTGCCATTTACACTGCATTTTCTTTTGCGGCCACCCTCTCAGACTGGCGAGGTAAGCTTTCCTGCTTGATGACTCGAGCTCGGTGATGTGCTACCTTTAGGTGCAGAGAACAAGTAAGCTTTTGCCGCCTTTGAATTTATTGGGAAAGGCTTTCCATCAGCGTAGAACCTGTTGCAGTATGCCAATATGCGTGGCTCTAACAAATCCTTCCTTAGGCTTTTATTTCGTTTTATTTTATTTTATTTTTATTTTTATTTTATTTAACAAAGAAAAGACAAGGAGCTATGGTACAAAGCGAGACAGCCCTCGAAGGGCTTCTAAGTGAAATAGTGTTTGAGGTCATGCCCGTTTACCGGGAGGACCTCGACTCGCCCATCAAGGGTTTGCAATCTGAATGTGTGTGATCCTATCTTTTCATTAATTTGGAATGGGCCTGTCCAGAGTGCTTGGAACTTGGTATGCTTCCCCTTTTCCTCATGGGCTTTATCCCATTTAAGGACCAGGTCTCCTACTTCAAAAATTTTGTTACCCGCGGACTTCTTATCAAACCATTTTTTGATTCGGCTCTGATGGATGGCAAATTTTTCCCGGGTCTTTTCCCTTTCTTCCTCCAATTTCAGCAAGGTGTCGATTCGGTTTTGCAAGGTGGGACACGGAGTACCATGACATTCTTGGGACAGTTGGAGGGCGGGGAGAGATAGATGAGAAGGGAGGACAACTTCTTTTCCGTACACGAGGAAAAATGGGGAGGTGCCTAAAGAGGACTTGGGAGTAATACGGTCAGCCCACAGTGCATTGTGGAGGGCATTGTGCCAGTTGCGCTGGTGGGATAGGAGAGTCTTCTTAATAATACGGATAAGGTTCTTGTTAGTGGACTCAGCTAATCCGTTTCCCTGTGGGTAGTAGTTTGCAGAATGTTTTAGAATAATACCATTTTCCAGCGCGAAATCATATAATTTAAAAGATGAGAAATAAGTCGCATTATCAAAAACTAAAGAAGTCGGTACGCCAAACCTGGTCATGATGGAGTGCGTGAGGAATTCTATTACCTCTTGATCATTGATTCGGCGTAACGGTGTTGCCTCGACCCACCTGGTGAAGTAATCAGTGGCCGTAAGGATATACCGATGTTGTTTAGAAGAGTGAGGTATGATTTCCCCAATTACATCCAAACCCCATTGTTGGAAAGGTTCCTCTACTGCTACTGAGAGTAGCGGTGCGGCTGGTCGTGCTTCTCGGTTGGCGAACTTCTGGCACTGAATGCATTTCCGAACATATGCATGCGCGTCTCTGAAAAGAGTAGGCCAATAGTATCCTGCACGCATTATCTTATGGGCAGTGGTATCTCCGGAAAAATGACCTCCAGCTGGTCCGTCATGCAACTCAGTTAAGATTTTCTGTGCTTCGTCCGTTTCCAAGCAGCGTAACAGGACCCCATCATGGTGTTTCTTGAACAACTTACCTTGGATCAGTTGGTGAGATGCGGCTTTTAGTCTTATTGCACGTTTCTGTCGGGCAGTAAGAGCAGGGTCCATCGTGCCTTGGGCCAGATATCTTGAAATGTCAGAATACCAAGAAGGGCTATTTTGCTGAGGCACATGGTCGCTCTGATACATGTCGATCTCTTGTTCCCAACATTCTTCTTCAATCTCACGAGCACTTGCAGCCTCCGCGGCCATTTGACATAAGCCCTGTCCTTTAACGGTATGTGCTGGTTTGAACTCTAAATCGTATTCTTGTAAACATGCCATCCAGTTGCCCCGCCTTTCGCCTAGTTCTTGCTGTACGAAAAGTGAGCGGACTGCTGGGTGCGGTACAAAAACCGTGACGTGATTTTTCAAGATGTAGGGCCTAAAATGTTTTACGGCCTTGTAAACCGCATAGGCCTGCTTGTCAATTTCCGGATAGTTTAATTCAGCTCCCTATAGACCGGTGCTCATAAAAGAAATGGGCCGTTCATCGTTGTTATTATCTTTCTGCGTGAGGACGGCCGCAAGCGAGGAGTCTGAAGCGAAAGTGTATAGGATGAAACCTTTATCAAAATCTGGACTTTGGAGGGAAGGAGTTTCGGCTATAGCCTTTTTGATCTTGTCGAAGGCCTCTTTCTCTGGAGGATTCCATTGGAATACAACATTCTTTTTAATCATTCCCTGCAGTGGTCTGACTATCTGCGCGAAATCTGAAATGAATTTACGGACAAAATTAATCTTCCCCAGGAAGGATTGCATTGCTTTCTTGTTGCTTGGGGGTAGAATCTGAGCGATGGCTTTAGCTCGTTCCGGATCAACCACAATGCCCTGTTTAGTGATAATGTGGCCTAGCAAGTTTCCCTCTGCCACAGCGAAAATGCTCTTTTTAGGATTGAGCGATATTCCGTACCTCCTGCACCTCTCGAAGATTTGCTTGAGGTGGCGTAAATGATCGCCCCTGCGTTTTGAAAATACAGTAACATCGTCCAAATACACCACCACGCTCTGCCCTATTAAACCGCGGAAAGCTATGTCCATGGCTCGTTGGAAGGTTGCCCCTGCATTGATCAAGCCAAAGGGCATGCGTTTGAACGCGAAGGTTCCCCATTTTGTCCGGAATGTGGTTTTCAGTCTGTCCGGTTCAGCTACCAGCACTTGGTTATAGCCGGAGAAGCCGTCCAATAGGGAGAACATCTCAGATCCAGACACAGCTTGTAATATCTATTCCATGGGGGGCACCGGGTAGTTGTCTTTGTTTGAGGACCGATTCAGATTGCGGAAATCTACACACAAGCGGATCTCACCAGACTTCTTTCGCACAGGTACCAGATTCGACACCCATGTGGAGTGACAAACTTTGAAAATAATGCGCGCATCTAAAAGCTTCTTAAGTTCTTTTAGAATCATTGGCTCCAAAGCTGGATGCACTTTTCTGAGTTTCTGTTGGAAGGGTTTAACGCCTTCCCTCATGGGTATTACATGCTGAATGATACGAGTATCGTATGTACGTAGATCTTCATATGTCCAAGAAAATACGTCACGATACTTCCGGAATAACTGGGTGAAGGCCCGTACCTCTTCATCACTACAGTCTTTGCCAAGGTTAACGAACTTAGGGTTCTCATCTGATCCCAAGTTTACTTGCCGATGTGCCAATATGGAACTTTGCACTTTGGTGTTCGGAGGCCTGCGGAATCGGTTTTGCAGATCAAACATATTTTCTAGTGATACCACCCCTTTGGGCATAATGTTCTCTTTGCGTTCATCATTCTTTTTCTGTAACGCATGCTCATGTTCTTCCTCATCTATCGCCGCGTCCTTGAACACTTCAGTATTGCACATAAAGTCCAAAATCTGTTGATCATCGTTAAAAACGCGTAAATTAGAAATATTGTCTGGCACAGAGGGCCTATATACAATTTCAATAGAAAAACCGTCCCTCAAAGGGGTGAATCTAGCAGCAGCATTGGCCAGAGTATCTGTTGCTGCGTTGTGCATCCTAAGGATAGATTTAATTCCAAATGCATCAAAACCAGAAATCAAACGCCATACCTCTTGTTGATACGCCTTTAAATGTGGAGATAAACAGTGAATAGTGTTGCGTACCTGGCGGGTGATAATCTCGGAATCTCCAATGACCTGCAAACATTTTACTTTCAAGTCCAGTTCCTTTTTAAGTCCGAGGATTAATGCCTCGTACTCAGCAAAGTTGTTGGTGCACTGGAACTCTAGCCGACATGAGATTAAGTATTTGTTCTTGTGCGGGTCAAGCAGTATGCAACCAGCACCAGCTCCGTCATGAGTCTTGGATCCATCGTAATACAAGGTCCATAGGTCACTTTCTGGCTCCTTCGGGGAACTAGGTTGTGAAGGGGTCCCTGCTGGTGGTAAGTCAGGAATTACTTGCTCTTCAGTGACAAATGCTACTTCAGATTGAACCTCGGGGCCTATAGGAGACTGGGGGGGTTGGTAGCATCCAAATATGGACTCCAGAAGGCACATGCCGAGCTCTTCTTGTGCAAAGTTGATGGGTTCATTAACGGCGTCCAGATCAGTGACGGTGTGTTTCATATAAGGTTCACTTTCTACCCTGATTTGATTATTCCGCCCCTTGTAAGGAAGCCACAAGTGGGACCAATCGGTGGCGAAGTAGCCTTGTAATTTGCTGGACCAATCTCTACTGAGCAATAGGCCGTATGCTTCCCGAATATCGACCACCACAATGTCGATGCACTGATGGACCCTAGAGTCTGATGACAAGCGGATAATGACATTGTTCAATTCTCCTACGGCGGGTACTTGTGATCTATCGAGCTGTATGATTTTTGCATCAGTCTTCTCCGGGCGGATGTTGAGTTTCTTACAGACAGATAAAGGCATGACATTTGTAGAGGCACTGGAGTCGACTAGACAGTTGTGGACATTGAAGTTAAAAATCTCGAAAGACAAAAGGAAGGGAGGTGTGGATCCTCTTGAGTTTGTATTGATGGCGTTTACTATGGATTGTACCTCTGGTCCGGCTTGCGCAGACATGTTGCTTACAGTCTTCGTAGCTGAAGTGTTTGCGAAAGCCTTAAGAATGAGCTCCTTTTGGTTAGTAATACGGGCCAGCTCATAGAGAGAAATGTTTGCTCTTGTTTTCTTCATATCTTCAACAATGTTATAGCTGGGCTCTGGTTGAGGGCTAGGCTCGGCAGAAGTCTTAGAGGATTTTGACGGAAGTTTATTCTTTTGACTCACTCAAGTAGTGTTATTTGGGTGTTTCTCCGTGGCAGATTGTTTTCCGTTACCCGGGGGCAGGATTTTCCTTAGAAAGGCCCTTTTCTTGTCTTCATAAGACTGTTCAGGAACAGGTCCTTTGCTTCTGAGACTATAATTTCGTACGGGCTGATCTTTGGGAACATCTGCCATGTAAATATCAATGGGGTTAAGGTTCTCTCCACCTCGCATTATGTCAAAAGCAAGGATAGAAGATCCTGGTTCGTCGTTATGGGGTGGATCCTCCTCATGATCTGAAACATCATCCTCCGTGACATCTCCTGGGGTTTGGTCATCTAAAAGTTGATTAACTACTGCTGTCATGCTGCCAATCCATTGAGGGCACGTTTTTTCAGAGTGGGCAGCTTGGTGGAACGAGCAGAAGTTGTCTTTCCCGATCTCCTCCACATTGAGAGCGGCATTTGTGTTTGACGGAGGTCTGTTAGTGTTGGGATTACTTTTCCTGAAGAAAGGCTTGGGTGGTTTAGTGCTAGTTGTGGCTTCTGTGCCTTTTCTCGTTAGGTCAGTGACTTCGTTTGTTAAATGCTTAAGCGTTTTGGCCATGCTTTCAAAATCAAAAGCATCTCTATCCCTATCAGTAGTCTTAGGAGTGGAGGACTGACCTCTTTTTGTGTTAGGCTTGTGATCATCTCTCCCTTCATGATCGATGGCTCCTATCGAAAGCATGTCTTTCTCTACAGCGAGAGCAGCCTCATAATTAGCCGCAAGGTTAGCGCGGGCTTCACGTTTGACGAAAAATGCAATGTCTCTAGGTAGGGCTTTGGTGTAGTAGTCAATGGTGATTGAGTCATCCAACGCTAAGTTTGGAGGGAATTTCTGCAGTATGGTAGCGAAGCGTTGGTTAAAGTCCTTAACCTTTTCCTTTTTATGACACTTGATGGTGCTCAGTTCAGTCAGAAGCATGGAAGGAGTTTTATCTTCTGAAAACTTATGCAAGAAAGTGCGACGGAATTGTTCCCATGAAGTGATAGATGCACTGGGGAGAGAGCGGTACCAAGTGGCTGCCTTGTTTTCGAGGGTATGGGGAAACAGTCGACACGCGACATCATCGGACTGGACTCTCATTATTTGCAGAGACAAATAGAAGCTGCTGATATGATCTTCAGCTAAGGTGCCCTTCTCAGGGTCGAACTTAGGGAGATGTTTCTCTGGATGTCTAGGCAGATCTTGGAGCGGGCCTAAAAGGTTTAATGGGGATTGAGCCATCCAGGCCAGGGGTTGCACTCTTCTCGCCCGCTGGTGTTGCCTAAACTGATGTTCAGATTCACCTTCCGAACTTGAGACTGATGCTTCTGACTCGTGACGGGAGTGTTCGTCCTGGTGTCTCCCACGGTGCAGAAAGTCTCTAAGATATCCCAAGTTATTTACAGGAGGCCTCATCGGGTTTGGGTGACGGTTGCGAGCTTGGTTTCCTTGGCCTCGGCCTCTATCCCCTCTACCTTTGGCCCCTCGACCTCTATTCCTATCTCCTTCATTTCTACGAGCCCTATTTCCCCCGTTAGCATTTCCTCGGCCTCTATCTCCCTCACCATCCCCGGGTGGGGGGTGTGCCTGGTTGTTGTTTGGTCGAGGCTGGTTAGGCTGGGAGTCGGGAAAAGGCTCGGTGTCAGCAAACTCTTCGCCCTCTTGGAGTATAGGATCATTTTCTTCAACGGCATTTGCGAGGTCTTCCAACATGAGATTAACGAGCTCGGGTATGGTACTCGCAATGGCCCCGTTACGGGTGATATTCTCGGGCGGAGTTCTAGTATGGGCAAGGTATTCCATGATTGGAGTGTACCGTAAATTGTTGATAAGATCTCGGGCAGCTGGGCGCAAGGCTCTCAGTTGCTCCCTAGTGATTTCAAAATATCGAAGCTCCCTCCCTGGAATATCTTCAAGAAGAGGAGGGTTAGTTTCAGTGTTTATGACCTCCCCTTGGGGAGTTTGTGATGGGATGTTTGTTGTGTGCTGGGAGGCTGCCATTCAGGCCCTCCTTCTAGCGCCAATTCTGTTGACGGGAAAATTTGTACGGCCAACAGCAGGGGATCTCCCCGGTAGAAAGTCCCGATTAGACCTTAAACCGTTTGGAGTAGGGATCCCGTCCGGGGTGTGGGTCCGGCTACCACTTAAGATGACTTCCCTTCGGTCTCAAAAGAACTTGTTTGAACCTGCGGATGTACACTTATTCACATGATACAGAATACAAGATTAATGTGTTAAACACGAATCAAACACTATGCATAGCAAGATTATAGATAAAGCACGTACACCTCAAGAGATGTCATTAGCAACACATCTTTTGTGGGGTAATGCTTGTACGGTAGTCTGATCACAAAAGAAATAGTTCTTTATGATAAGATACCTCTCCACTTCCTGAGAGATGAAACGAAATGCTAACAAAATAGTTCATTAACATTCATTAATAGAACAGATAATAAAATGAACATCATTGATACAACACGGATAGCCATGATGCATAAACGATGACATGAATAGTGCAGCTTCATTAATCATAGGATATTCTGAAACTGTACAAGAAATACGCAAAGTGTTCATACAGCAAAACACATCATAACCATAGGGTATTTTAACAAGACTCTATATTCATATGCTCAAGTGTAGAATATTTCAATACAATTGCATGTAACTCTTGAGTTTTTTCCCAAAAAAAGAAAAGCCCTTTTACAATGTCCCGTAGGAGTATTTATAATGCCAAAATTGTCCGTTGGGTTTCCTTGACTGTTCGCCTTCTTGACCTTTGGGTTACCTTGCGACCCACTCCTTTTGCGACCTGGGTAGGTGATGCGACCTGCGACCTAGGTAGGAGACGCGACCTGCGACCTAGGTAGGAGATGCGACCTGCGACCTGTCCTGTTGGTGCGATTTGCGACCTGGTTCTACTTGCTGCTCAGGACTTGCTGCTGCCGGGACGCGAAATGTTAATGTCAGGGATGTCAACCTGTTGCTCTCTGAGGAAATCCTGCCATGCCTGGTGTTCTGCTGCTATGGGGGACACCAGAGGTACATCCTCCTTCAACCTATGCACACATTCCAGAGCGTTTGGTACTAAGGTCTCCCTTTTCTGTCCGATCTGATTTGAGAGCGACGCAAGCTTGGTATAAATCCGCGCTGGGGCGGCGATGAACTGACTAAGGTGCTCTTGAGATGCGGAGGGCTCTGGATCAGCTGCGGCCTGCTTGATGGGTTGCAAGAACGATTGAATGTCCTGGTTTACTTGTTCCCAGGTTTTCTCCTCTTCTAATGCCCCAAGCGATGGGATGTGATGCAGCGTATGCATGGAGTCGATACCACTAATCAGGTGGTTGTACGAGGACATCACTTTGTCCAGGTCTTTAGACAATTTGTCTCCAGATTGCATCGCCATGCGGAGTTGAACTTTTGCATCCTGCGTCTGGATCCAGTTCCTCTTAGGCAAATTTTCGGGTGCCTGAGGGTACTGTATGGTCCAACCCATCATCCCGTCCAAAGCCTGTGAAGCCTCTTTGAGCTGATCTTGTCTTTGCCTGGTTTCCATTCGTGCTCTTGCCAGAGGAGCGACTGTTTGTTTGATGGTGAACATTTCACCATATACTTGTCTCATAGTTACTTCCAACACCTCACACTCCTTGAAAATGGCAAGCGAGACTTCATTTGCTGGTAGAGCTTGGTTTCGAAGTTGCTGGACCTCTGCTTGCAATTCTGCTTTCTCCTGCTCTGCTATCTTTTCGCGTTGCTCAGCTGCGTGCAGTCTGTTTTGTAGAGATACTATTTCTCTACTCATCCGGGTTACATTCTCTTCCGTAGCCGCGGCGAAGGCAGTACCTGCTGATGCTATCATTACCGGATTAGTCCTGGTATCCAAAACTATATCCTTGCCTGTTGATACTGCGGATGATGCAGAGGGACTTTGTGCCAACGACCTCCTCTTCTCTTGACGGATTTTGAACGAAAACTGATCAAATGTGAGTCTGGTCAGGTCGAACACATCTTCTTCCTGTCTCTGGGGCGATCTAACATCGGAGAGTTTTGTACGGCCCGGAGGTATGTCGAGAGGAGTTACCTCAAGATCGTCCAGCATGTCATCCTCCCTTTCCTCTGTGTTCTTCTCTTCTTCTTCCTTCCTCCGCCGTTCAGCTTCTGCTGCTGCTTCTATTTCGGCTCTCTTCTTCTGTTCAGCTGCAGCAGCCTGTTCGACTTTCTTTTGGCGTTCAGCCTCTGCAGCAGCCTGTTCGGCTTTCTTTTGGCGTTCAGCCTCTGCCTTGTCCAGCTCTGCCTTAAGTGCCCGTTCTGCTGCGGCTTGTGCCTCCTTGTCCTCTTTTTCTTTCCTGGCCTCTTTGGTCAGCTTCTTCTTTTGTGTTGCTGTTGCACTCTTTTGGCGCGCCTCCTCATCTTCTTTTAGTTTTTTCTCCCTTTCTTGCTGGGCTTTTGCCTCTGCTTCCTTTTGTTTGATGGATGGAGTTGGCCCTGTGTTGATTCGAGATTTCTTGAGTATAGATGAAGAGGCACCTCCTAACTGACGTCTTCTGTCCTCTAAGTTCTGATCATCTGGGTCTTCCTGGACAACGTCAGTTCCCGGAGCAAGTTGTCTTTCAGCATTATACCAGTTTCTTCTCTCATCTTCCGCTGGGCGTTCAAGATGCTGATAAGTCCACTTGAGGTTGGCTCTCCGGCAGTGTTCAAGGACTATTCTCTCTGGGTCATATGTTCGGTGTTCAAGTGCCCCCAGCTGATAACTTCTCATTGCTTCTGCCTCTGCTAGTACTTCCTTGAAGTCTTTAACCGTGAATGCACCAATGGTGAGGGGCAGAGTGGGCCACGGCTTCTTTTTGCCCTTCGACAGGATGTTGGAGAATCCGTGTGACATCTGAAAACACACCTCCTGAATAAGCATTTTGTCCGTCACGAAGCGAGGCATAGCATGTGGCGCCTTGTAAGTTCCAAAGACTCGGATGAAGGTGTACCCAGGGAAAGGGAACCAGTGCGCCACTTTAACCAGAGACTCCTTGGCCCGCCACGACATGCAAGGGGCGTCTTGGCCAAATAAATGTCTGTATAGAGAGGGAAAAAATATTTGGGAGATCTGATCTATATCCTGTTTGTATTTGGACTCCCAAAATACCTTGAGCTGTAGATGAATTGCGCGCGTGTTCTCGGAGTCCCAGTTGTGCTCCCATCCATCAAAATCTACTCGGGCGCAAACCGCGTCTAGTAGGTACGAGGCCATGTAAAATTCAGCAGGCATTCCTTCTTCCGGGGCCAATGCCGAGTTCAAGATGGTCTGCATCGACGTCATCAGTATGCCGGCCCAGTTGAAACGGGTGCCATGTTTTGTCACATACTCCATGATAGTAGCCCAACTACCGCTGAAGGTGGAGCAATCTGGGCGCCCGTAAAGTCTGCAGAGCATGGCGGCAACCAATTTGTAAACCTTCCTTAGGCTCGCCACTGGGTATTCCTGGTTCTTTTTCACCTTGAACTTCTCGGGCTCCTCCCACCATTGTTTAATAGTATCAACTATCGGAACGGCGTGAGCAACAACCCATTCTGGAGAGAAATGCTCGTTTGGGCGAGGCAGTGAGTAATAAATGTGTGCATCCGAGCCTACCAGTGTAGCAAAAGCTCTGCCTTGGTGATCCCTAATCACAAACTTCTCTGGGTCTGTCTTTTGTATGATCCAATCTATGATTTCTGGACATGGGAATATGGCTGGATGCGCCCCTGCCAGATGTAGTTTGGACCTCTTTACCGCCAAGTATACTTCCCGGTCTGGGAGATCTTCTGGAAATTCTTCTTCCAGTGTGGCGAACTCATGATAGATCTGGTACCATCTCATGCTGTCATATTTTGAAAAAGTACATAGTGTATCTCGGTATATTGGGGGCGGGGACATCAACTCCAGCTCATCAATCTCTTCCACTATTTTCTTGTCCTTCCTCCGAGATAGCGGGGGCGCCATGTCACTAGAATCTGAGAGCACAAGTATGCACTCTATGTCTTCTTGAGTTTCACCTGTCAAATTCAGAAAGGAGTCCCACGATAAGAACGACATGGTGATAAAAACCAGTTACAATTTAGTGATGAAATCTAGCTGCGTTAATGCAAAACTGGACTGCTGAGTCGCTGGGTCGCGGATCGCACAAACAGGGCCCAAGCGCGACCTTGCGACCTGGCGACCTGGGGTCGCTGGGTCGCTAAGTCTCTAGGTCGCAGATCTCCGAAAAATGGGAAAACGCGACCTAGCGACCTGGCGACTAGGTCGCTGGGTCGCAGGGTCGCAAATCCCGAAAAATGGAGAAAATGCGACTCTGCGACCTCGCGACTAGGTCGCTGGGTCGCAGGTCGCAGACTGGCTTGCTGGGGGTTTTGCGCGCGCGGCCTTGAACTCTTTTGCCCCCTTTCTCTTGGGAATTTACAAGATTTCTGGGCCCAGGGAGAGCTGTGGCATGATTTCAAAGGCAAAGGGAGGATGCCATGGGGTGAAACAACAAACAGAGAGGTTTTGGGCAATTCGTGCAACATATAATTTACAAAAACCCTCAGAAAACATCAAAGCTCGACCAAAAGACAATTTAAAGGCTAAAGGGGAGATGGGTTTAGTAAGAAAATCATTAAAACGGAAACAGCAGGAAGAAATGGCAACTTACCCCGGAAAAACTCGTCAGTTGAGCTGTCAGAGGCGTTTTCCTTACAAATCGCTGAATGTGAAAAATGCGACCTGCGACCTCCCTTTTATAGAAAGTTGCACGTGCGGGCAATTAATGCAGGTCGCTGGGTCGCAGATTTGTCAAACTTTGAGTTTTGCGACCTGGCGACCTTGCGGCACAGCGACACAGGAGTCGCGGGTGCTCGTCCTTAATCGCGATTTTACAGCGACAAGAGTGCGACACAGCGACACAGGGTCGCTAGGTCGCAAGGTCGCAATTTCCATCGATTTCGGGGATATGCGACACAGCGACACAGCGACCTAGGGTCGCGGGGTCGCCAGAGTCGCATTTCTGGTGTTTCTTTTGCGACTTAGTGACTTAACAATTTCTCTTTAGTTCTAAGGGCTCCAAAATTTTGAAATGGTAGTCTTTTTTTTTTTTTTTTGGAGGGTGTTGTAAAGGCTACAACACTAAGCTACCTAGGCAGATGTCAATCAATCAAAAACCAAGAAAACGTTTCCTCAAATCAAAATAAAAGAGAACAAAAAACAACAAGTTCTTTCCCCAGCGGAGTCGCCAATTTGTTGGAGGATTAATCCGTCTTGCGGACAAGACCGATCTCCCTAGTACTAAAAGTATCTAGCAACAAACAACCAAATAGACTAATCTTTCTCTAAGCATATACGATCTATGAAAAGCTCTATAGAGGTGTTAAGGACTTACCGTTTGTCCAGTGCTTGTTTGAAGTCGTTATTGTCCCTCGCGCGCTTGAAGGAGTTTTCCTCGTAAACCTGCAGTCACAAACAAGAAAAATATTACATAGCACTTGTATAGAAATCATCATAAACCATGCTTATCATAGTGATCAAGGAATCTATGAAATAAACCATTGATTGAAAGCTTATTGAGAAAAATGAGTATATTTGTATTAATTTCAAAAGAAGAAAATCCTTACAACCTGAGCCTTGATGTTGCATAGGACTTTCCGGGGTCTGAAGCATGAATCTCCTTTACTTTGATAACCTCTGCACTCCTCCAACCAAGACTAATAGAGGTATGTAATCTCTCCTCACAAAAGTCTTAATCAACTGAGTCTGAATCTCAATAGCATTTAACTTCAAATATTCTAAAGCTTCCACTCTCTTTGAGGCTACCCAATGCCTCTTTTTATAGTAGAATAGAGGAGGTTTCTTGTTCCAACTATGAAGGGATAGAATCCTCCTTCAAAGGGATAAGATCCTCACATCAAGGGGTTAGCTCCATAAGGTAAGGGATTCATGCACCTCATAAGAGTGGTTATACCACCGCAAGATATTTTTTGGAAGCTTCTAGAATTCACTTTTATTGAGCTTTTTGGAAATTACTTGCGCCTTTTTGATCTTACAGGGGTCCACACGTTTAACATAGATAAAGTGCGTTCTGATATGCAGGAAATATGAACATCAGGTGTGGGACCGCAGGCAAGATAGGGATAAAGTGCGACACCAAATTTTAGGAGATTTTTAGGAACTTTTCTCTGATTTTCAAGGCTTGACATGAGGAACTGATATGTTAGAATTGCAAAGGGAGGAGTATGAGAAATAATGAGCTCATACACATAGAAGAATGTCAGGATGACAATTTTCAGTGTAACACTATGTTGCCATAGTATCCTAGCGAGGATGCGTAGCGTTTTAAACTTTTTAAATTTGTTTCCATTTTTTTCTTCTTTAGTATTAGGGTTTACTCATTTTATGTCAAGAGAAGCTTGGATGGGAAATTATATTGATGAAATTTTATTTCTTGTGGAATCAAGGAACACCATGATTGAATGGAGAGAAAGAGATCACTTTGAGGAAGAAATAGAAGCAATGTCCCATGCTCCAACTCTACAAGATCTGAGAGACTGTGGTTTGCTAAATTTTTTCAAATTTCCTAGCATGATAGGCCAAGCTCGACTGCTCTAACGAATGATTTAATGGTGGGATCTAATTAATGAGTATTTTTTGTTTGGGACATAGATTCCTAGGTTGGAGATAGATAATATTTATTTTCTGATAGGGTTATTGAGATGTGGGGCTCCAACACAACTAAGTGGGGTTAGAAGCAGATCAAAAGAAAACATGGATTCCTATGTGGCTTGATAATGTAGTCCTGCCACACAAGGACTAGTGGGAAGATACCTATTGGTGCGATCATGGACCAAACCTTGAGAAATATGGTTCTAGCTATCACATGAGTATGTGGATCCCCCTCTCCCTATGAAACCATAAAAGTTCAATGGACCTAGCTGTGAGATGTATGGAACCCACCCTATTCAAATGGTGTGAGGGTTTGCTGGTGAACCTTAAAGAAAAAATTTCCCAGGCAAGAAGAGGATGCAAAAAAAAATATTTGGATATGAGAGTGTAGTGGTGTCATTATTTCTATAGGGGATTATGATTATTATTGCTATAGAAAACTATGAGCTTGATCTGCCACTTATGGAGCCTCAAATGAGTAGATGGACTACATTGATGGAAAAGTAGGAAGGGCTCCATGGTGGGCATTGGTTCAACTCCAAATATTTCCATTGGTTGAGGAGTGTGCCATTAGTGGTGGATGACTATGCCTACGCTGGAGTGGAATTTTGAGGAGACCCTAACCTATTCCAACCTTGTGGGACATAGTGGAGTGCCCTTGATAGGAAATATTTTGTGATTTTTTGAATTTTTCAATGTTTTTGGATTTTTGACATGGGTACAGAGTTGCTAAAGTTGTTATGTGTACTACACATAGACATGGAAGAAGCACACCCCCTTGGATATTCACCACTTCATAGAGGAGTACCACCAACCAAAGCAGTTTAGTAACCAACCAACCAAGAGAAGGAGGGGGAGGAGTTCGATGAGTTGCAAGTCTTACCCACAATTTTGAGGGGTTGAAATTAGGAGTAAGACCTATTCCTATGAGTTATGTGCCTTGACACTTACAAATGAACACTATGGGGGTGAGCTCCACTTGTCGTCGTCATGGCCTCCTAAGTCAGATTGTCCGTGCAGTGTTGTGTTTCCATCAATGTGAGCATGATTGACTTGGGATAGTAGTTCTTTGATATTTTGGCTGTCTAAATATGTATAAGGTAGTGTAGCCTGGGGCTCAACCGATTTTGAATTATGTACCTAGTTGGGAATGTAAAACTCTATTATGATATAATAAAAATGAGAACTTCTATGGTGTTTGTTCCAAATGTGTACTTTTGTAATCTTTTATTCATGTGCATGGCTTTAAAATATTAATGTGACAAATTGCAATCTAACACATAATTAGCAAGCGAATTAGAGAACACATTAGAGACTCTAGGAATATGTGAATGAATGATATAATCAAACTATCATTCCAAGAGATGTACTCATGAATATTATCGAAGTAACATAGGATTCCCCACATAATAAACATGGTTGAGTTGAGACACTACGATCTAGGAGTCAAGTTTGAAAAACAAATGGAAGATGCCAAGGGAAATAGCCTCAGTTAAGAGCTCAATGAAAACAATATATTTTTCCACATTTTCAGTGATCGAGAGAAGAAAAATTCCCATAAACTCACAATCTCATCGGTGGGTCAAAAGCTAACCCAAGTTACGAAAGCTAAATTATCAGTGTAACGACTTGCACCATATGCAAAGCCTATGTAAATCAACGAGGGCCTTGACATATGTCAATAAAATACCAATCACAAAAATCAACCAGGGAAACCATAAACATGTAATAAAAAAGAAAAGAAAAAAATCACATGCACACCTATGCAAAATATGTGCATGGCATGAGGCAACAAACTATGCATAATATGACTTGCGATAGAGCCCATTACGAAACTAGTGTGGATTCCTGTTATAGTAAACTAACTCATAGGCCCATTTCTTGAGAAAAAATTTAACAATGCAAGGCCCATTCCATATGAGATCGAGTATTCCCACTCCTAATTTTCCATGGTGTTAATCATAGACTAAAACTAGATCTCCTTTTGTAAAGACACGAGGTCGAAATGAATTATCATATTGGGCCTTAACATGTTTCTTATGAGTTTCCTTACAATCACATTATAAAGGAATTTTTCATTGAGATGGGTTGGGTGTAACATACATTATTCCTTGAAAGAAGTATCATGGAGCAGTTCAAAAACTAGTTATAATGATGGGATTTTCACTTGATAGGAAGAAATCCTCCACTCCATAAACCGGTTGGAAAGGATTGAAGCTTGTAGCAGACTTATTCGAGGTTCAATATGCCCAAACTAAAAAAAATATCATAAGGTGCCAATTTGAATTATGGTTCACTACTATCTGACGTAACATAGTTTTCGAGACACGATTTACATCCTCTACTTGTCCATTGGCTTGGGGATAATGTTTAAAAAAGAAACAAGAAATTATTAATTTGATTTTGCCTTGATTAAATTGATAAAATTCAAATTTCCACATCAAAAAACAACTTGGATGTAGTTAACAGATGTGACATGGCTCTTTTCACTCAGTTAGCTCAGTAAATTTGATTTAGAGGAGTTAGAGTTTAGCTAAGCATGTGTGATTGTTAATTTGTAGCAATGAAGGTCAGTTATTTCATGTTGTTTTTAGTTAAACTAGTTCTAACTGTTGGAGGAACTAGTAGAAATTAACTGTGCAGTGGTATTTCAGTCAAACTTGGTGATCATCAGTTAAATAATAAATTAGCCAAAATATCTAGTGCATACAGATAATTCGAGTTCCCCAGCTATGGTGGAGATTCCAAGGCAGCATAACATCAATTGTAGACTAGTCTTGAGTGCATAGGTGTTGCATGCCATTAGATGATCAACCTTGGGAATTTCATAATCATTCTAGAGGAATTTACTAAATAATAGGGGATGAATTTCTTAACGAATTTCAAAAGGAAATAGGGGCTCAAGCAGAGGTAGAAATTGACCAAGTCTGGGTCAGAAATTTTTAATGAGAAGAGTGATAGGTTATTGAATTTCACGTTGAGCTCAGATTGAGCTAGTAGTTGTAATACATCTCTATTCATCAGATTAATGCAAGCAAGCAAAGGGTTTTTTACAAGATTTCTTTCCCCTGGAAAAATACTGTGTGCACATGTGTTATTTGTCATTGCACGTTTGTGACTCATGTTCTAAATTGTAAATTTAATTCCACAGAGCAGTAGAGTAGGTTAATGTCCCGTGATTTTGATTAAAATTTCATGAGAAGTTACAAATATACATCATAATTTATACATGGTATCATAGAAAGATTCACATTAGAGCAGGAATTTAGAAGTTGCTTATTAGGAGAATCAAATTTGCAGTTCAGTGTAGAAAGATCTCTAGAGAGTTGGGAAGATGACCTTAAATGGGCTGAGGCTAGAGTATGCCTTGGAAGGAAAATCCAATTTCATTGCATGGAGGAGTTATTGGATGAAAATGGATTTCTAGAATACATCAAGACAAATGTTGCAAAACCACAGACATATGATGCCCAAAACCTTGCTCAATGGAAGAAAGATATAGCCAAGGTGAGGAGAATAATATTGGAGGGACTACAAGATCACATTGTCTCAAATATCCACGGGAAAGAAAATACTTTTGCAATGTGGAAAGAATTGATAGAATTGCTTGAGAATAGTAGTGACCACAAGAATATGGTGCTCAAGGATAAAATTTAAAATATCAAGATGTAGAAGAATGGCACTATTTCACAACATATGAGCAGGTTCACACAAGTTCATTCACATAAGTTTGTGATGAACTTGGCAGGGTTGGTGTTAGTGTTGTAGAATATGACTTGGTAAGTCTATCCCTTCTAGGCCTTCCCAAGTGTTGGAATAGGTATTGAGATTCAGTGAATGAGAGAGAGAAATTACCGAATTGGGACCACTTATAATATGATTTGGCACAAGAGGAAATAAGGAAGAATGCCAGAGAAGGGAATTCATCTAAGACAAAGGATGAAGACAAATTTGCATTGGTTAGAAAGGGAAAGAATGGAAAATGGAATAAATCTCAAACCAAACCAAAATCTAGCCAAGGGGGCAAGGAGAAATATTTATCCAAAATTAAATGCTTCAATTTTCATGAATTCGAGCACTATGTCGCGAAGTGTCTAGATCAACAAGAAACAAGAATACCTTAGGAGGAGAAATATGTGAAGCTTTGGCTTCACATTTCGAGCTTGAATTTACCCTTATCACATGCATGGAAAGAAAAATGATTGGGAGTGTGTGGCACTTGGAATCAGGTGCATCATTCCACATGAGAAGGTGTAGAGAGTTTTTCAGTGACCCAGAGGATAATTTTTTGTAGATGCACATCGAGTTGGGGGATGATGGAAGGTAAAATATGACCGTGATTGGTACAGTCACCTTTCAGAGGGAGTCATGATCCCCTCTCAAACTCAAGGATGTTATGTTTTTTCTGGGCCGAAAGAAATATCTCATCTCTATTACAGTTTTGGAAGATCGTGGTTATGATGTGATATTCAACAAAGGAAAGGAATTACTGAGACACATAGCCATAGGATAGGTGAATCAGATCGGGGTATGGGTGAAGAACCTGTATAAGATAGATGTGGAAGATTGTGTTGCATTAAGCACTACAACAGAAAAAGTGTAGGGATGTGATATCAGTGAACTTTGGCACAAAATACTTGGCCATTTTAATCATGTCCCTGTTGAACTCTTAGTTAAACTGAGAGGGGGGGGGGGGGTGAATCAGTTTAACACATTCATGGAATTTTAAAACTTTTCCTTTAAAACTTATTTTACTTTATTAACACCTTCATTTCATGATCAACATAATGTGTGAGCAATATTTATTTATGAGCAGCAATTAATAAGCAGATTAGATAATGTACCAGCAGTCTTAATATGTTAGCAGCAAGTATTAGCAGAATAGATATATCATATCAACACATGGACATCATGCACACAGACGCCAGATATACGTGGAAACCCATAAAGGGATAAAACCACATCTTATTATTGTTGTGATGCAAAGGCAAGCTCCAACTCCCTCTCACCACTGATTTTCTGCAGGCACCAACCTATAGGAGGCTCCAACCTCAATTCTGCAAGCTACAACTTGCAAGGAAGCTCCAACTCCCATCTATTTTCTGCGGGCACCAACCTACAGGAGGCTCCAACCTCAGTCAGCTACAACTGACATTTTATCAAGCTACAACTTGATGTGGAAGCACCAACTCCCATCTATTTTCTGCAGGCACCAACCTACGGGAGGCTCCTACCTCAGTCAGCTACAACTGACATCTATCAAGCTACAACTTGATAGGGAAGCTCCAACTTCCTTACTCTTTCAAAAGAAAAACACTTGCTAATTTACCTTGGATATCAGCTCTGTTTTGTACCTACTTCTCTGTTGTTCATCAACTCTTATATCAGACCTGCATCATCTCTGCTCAGCCCCTTCTTCTTCTTTGCTCGGCTCCTCCTTATTCACATTCTTCTTGCAGCTTGCTTATTCTCTTCAAATCTCTTTAATTCTGCTGCATACTCTCTTCTTCTCTCACTCCTTTTTCGTCCACGTCTCCCCTTGGATATTACCCTGTTTTATACAAAAATAGCTTCATGGCTGTTTGTATTCCACTGGGAATTCGAAATGGACAGCCATGTCTCTTTGCCTTTTGCCTTCTCATCTCTTTTCAGCTCACTCAGAAAAATGTAACTGTAGGTGCTTATTTTAATATTACAGTGGGATATTTGCTCTCTTCCGGAGACTTGCCAATGCATCACAACAATATAAATTTAAATAAAACATTTACATTCAAATTTAAATGATAACTCCAGCTCACTCGTTTTGTCTCTTGGCTTGCTGCGCATTTGTCTTTTCTCTGACTGTGTCTTTGTCTTTTCTGTCCTCTGCTGTGGTGTAACTGTTGCATGCGTGTAACTGTTCCTTTTATATATGCTTATTGTAAATCTGGAGGAACTCCAATCCCTTTTATGCTATTAGTGTCTTGTTGATGTGGAACATTCCGCAAGCGAAACAGACATATATCACAGTCGTATATTAATAATCGCCCTCCACCTTAAGCCGAGGCCCGTGGGTCTACAGACCACGCGGCTTATCGCAACAGTGTTTTATATACATATATAACAACGCCTATCAAATAAGCAACCCTTTTAATATGACTTTAAATCAACTCTCGGCATAATAGTGAAATTCCTGTTTAACATATAAAATGCCCTTTCGGGCCCACTTGTCACGCTTTTCGATGCACTGACTCTCCTCCGATTGTGATTGATCGCTCTTGTGATTGTTCCGATTGTGATTGTTTAACTCTGCCAGCGATCTCCGATTGCGATTGATCGCAGTCGCAATTTCAGATACTCCGATGCGATTGTATCACCCTATTCACTGCATTTTGCCGATGCGATTGGAACATGGAACTGAAAACCTTTGTTAATCATATTTTATAAGCCCATCGAGTCCGGGCTTCTATCGCAATCGCAAGTTTTTGGTTGGATGTTCCGATTGGCCCATACTGCGATGCTCCGATGCGATTAGGCAGGAATTCAAATATGTATTAAGCCATTGTTTATATGCCCATTGGATCCGGGGCTTCAATCGCAATTGCAATTCTTGTATGCACATTCCGCTGCTCGTACAATCTCCGATGCGATTGGGGAGGGGTCCCACCATATAAAACTTCTTTTTGTGCGCTCCATACTATATACCTTGGACCTTTGGTTATATGCTCCGGGCTTCATTGCACTCGTAAATTCTCTGTTTATTTAAGTTCCGAGACTTATCAATTGCGGTTTATAGACCCGTCGGGTCCGGATTCTCATCGCAATCGTAATTTCCTGTGGGTTACATATTACGCTGCTCTTGTGATCTCCGATTGCGATTGGGGAGGGGTCCCACTTTACATTACTTGCTCCGCTTAAATATATTAATGTATATGCCTTGAATATTGCAGAATATGAGATGCGTGGCATTTATATGTATTGTGATGGATATTATATATATATATGTGTTCGCCAGCGGGTTAGGCGATTCCCAGAATAATGTTCTGTGCAATTCCCGGAATATTTGTGTTATGTATAACGCCGGTTGGAGTGTGCAATTCCCGGAATATGGTTCTGCATTATATGCGTAACGCCCGGCTTGGGGTATGATTCTCAGAATTTTATAACTGCTCTGCCTCTGCCTCTGCTGCTTCTGTCGTTCTGCCTCTGCTTCTGTCTCTGTGATAACGGCTCTTCCTCTGTTATATTCGCTTCCTCTGCCTTCATTTGCTTCTTTGCTGCCTCCATTGTATTCGCTGCTTCTTTTGTCTGTCTTTGCTTCAGTGCTGCCTCCTTTGCCTGAGTGCTGCCTCCTTTTCTTCTTCAAATGGTCCTGTCTCTGCTTCTCTTTTGCAACACTTACCTTATTCTTTTCTTCCTTACCTTCTGCGACCTCTTTCTCTTGCCTTTGCTGTCACTACGATTTCTTTGCCTATCTCTTGCATATGCTTTCTTCTTTACACCTACATTTCTTAAGTTTAAATATTTTGTACATTCGTTGCCTCTACTTCTATTCACTTGTCTGCGGTTTTGTCTGCTGCCTCGATTTCCTTATCCTTGTCTCTGCTTCTCTTTGCTGCCTTGCTACCTCTTCTTATGCTTTCTCTGCTCCTTAGCTGATGTTTCAAGTGCTCCTCCTTTGTCATCTCCTTTGCCTTATTGCTGGTTCAGGTGCTGCTCCTTTGTGCTCCTTTGCCATCAATGACAACATTTCCAACAGTCTCCCCCTTTGGCATTGATGGCAACACATCCACCGATAATCCAATGCTTCCTCCAAATCTTCCTCTGTCTAGCTTCTTTTAGAAGAATTTTTCTTCTATTTCTTGCTTTTCCTCCCCCTTTGACATCAATGGCAAAGGGTTGCACACTTCTCAGTGTTGATTCTTTCTTTGCATTTCTTCTCTCTGAGATGTGTTTAGGCCTTCTTCTTCTGACTGTGTACCTTGCTGCTCCAAACTGGTGCATAAGGGTTGTTGAGAGAACACTTTTGAGAATATTTGAACTTTTATATACACATTAAGTCGATATCATTCCAAAGCATAGAATCCTTGCACTTGTATAGAGAGTAAGTGATGACAGCTATATTTAATCAGACTTGTATAATAAGAGATGCATTATTGGATCAGGACTTAAAGATTGTGAATGTTCCAAGTGACATATCAGGCTTGCTTCAGCTATACTTCATTCTATATTATAATCTTCATCTGCGATGCATATCTATTGAATAAGGTTGTAGTTGGAGTCTTTCTTATTCTGCAATAATCATCTGCAGTACAACATCTGTTCAATTGTGATGATGCCAATATGTCTTTTATAACTGTGATTCACTTTTCTTTCCTGTTGGTGATGATATTACACTTAATGGCTGCAGGTCTTTGTTACTAATGTGATCAATGAATTAACTAGAATTTGATCTAAGAGATCAAATGCCTTTACTGCTTGCATAATGAACTTTCAAAACAAAACCTTGAGGTAGGATGCATTCAATGTATTGGTCGATCTCACTTATCAACCATGCACTTTTCTTTATGACATAAGGGGGTATGTATGTCAATCTCTCTTTAAAGGTGGATTACCAGCAAATCCTTTGTGCTGAGCTTCAGATGGTAATCACAGCTAGTCCTTTATTCTTCAGATACTTTGACTTGAGGTTCTTTTGCCATAGTTCTTAGATCCTGTGGACCTGTATCATACTGCTGCTCTATGACAATACTTGATATTCTGTTGATAGGCATGCTGCTTGTAACTAAACACCAATTGATACTACTTTGATAAACTATGCAGAGATTTCAATTCAGCTTGCACATTAACCCATAATTGATACACCCTTCATAAATTAGATTATTGATCTCTCCACTGTTCACATCAACAATCATCAATATATTGAATCTGATCTTGGCATTATTTACCATTCTTCTTTTTCTATCCTTCTGTTCCAAATAAAGCCATTGCATGTTCCTTTCTAGGACTTCTCTGGAATCATTGCTGCTTTATATATAATTCAATTCACGGGCCCACATATATTTGATAGACTTCACACCTTTAATTCATTTAAATGCCAACGCCCTTTGAACATATATACCTGCATATGGATGCATTATATAAGATTTGATATTTTATATATATGTATCAGCCCATATATATGTTTCAGACCTTGGGAATTTTAAATTTATCTCGAGTTTTAATTCAATTGAACTGCTTGTAACATACCTTTGGCTCCGGGCCCACCTCTACGTCCAATCACCCAATCAAACGCTCATATCATACCTTGCTTAACCTTCGGGCTCTTTCATTAAACTTCACACATCTTCATCAACTAGTCATTGTCTGATCGCCTTTGCCCAGATCAACGGTCCATGTGCATTTCGCTCGGTGTCCTGGTACGGGGGATAACGCGCGAAGGCGCAGGTTAACCGTTGGTTTTGAAACGGGTCCCTTGCCACGTGTCGATTCCTGTATGGAATCGCTCCAATTCAGAAAATACCACCTGCTCCGGAAAAGCGATGCGAAATGGCAGGGTGGTTTTCGGCAATCCGCGTTCACTGTTCATCTGGTTGTGGTTCCACTTCCTCCTACGCTCCAGGTTCCGGTTCGACACTTTTACTCCGGGTTCTATTCTCCTCCTTTAACCTCATATTCTGCCCGTTATACATTAAAGGGTTCTTTTATACTCTAACTCAGAGTTCCGCCACTTCCTTATGCAGAGTGCACACAACCACTCCTCAAGAGCTCATGTGTTCACACGGAGTTAATTTGACCATTACACAATAATATTAATTCAATGTCTCATATACAGAGATTCGCACTATACATAATTGCAGGGAATAATCAACAAATGCACAATACGCAAGGTATTCCTCACACAGGTTTTAGACGACAAATGCACAGCTTCACTGAGATAATTTCCTCATATGATCCGACCAAGAAGACACAAAGCTATACATGGAACTTATTCACAATTTTTACAATTCATAACCGGCCAGATATTCAACTCAATGGCCATTATCCTCCTATACTGTTACTGAAGAGGTTCTCTGTCTCTTTGCAGCTCTCGGGCTCCCTCTCCAGTCCTCTTCTGCCATTTAGACAATGCTCCAACTCATCCCCAAGCAGTTTAAGTCTTTACCACAGGGTTTTAGTCTTCAATCAAAGTCTATGCTCAATAATTGCTCAATAATTCATCTGCAAACTGTATTACACCCCTAATTCATGAATAAACCTCTGTATTACACTCCTTCAGGCCTTTTCAACTCCACTGCTTTGTCTCTAATTCCTTTTTCTTCCTGATCTCCTAGCTGTTCTCATTACATGGAGCTCTTCTTAGACTACTTTCATGGGGTCTATATATGAACTGCTCTCCCTCTGGGATGTTGCTTCATATTTGTAACAGGTTAGATATTTTCTTTGTTTCCTAGAGCAGCTCCCCCTGAGACTATGCTAGATTCATTATGTTATGGAGATAATAGGCTCCCCTTTTCTCTTTTCTTTCCATACTTTATTGGGGTTCTTCATAATGACTGTTCTTCCTTTTGATTCATAGTTTTGATTGATCTATTTTGATTCCATCACATGTCTAGAGTTCTTTAATGTAAATGGCAGATTACAATCTTTTGCTTTGTGACCAAGTTTGAGGCATACATAACATCTTATTTGACCAATGTGCATTTGAGCTGATGTATAATGCTTTGTTCCCCTTCTTGAATACATTTTACATTCAACAGATTTATGTCCAAAATTATTGCATGCATAACAATAGCCATGGAAACGATTTGTGTACCTGATGGAAGATTGTCTTTTCCATTTGCTTGCTTGAGGGGTTCTTCTCTTTTGTTGCATCCTTTGCTGGCTGGACTGGATTGGATTTGTCTTACAATATGGTGCATTATGTCCTGGTTTATGATAAGATAAACATGAGCTATTTTTCATAGGAGGGAAGCACCTCCTTTTACATCTTCCGAATCTATTCAAATCATATTCAAGAGTATGAGAGCCCTTTCCAGCTAACTATTTCATCCTCTCATTCTCTGTCTTTTCATGTTGCTGCTTGTTTTTGTTTGTTTCTTTGCACATATTGTTCTTGCTGGCTTCTTCTTCTGTGGGAATCTTATGAGCTGCTTTGTCTTCCTTTACAACTTTTACAAAAATGATCTTCCTGTTATCTTCTACCTTGGACTTACTAGTTCTCCTTCATATCCTATTCCAGCCTTTATGAGAGGTGACCTTTGTGCATTTAGAATCTGATCCAACTGTTCAGAGCCTTTCAGTAGAGGCGGATTCATTAATATTTCTCTTTGGGCTTTTTCTAAGTTCTTTCTTAGGCTCACTACTTCTTCTTCCAATCTTTCACATTCCTGACTTTTCTCTCTCATTTGTTGCATCAGAGTGTCTTCTACTTTCTTTGCCTCTTCAATCTGTGTCTTCAGGAAAATAATTTATTTTCTGTCTTCATATTCTTTCTCATCACATATTTGTACCAATCTCTTAAGGTCTTTGTTTTCATTCTTCAATTTTTCTATTTCAGTCAGAGCTGTGTCAAGTTTGGCTTTTTCTTCTGCTGCGATTTCTTCATGGCTCTTAATACCATTCACACTAGCAGGTACCTCATTTGATTGAACATCTTCCTTTTGACATGAATTTTTCTTCTTCTTGATTCTCTTCTCCTTCTTGACAATGCAATCCTCGGTGTCTACTCCATGGATGAAATGCAATATGTCCCAGATTTCTTTTGCAGAGTCTAGATCCATTATCAACTCAAGGTCCTTGTTATGAAGACTGTCATATATCACACATTTTGCCTTGGCATTCCTCTGTTGTTCTTTCACCGTGGGGGAGTCTGTGCAGTAACCATCACATACAAGCTTCCATACTTCAGGTTCATAAGCCAATAATCCTGTTTTAACCTTATGTCTCCATTCAGGAAAGTTTGTTGTATTTAACACAGGTACATTTTGATAGTCCATGACTTAACTAGATCTCCTTCAAGCTATTAGGCTTGCACCAAAGGAACCAGCTCCGATACCAATTGTTGAACTCTTAGTTAAACTGAGAGGGGGGGGGGTGAATCAGTTTAACACATTCATGGACTTTTAAAACTTTTCCTTTAAAACTTATTTTACTTTATTAACACCTTCATTTCATGATCAACATAATGTGTGAGAAATCTTTATTTATGAGCAACAATTAATAAGCAGATTAGATAATGTACCAGCAGTCTTAATATGTTAGCAGCAAGTATTAGCATAATAGATATATCATATCAACACATAGACACCAGATATACGTGGAAACCCATAAAGGGAGAAAACCACATCTTATTATTGTTGTGATGCAAAGGCAAGCTCCAACTCCCTCTCACCACTGCTTTTCTGCAGGCACCAACCTACAGGAGGCTCCTACCTCAATTCCGCAAGCTACAACTTGCAAGGAAGCTCCAACTCCCATCAATTTTCTGCAGGCACCAACCTACAGGAGGCTCCAACCTCATTCAGCTACAACTGACATTTTATCAAGCTACAACTTGATGTGGAAGCACCAACTCCCATCTATTTTCTGCAAGCACCAACCTACAGGAAGCTCCTACCTCAGTCAGCTACAACTGACATCTATCAAGCCACAACTTGATAGGGAAGCTCCAACTTCCTTACTCTTTCAAAATAAAAACACTTAATGGCGATTAACCTTGGATATACGTACATTACATGCCTTCTTCTCTGCTGTTCATCAACTCTTATGTCATACCATCATCTCTGCTCAGCCCCTTCTTCTTCTTTGCTCGGCTCCTCCTTATTCACATTCTTCTTGCAGCTTGCTTATTCTCTTCAACTCTCTTTAATTCTGCTGCATACTCTCTTCTTCTCTCACTCCTTTTTCGTCAACATCTCTCCCCTTGGATATTACCCTGTTTTATACAAAAAATAGCTTCATGGTTGTTTCTATTCCACTGGGAATTCGAAATGGACAGCCATGTCTCTTTGCCTTCTGCCTTCTCATATCTTTTCAGCTCACTCAGAAAAATGTAATTGTAGGTGCTTATTTTAATATTGCAGTGGGATATTTTCTCTCTTCCGGAGACTTGCCAATGCATCACAACAATATAAATTTAAATAAAACATTTACATTCAAATTTAAATGAGAACTCCAGCTCACTCGTTTTGTCTCTTGGCTTGTTGCGCATTTGTCTTTTCTCTGACTGTGTCTTTGTATTTTCTGTCCTCTGCTGTGGTGTAACTGTTGCATGCGTGTAACTATTCCTTTTATATCTGCTGATTGTAAATCTGGAGGAATTCCAATCCATTTTATGCTATTAGTGTCTTGTTGATGTGGAACATTCCACAAGCGGAACGGACATATATCACAGTCGTATATTAATAATTGCCCTCCACCTTAAGCCGAGGCCCGTGGGTCTACAGACCACGCAGCTTATCGCAACAGTGTTTTATATACATATGTAACAATGCCTATCAAATAAGCAACCCTTTTAATATGACTTTAAATCAACTCTCGGCATAATAGTGAAATGCCTGTTTAACATATAAAATGCCCTTTCGAGCCCACTTGTCACGCTTTCCGATGCACTGACTCTCCTCCGATTGTGATTGATCGCTCTTGTGATTGTTCCGACTGTGATTGTTTAACTCTACCAACGATCTCCGATTGCGATTGATCGCAGTCGCAATTTCGGATACTCCGATGCGATTGTATCACCCTATTCACTGCATTTTGCCGATGCGATTGGAACATGGAACTGAAAACCTTTGTTAATCATAGTTTATAAGCCCATCGAGTCCGGGCTTCTATCGCAATCGCAAGTTTTTGGTTGGATGTTCCGATTGGCCCATACTGCGATGCTCCGATGCGATTAGGCAGGAATTCAAATATGTATTAAGCCATTGTTTATATGCCCATTGGATCCAGGGCTTCAATCGCAATCGCAATTCTTGTATGCACATTCCGCTGCTCGTACAATCTCTGATGCGATTGGGTAGGGGTCCCACCATATAAAACTTCGTTTTGTGCGCTCCATACTATATACCTTGGACCTTTGGTTATATGCTTCGGGCTTCATTGCACTCGCAAATTCTCTGTTTATTTAAGTTCCGAGACTTATCAATTGCGGTTTATAGACCCATCGGGTCTGGATTCTCATCGCAATCGCAATTTCCTGTGGGTTACATATTACGCTGCTCTTGTGATCTCCGATTGCGATTGGGGAGGGGTCCCACTTTACATTACTTGCTCCGCTTAAATATATTAATGTATATGCCTTGACTATTGCAGAATATGAGATGCATGGAATTTATATGTATTGTGATGGATATTATATATATATATATATATATATATATATATATATATATATATATATATATATATATATATATATATATATATATATATATATATTATATATATATATATGTGTCCGCCAGTGGGTTAGGTGATTCCCAGAATAATGTTCTGTGCAATTCCTGGAATATTTGTGTTATGTATAACGCCGGTTGGAGTGTACGATTCCCGAAATATGGTTCTGTATTATATGCGTAATGCCCGGCTTGGGGTATGATTCTCGGAATTTTATAACTACTCTGCCTCTGCCTCTGCTGCTTCTGTCGTTCTGCCTCTGCTTCTGTCTCTGTGATAACGTCTCTGCCTCTGTTATATTCGCTTCCTCTGCCTTCATTTTCTTCTTTGCTGGCTCCATTGTATTCGTTGCTTATTTTGTTTGTCTTTGCTTCAGCGCTGCCTCCTTTGCCTGAGTGATGCCTCCTTTGCCTGAGTGCTGCCTCCTTTGCTTCTTCAAATGGTCCTGTCTCTGCTTCTCTTTGCTGCCCTGCTTCTTCTTTTTACTGCTTCTGCTACTCGACCTCTGCCTCTGCCTTTGTTGTACCTCTGTTCTTTGCCTATCTCTGCATCTGTTGTCTTCTTTGCACTACATTTCTTAAGTTTAACTCTTTTGTACATTACGTTGCCTCTGCTTCTATTCACTGTCTCTGCTTTGTCTGCTGCCTCAGTTCCTTATCTGTCTTGCTTCTTTTTCTGCCTTGCTACCTCTTCTTATGCTTTCTCTGCTCCTTGGATGATGTTTCAAGTGCTCCTCCTTTTTCATCTCCTTTGCCTTATTGCTGGTTCAGGTGCTGCTCCTTTGTGCTCCTTTGCCATCAATGAAAACATTTCCAACAGTCCCCTTGAATATTTTGCAAAAAATAATCACTGGACTCCCTAAAGGATCACTTGAGAAACATGATGTATGCAAAGGATGTACCTTGGGGAAGTATACAAAATCCACATTCCATTGTTAGTACAATAAAGCACATGCAATCTTGGAAAGGATCCACTATGATGTCTTTGGATCTTTCTCAGCAGCCTCCATTTCTAGACACAAATATTTTGTCATTTTTATTGATGACTTCTCATGAAAGTGGTGGATCTTCTTCATGCGAAAGAAATATGATACATTCTCCAAGTTCATAGAATTCAAGGCTCTGGTTAAGAAATAAAATAGCAAGAAGGTGAAGGGTCTCATGAGCGGTAATGCAGGTGAGTATGTTTCAAATTAATTCAAAAATTTCTGTGTGAAAGAAGGCATTCGATGAGAGCTGACATCACCTCACAACCCACAATAAAACGGGGTAGCGAAGAGAAAGAACTATAACATTGTGGGAGTTGTGAGGTATATGTTGCATGACCAAGGCCTACCACTAGATTGTGGGTAGAGACATGAAACATAACAATCTATTTGTAGAACTAGAGTCATCATCAGATTCTGGGCATGGTTACACTAGAGGAGGGTTTCTTGGGGAGAAAGTTGTATGTGTTGTACTTCAAGATTTTTGGAGCCTCTGTTTAATGCCATGTATCCAAAGAATCAAGGAAGAAGCTTGAAGTGACAACAAATTTTGGGGTATTTGTGGGTTACAAATAAACTCCTCACACCTACCATGTGTACTTTCCATCCCTTAGAATTAAATTCATGCGAAGGGATGTAAAATTTGATGAGGAGAAAGCAATGCGATGCTCTCTTGAGAGGGAGTTTCATATCCCACCAGAATATGAGCTTTTAGCTCCAAAGGAGGAGCCTCAAGAAGTTGTGGAGCAACCAAAAATTGGAGAGCAGAGTGGAAAAATCCACTCAAGAAAAACCATCCAGAGAAGGTAGAAAAAGAACCAGGGAAGTTGATAGAATTGTGCAGGATGAGAGGGATAATGTTGGAGCTCCTTCAAATTTGCATAGGAAAATAAGGTAACCTGATCGATACACTAGATACATGGCTCTAATGACTAAGATTATAGAGACTGATCCATCCTATTTCGAGGCAAAAATAGAGAAACCTGTTTGGGTTGATGCAATGGTCGAGGAATACAGATCCATTGTAAAGAATATTGTTTGGGAAGTGGTCCCAAGACCAAAAAATAGAGAAGTAGTGTGTTTGAGATGGATCTTCAAGATTAAGCAAGTAGCATATGAAAGCATTGATAAATATAAGGCCATATTTTTGGCCAAGGGATACTCTCAAGTTGAGGGAATTGGCTATGACGAGAACTTTTATCCTGTAGCAAGGTACTCATCCATTAGATGACTTCTTTCTTTGGTTGTGTAGATGGGGTGGAAGATCCACCATATGGATGTAAAAACATCATTCCTTAATGTGGTTATTGAGGAGGAGGTGTACATCGATCAACTAGAAGTTTTGAGACATTTTATCGAGAGTATCATGTGTGCAGACTAAAGTGAGTGTTGTATGGTCTCAAAAAAGCACCTTATGCTTGGTACACCAAGACTGACAACTATCTCACTAGATTGGGCTTCACCAAAAGTGCAGCAAATGAAAACCTCTATCACATATTGGTAGAGGGTAAATTGCTTATTATTGTCTTATATGTTGATGATTTTATTTTAACTAGTGATGAGAAACTGATTAGATATTGAAAGGAGGACATTGCAAGAGAATTTTAAAGGAAGGACATGGGTCTCATGCACTACTTACTTAGGTTGGAAGTATGGAAAGGAGATGAGGAACTATTTATGTCTCAAGGAAATTATGAAAATGATATACTGCAAAGATTCCACATGGAGATTTGTAAACACATGGAGACACCTCTAGCGACCAATTGGAGGAAGTAGGATGCCACTTCAGGTGAAGAGGTGGATGCTACCATATATTGACAGCTAATGGGTTCACTAATGTATCTTGTGAACACATGACTAGATATGTGCTATGTAGTCAACCAGCTAAGACAAGCTATGGTTAGGTCAATAAATTATTTTGGAAGGAAACTAAACATGTTTATAGTACCTCAGAGGCACTACCCATTTTGGAATATGGTACATATAAAAAAAGGGAGTGAAGTTGTGTGGCTTCAAAAATGAAGATTGGGTGGGGAGTCCATCAAACCAAAATAGTACATTAGGTGTAATTTTCAGTGTTGGGTGCACAATGGTTTGCTGGTACAATAGGATGCAAATATTTATGGTGCTCATATCGATATAACCATAATACATGGCTACAAGTCAAGCAACATGTGAGGCGATTTGGATGAGAAAGATACTTGTGGGACTGTTTGGTTAGATTCAGATCCAAATATTGTGATAATCAGAGTTGCATCAATCTCTCTGAGAATCTTGTATTTCACGGTCGACCCAAGCATATAGATACCTGGTGTCACCATTTACAATATTTTGTGCAGAGGTGAATAATGTTGATACAATACATTCTGATAGAGGAACAATATGCTGACATTTTGAAAAATAAATTTTCAAGAGGGAAGTTTGAGTTCCATAGGTGCAGGATAGCAGTGGTTGATAATCCATTTCTTGCTGAGAGGGAGCATTGAAAAATGTAGCAAGAAATTCTCAATTTGATTTTGCTTGGTTAAATTGAAAAACTTTGAATTTCCATATCAAGAGACAACTTGGATGTAGTTAACTAAGGTGACAAGGCTCTTGTCACCCACTTAGCTCAATAAATTCAATTTAGAGGAGTTAGAGTTCAGTTAAGCATGTGTGATTTCTAATTTTGAGCAATCTAGGTCAGTTATTTCAAGTTTTTTTGAGTTAAGCTAGTTCTAACTATTGGAGGAACTAGTGGAAGGTCAATTGTGCAATGGGACTTCAGTCAAAATCAGGGATCATCTAGTTAGCTGATCAATCAACCCAAAATAGCTAGTTCATGTAGAGAATTCAATTTTTCTAGTTGTGATGGATATTCCAAGGCAATGTAACATCAGTTGTCGGCTAGTATTGAGTGTAAAAGTGTTGCATGTAGTCAAATGATCAACCCTGGGAATTGTGAAATCATTTTGGAGTAATTTCCTAAATAATAGGGGCCTAATTTATCAAGGAATTGTGCAAGGAAATAGGGGCTCAAGCAGAGGCATACATTTTCTAAGTCTAAGTCAGAACTTTTCAATGAGCTGAGAGATAGGTTATTCACTTGCAGGTTGAGCTCATATTGAGTGAAAAATTGTAATACATCTCTATTCATCAGATTAATGCAATCATGCAAAGTGGATTTTTATCAAATTGGAGATACATAAATACATCTCCATATCAATGATTAGAGGAAATAATGATGAATAATAAAACATAAAGATGTGGGTTCTCAACCATGAATTCTTGATCAGTTCGAGGTAACTCAACAAGTAACTTTGTGAATGGAAAGGATTTATTTGACTTAGTAACCACAAATAAAGTATAACAATCCACTTTGAGTATTTCCCCCAATGATCTGAAGACTAAGTATGTGTTTCATGGGGTTGGAGTCAACAATTAATGTTCTCTTTTGTAAGAGTATATATTTTCGTAGTCGTTGGATAACAACAACGACTACCAAAGAAAACTTCTCGACATGGGGGTAATGGATCTCGGGAGAAAGAAGAACCTCTCTTAGATATTAAATAGTATGTTCTTTGCACATCTCATCCTCTTGGATGAGAACCATATCTGACGGCAAAAAAACTGAATTCGGACTCCTAAGGAGAACTGGGTTGCTACAATCGCTCTGTCAGCATTTCCCATAGTTTACCCCCACGTGGTTCTTTATTTTCTTGGAAATTTTATTTATCAATTTTGGAGAAATTGATAAATAAACACATTCAGTAGCTTTTGAATGTTAAATTGTATCTCCCGGCTTATATTTTTATCTCCTACTTTATAATCAAGGTTTTATTGCGGGAATTCCATTATCCATGTAAGCCATACCTTATAACCAATGTTAAACCTTCGAGAATTTATATTAATACCGACGCTCTATTTCTTAAACAAATGATTGTATAATAACCCTCGCATCGGGGCCCACCTCTACTAGCGATAGCCCAATCAAATGCACGTCGTACCTTGGTTATCGTCCACACACCTTCATCAACCGACCACCGTCTGATGGTTCCCCTCCATATCGACGGAGCTCAACAATATCACTCGACCTCCCTGGTCGAACATTAACGCACGATGGCGTGCATTGAAATACGGTTTTGGACTTTCTTCCTGTGCCACGTGTCGAAGGCTCTATGGAATCGCTCCAATTCTGGGAATACCACTCAACCCGCAAAATCGGTGCGATATGGGCAATCTTCTTCCGCAAATCCGCTCGCGGTTTCAGATGGGGTTAACCACGGTTCAAGTTGGGTTACACTGCCCTTTGAACTCACTGACCCAGGTCTAACCTCGGGTAATATTTCCGACTAACAACAAAACTGTTGTAATTCTCTTCCAGCGGGGTTTCGCTTCTACCAACAGAGTTGACGAACACATTTAGGGAACAGTAGACAAAGGGGATGCAGAGCCTGTGGGACCATTCGATTCGACAATTTTTTTTTATAGATACGGAGTTCAATCGCTTCACAGTTAACAAAATTATTCACAATTATCAATTCAGACAGTTTGGAAATCAACAGGACTTGAAATCTATTCAACCAGAAGAAATTGCTCAATAAAGAGTTTTATTGCAGAAATCTCTCCTCGTTCTCTTTCCCTTTTCTCCATACATTCGAGGAATACAATTTATATACATTACAATGTGACTCTTCGGTTCCTCTGCGAGGACCGTTTAGTAACCCAAAAGCCTAATTACAATAATTCGACTAACTGAAACATGACAGATCGATCAAGTATAACTATTCGACTTCTATGGAGTCTAACTAATCTAATTGAAATAGTCAGCTGAGGTATTGACACCTAGTTGATACAATTCAAATGTTTTCGAACCCTCCTAGCCACAACATGTGGAAAAAACCTCCTACATTGCTGGCTAGTGTCCAATGCCCCTGCATCAGACTCCCGAGGGCAGTTTTCTTCATGGGCTCCTGTCCATGAGCTGGTTAATGCCACACAAGAAAATAATTTTGTCCATAAATTTCTAGTGAGAATGGGATCTCTGTCACTTACAATAATATTTGGGTTTCCATGTAGCTTTTGAATTATTTCCATAAATGCAGAAGCAATTGTACTTGCTTTAAATGGATGAGATAATGCACAAGATTGTGCATACTTGGTAATTCTATCAACCACCACCATGATGACACTCTTTCCATCAAAATTAGGTAAAACTGTGATGAAATCCTTTGAAACCTCCTCCCAAAGTTGACTTGGAATCGATAAACGTTGTATTATACCCTTGATATTAATTGTCTCAACTTTATTTTGCTAGAAAACCAAACATTCCACAACAAAATTTTGAATATAAGATTTAAGGCCATCCCAAAAAAATCTTTCTTCACCCTATGGTAAGTTTTTAAACATATTGAGTGTCCTCCTACGGGAGAGGTGTGCAATTCCAAAAGAATATTTTGTTTTATTTGGGAATTATTACAAAGATATAAGTGATATTTCTACCATAAGAAATAATTTTTCCAACTAAATGTATCAGAGGTACGGGGATCTTGCTGCACATTTTGAATGAGTGTCCACAATTCTTCATTATTCTTCCATTACTCCATTTCTTTGGTTATCCAATCTGATTGGATAATAGAAATGGCACAAATAAATGCTTCCACCTCCTCATCCTTTCATGAGAGTGCATTTTCAACAACATTTATCTTCCCTTTTTTGTAAATGATTTCAAAGTCATAACCCAACATCTTTGTGACTGTAATATTCCAAATGGGGAAAAAAAGGCACGATGAGGTATCTCTTCCACTGATCTGCCTATCTTCTGCAACATTCCTTCAGTCATCCAAGTGGCATCTTTTTCTGGCTTGTCCTTCCATTTGATTAAGTACTGAAAGTATTCTTGTCCTCTGGTCTTCCTGAACAATCTTTTGTCCAATATCTTCTATGGTTGCAATGGCTGTGCTGGAGGTAACTGCTCTTTCCACTCAATTTGTTCCTTGTCTTCTGGTCTTTCTTCTGCACCATCATCCTCATACTTGTACAAATCTGCAACATTAAAAATAGGAGATATTCCAACATCAGGAGGTAGTTCAATCTCATAAGCATTTGCAGAAAACTTTCTAGGTATCTTGCATGGCCCAATATTTTTGAAATTCAGTTTGTTATACTGCTTCTTTGGGAATCTCTCCTTTCTCAAGTGTGCCAAAACCAGATTTCCTACTTCAAAATGGACTTATTTTATGCTCACGTCTGCTCTGCCTTTGTATTTGATGTTGCTGCCTTGTAGCGTCTGTTTCACTTGCTCGTGTATGGCTTGGATCTCTGAAGCAAATTCCTCACCATCAGCGCTCCTTAGCTCTGCCTTTCCTAGATTTCTTAACTCTGATATTCCTCTGGGGTGCATTACATAAACAATATGGAATGGAATCTACCTTGTGCTTCTGTTTGGTGAGTCATTATATGCATATTTTGCCTAGGGAAAAATATGAACCCACTGCTTAGGATGCTCTCCTGCAAGACTTCTCAACAAATTTTCCAGACTCCTATTCACTACCTCAGTTTTTCCATCAGTCTAGGGATGATAAGCTGAGTTGAAACTCAGGTTGGTACCTAGTTTCTTCCACAGTGTTCTCCAAAAGTGACCCACAAATCTGGTGTCTCTATCTAAAACAATAATCTTGGGCAACCCATGCAATCTAACAACTTCTTTGAAAAAAAAGTTAGCAACATGGGTGGGATCACTAGTTTTATAGCATGGAATAAAATGTGCCATTTTCCAGGAGAATATGTCCTACAACAAAGGCGCATCATTCCTTCTCTGAGTCTTGGGTAATCCTAGAACAAAATCCATACTCACCATGTCCCAAGGCCTGTCTGGAATAGGCAAGGTAGTGTACAATCTTGCATTTTGGCTCCTTCCTTTAGCATACTGATAGATTTTTCAATTCTTCACAAACTTGTCCACTTCTGCTCTCATCTTGGGCCAGTAATAGAAATGACTCAGCTACTCATAGGTCTTATCGGTACCAAAGTGTCCAACAAGTCCACCACTATGCTTCTCTTTGATCAAATTGTCTCTCATGGAACATCTTGGTACACACAGTTGGCTTCTTCTGAATAACAAGTCCTCCTGCAAGAAATAATCCATCAAATGGCTTCTATCTATTAAAACAAGGTTACTACATGCCTCAAATGCTTCCTTAAAATCCGGATCTGTTTTATACAATTCTTTGAGAAAATCAAATCCTACAACTTCAAAATTAGTTTCTTGAACAAGCATGTGCCTCCTACTCAAAGCATCAACTACTTTATTTGCTTGGCCACTTATGTGTTTAAAAAAAAAGTTAAAACCTTGGAGATACTCAACCCATTTGGCATGCTTATGCTTCAACTTGGGCTGTTGTACAATATACTGCAAAGCGTGATTGTCAGAATATAATACAAATTCCCTGGACATCAAATAATGTCTCTACTTTTTCAGTGCCTGAACAATTGCATAGAATTCCTTCTCATAAGAGGAATACTTTCTTCTGGTGTCATTCAGATTCTCACTGAAATATGCTACAGGCCTATCATCCTGACTCAACACAGCTCCAATGGCCTCTCCACTGGCATCACACTTCACTTGAAATGGTTTAGTAAAATCAGGCAGAATCAAAATAGGCTTCTCCGTTATCTTTTGCTTCAAAAGTTTAAAATTTATTTCTGCTTCAGCAGTCCACTTAAATGGTTGTTTTCTCTTCTTTATGGTCTCAATTATGGGTGCATTGATTTTACTGAAGTTTCTTATAAACTTCCTGTAAAAACTGGCAAGTCCATGGAAACTTCTTACCTCAAAAACATTCCTGGGTGAAGGCCAATCCACAATTGCCTTAACCTTTTCTGGGTCCATCTTCAGTCCTTCTGCAGAAACAAAAAAACCCAAATACACCAATTCTTCCTTCATGAATGAGCATTTCTTTAAATTTATCAGCAGTTTCTCTTGGTGCAGCTTCTTCAAGACATGATTAAAATGCCTTAAGTGTTCTTCTTTAGTTCTGTTGAAAACTAATATATCATCCAGATACACTATCACAAATTTACCAATGAATTCTTTCAATACTTCATTCATAAGTCTCATAAAAGTGCTAGGTGCATTTGACAACCCAAAAAGGCATTACCATCAATTCATACGGTCCTTCATTTGTTTTAAAGGCGGTTTTCCTCCTCACCCTCTCTTATTCTAATATGATGGTATCCACTTTTTTAAATCTATCTTCCAGAAATATTTAGCACACTCAAACGGTCATCAAATCCTCAATTCTAGGCAAAGAAATTTGTACACGATTGTGATGATGTTAAGTTGCTGCGGAATCGGTACACATCCTCGAGATCCTCGACCTCCATCTTTCTTTGGGCTCAATACGCTGGTCTTGCACATGGACTCAAACTTTCCTCGTCGGTCCCTTATCCACCAATTCCTGTACTTGTCTCCTGATTTCCTCATTTTCCTTGGGAGTCATTCTGTAGGTTGCCTTATTTGGCAGATTTGAACCAGGGATAAAATCTATCTGATGGCTGATCTTTCTCATAGGTGGCAGCTCATCAGGTAAATCATCCACAACAATGTCAAAATAATTGTCTAACATCTCTTGGATTTCTATTGGAAAATCAGAAATCTTTTTAGAAGTAAGAACTACCTTAGGTTTGCAAACTAAAGCAAAGCTTACCTCTTCTTCTTCTATCTTCTATAGATATTCCTTCCCACTCAGCAGCAAGGTCTTTGGATCAATCACTCTGCTGGATGGCTCTCCTTCTTCCATGGGTATCAATGTATGATGTACCCCATCCTTGAAGAACTTGTAAGTGTTCTTCTTGCCATCATGAACTGCTGCTCTATCAAACTGCCAAGGTCTACCCAGCAGTATATGACACACATCCATGGGCATTACATCACACAGGACCTTATCTTTGTATTTTCCCATTTACAACTCTATCTCACACTGTTCTTTTACAACTAGCTGGTGCCCTTTATGCAGCCAGGACACCCTGTAGAGAGTTGGATGCTCCCTTGTCTTCAGCTTCAAATTTTCTATCACCTTAGTGGAAACCAGATTTTCTGTGCTGCCACTATCAATGACTAGGTGGCAGCATTTCCCTTGGACTTTGCATATGCTCCTAAACAAAGTCTTCCTTTGTGTAGGCTCAGTGACCTCTTTGGCTTGCTTCAACAAGACCTTATTTACCACCAAGGACTCTCCCCTCTCTGAAATAATTTCTTCTTCAATTTCTGCCTCTTCTCTAGCCTGGGCAACAACATCATTTCTTGGACCAGCACCCACATTCTCTGGACACTCATAGTGCTTATGTCCCACTTGCTGACATCTATAGCACCTCAATTCTCTACCTATGCCTCTGTCTCTGCCTCCTCTTCCTTTTCCTCTGTAAGAACCCCTTCCGCCCCTTTCATCATCCTCTGTAGATGCATTCGAAGGTGAGATACTGTTATCTCCATCCCTGGGTGTAGTAGGCTTTCTTCTACCACCCTGACTTCCCTTTCCTTGGAAAGTACCTCTCTTCTTGGCAGACTGTTTCCTCAGGAGTTTATCCTCTGCTTTCAAGGCCATCTGGTAGGCCTCTTCCACTGTCTTGGGAGAAAAAAGACCAATCTCATTTTGGATATCCAGTCTGAGACCATTTACATATCTGGCAGTCTTCTCTGGTGTGTCTTGGAATTTCCCAGCCCTTATGCTCACTCTGTAGAATTCCTCTGTGTATTCCTTTACTGTCATCAACCTCTGTCTCAGGTTCTGCATTTGCCTATACAATGTCAGCTGATAATCACTGGGTAAGAATTTACCTTTTAACTTAGCCATCATTCTGGTCCAACTCTTGATAGGTTTCTTGCCAACTCTCCTCCTTTCTGCCTGCACTCCATCCCACCAAAGTGCAGCATGTCCCTTCAGCTTTGTCACCGCAAACTTGAATTTTTTATCTTCACTTATTTCTTCATAATCGAAGCACTTGTTTAATTAATTTATCCAGTCTACTAGTTCTTCTAGATTCAGCCCTCCTACATAACTTGACACTTCAATTCTGGGCTTAACTGCAGACCCCTGGACAGTTTTGAGGAGCCTCAAGTCAACAGGAATTTCAACATTTTCTTCCGCTTCTTCTGTTTTAGGTTCACTGATGTCTTCAGGATCTCTGGGCTGTCTTCTCTCCATGGCATCCATTCTGGCCTCGACCCTCTGCAACATCCCCAACACCTCTGCGTTGGCAATAGGTCTCCTTCTGCCAGCATCTCTACCAACTCGGATTGCCATGTCAGCTCTCTGCAAAAACAACTCGGAAACAACAGCTCTGATACCACAAATGATGGCAACAAAACTGAATTCGGACCCCTAAGGAGAACTGGGTTGCTACAATCGCTCTGTCAGCATTTCCCTTAGTTTACCCCCACGTGGTTCTTTATTTTCTTGGCAATTTTATTTATCAAATTTAGAGAAATTGATAAATAAACACATTCAGCAGCTTTTGAATGTTAAATTGTATCTCCCGGCTTATATTTTTATCTCCTACTTTATAATCAAGGTTTTATCGCGAGAATTCCATTATCCATGTAAGCCATACCTTATAACCAATGTTAAACCTTTGAGACTTTATATTAATACCGACGCTCTATTTATTAAACAAATGACTGTATAATAACCCTCGCACTGGGGCCCACCTCTACTAGCGATAGCCCAATCAAATGCATGTCGTACCTTGGTTATCGTCCACGCACCTTCATCAACTGACCACCGTCCAATGGTTCCCCTCCATATCGACGGCGCTCAACAATATCGCTCGATCTCCCTGGTCGAACATTAACGCGCGATGGCGTGCATTGAAAGGCGGTTTTGGACTTCCGTCCTATGCCACGTGTCGAAGGCTCTATGGAATCGCCCCAATTTTGGGAATACCACTCAACCCGCAAAAGCGGTGCGATATGGGCAATCCGCTTCCACAAATCCACTCGTGGTTTCGGATGGGGTTAACCACGGTTCAAGTCGGGTTACGCCGCCCTTTGAAATCACTGACCCAGGTCTAACCTCGGGTAATATTTCCGACTAACAACAAAACTATTGTAATTCTCTTCCGGCAGGGTTTTGCTTCCACCAACAGAGTTGACGAACACATTTAGGGAACAGTAGACAGAGGGGTCGCGGAGCCTGTGGGACCATTCGATTCGATAATTTTTTTTTATAGATACGGAGTTCAATCACTTCACAGTTAACAAAATTCTTCACAATTATCAATTCAGACAATTTGGAAATCAACAGGACTTGAAATCTATTCAACCGGAAGCAATTGTTCAATACCGAGTTTTATTGCAGAAATCTCTCCTCGTTCTCTTTCCCTTTTCTCCATACATCCGAGGAATACAATTTATATACATTACAATGTGACTCTTCGGTTCCTCTGCGAGGACCGTTTAGTAACCCAAAAGCCTAATTACAATAATTCGACTAACTGAAACATGACAGATCGATCGAGTCTAACTATTCGACTTCTATGGACTCTAACTAATCTAATTGAAACAGTCAGCTAAGGTATTGACACCTAGCTGATACAATTCAAATGTTTTTGAACCCTCCTAGCCACAACATGTGGACAAAACCTCCTACATTGTTGGCTAGTGTCCAATGCCCCTGCATCAATATCAATGGTGGAATCAAGGGCTGCTACATCTAACAAAAAGTATTTGTTGTAATACACAGGAATTAATAATGGTGCAGATAACAAAGCCTATTTCAGAGCATAGAAGGATAATTGGGCTTGATAATCCCATAAAAAAGGTACTTCTTTTTTCAACAAATGCATGAAACCTTGAGTGATATGAAAAAAAGTGGAAATTAACCTATGCAATAAATCAAACTTTACTTGAAGAGCTAGAAGTTAGCAGAACATGTGTGGAGGAGGTAAATTTAGAATAGCCTCGACCTTATAGGGATCGACACAAATCCCTTCTTTGGAAATGATGAAGCTTAGCGATTGACCATATTGCACGCAAAATATTAATTTATGAGGATTTAGTTGGATTTTATAGTAATGATATTAGAGAAATACCTCTCTAAGGTGTGCAGGATGGTCCTCACGAAGTATAGATCAAGCAGTAAGGTCATTAAGATAAAATTCAACTATGTGTTTGATATGGTGAAAGGCATAAGACGTGGCTCACTAGAAAGAAACACCAACATTTATAAGACCAAAAGGCAATTTATGATAGAAAAATGTTCCCCAAGGGTAGATAAAAGTGATCTAGTGTGTCAATCCTCTAGTTTAATTTGGATTTTGTTATAGCGAGAACAACCATACATAAAGGAGAAGATAGGATTCCCAACACAATTGTCAAGGATCTGGTTGATAAATCATTTGGGATAATTATCCTTGGGATATGCCAGATTCAATTCTTGATAGTCCAAACAAATCCTATTTTTTCTTGGTTTCTTAGAGACCAAAACAGGGTTAGAAACCCATTCCATCAAGGGCATCGAATAGATAAAACCAACATCCAACAATTTCTAAACCTCTCCTTTAATAAAAACTATCTTCCTAGAGTTTACCAGCTAGAGATTTTGCTGAGCAAGTTTAGCTCTTGGGTAAGTTTTAATCTCATGTTGAAAAATTTGAAGATCAATTACAAGTATCTCTTCGTAAGACCAAGTGAAAACATCACGAAATTCCTTGAAAATGGTAGTAGAAGTTTTAATTTCTTCCAGAGTACAATATACCCCAATCAAGATATTTTCCACAACACCTGGTTTCGTGGCAATATCAATAGGGATAATTTTTGAAATATTCACCAAATTCCCTTTAGAGAAAATAGTAAGGACCAATGCTAGGGAATGGGAATAGTTAGCGTTTTCAGAGGAAACTAGGGTTTTAGGTAACTCATTCAAAAAATATTCTTGATGAAGGAAATAATATCTATGATGAAGATCCTCCCAAGGATGATTAAAGACTGACATGGCTTCCATAATAGCTTCATCAAAAGGAAGTGGGATATCTAGAGAGTCACTAGAAAGAGGATGGTCAATTTCTAAAGTGGGAAAAGGATAATCATTAAGTGGTTCACGATATGTGTCACTCAACTTATTAGACTCAGATGTCAACTACATACGTTGATAGGAAATCTCAGTTGTACTTAAGGGCATGTTCTCACCAAAATTATTAGTTTCAAAAGCAGAAGGCACCACCCAAGAGTAAAGAGAGCTCTAGGGTCCATATTTTACCAAAGATATCATATGCATTGGAGTAATGGTAGATGAAGAATGAATTTCAGGTGAAGGTAAAAAAAAAAATAGAGAGACAAATTTCTGAACAATCCTGCCCCAACACTATCATAGATGCCAAGTTATATCCAACAAATAACATAGTACTACTTGTAGCGGTATAATGATTCGATGGTATGTAATAATATAATTAATCTATCATGAAAATATTTCCTTCATGGTGAAATTGAAGCACAAAAAACATCAAATACACAACAACGAACAAGGGATAAAACTAGTTATGACCAAGGAGAAAATTATAATCTAAAGGAGCATCTGCAAATTCAACATCATCATAAGTAATATTCCCCCCTACATGAATGGTAAAATTTGGAAGAACCCCATGAAGCACAAAATAGTGTCCATAAAAAGATTTTAGAGTGGTAATAGACTTAACAATTCAATGGAGATCTAAGAGATTTCCAGCATGATGCTGACATAACACAAGTGGAAGACCCTTCATCTACCAACGTGAAATACACGTCATGGTTAAAAATTCACACAAATAAATGAAAGGAAACCTGATGAGAGAGTCTATAATGAGGAGAATCAACATCAAAAGTGATCAAATTACACTTTGAGGGATCCACCCCTCTGATGGAAGTCAACAAGGATTTGCGATGCTGAGGGCAGTACTACTAAACCTCTAGGGAACACATGACACATGGTGCTTGGGAAATGTACTCAATAATACTATAATTTTGGTAAGACCATGCATTGGGGTAGTGTTTTTACTTTCAGACTACACCCTTACGAGGGAAATATACTATTTCTATATGCTTATCTAATGTAAGAGGTCTAAGAGAAGTAGTAGGGGTGGTAGAGTCCTTAGAAGAAGAACTTGACTCAGGAGAGTCATAGGATTTTTATCACATAGTCACATTAACCTCTTCATGACACATAATGATCAATGCATTAGTTGCATAAGGATAAAATTGTGCTCCCCTATTACCTCCTTAGGTAGGATGAGGGGCTTGTTCAACCATTTGTTGATGTGGTTGGGCGAGGAATGGATGAGTCAATATGATTTTCTGCTGGGTAGTTGTCAGTGGTGCAAGAAGACAATGAATTTCATCCATATATGGGCACTCATGAGTTAAATTTTCACCTTAAAAAATATTGCAAGGGAACTTAATCTTGTGAGGCCATTCACACATGCCCCCATCGTAAGTAGGTTAGTTTTGTTGATTCTCTTGAGCAAGTTTGTTATTTTTATTATTATTATTGTTCATTTTCCTATCAAGTTTCCTAGTGTTCTTAGGTAATGTGGAATTTAAAATTTACCATAATTTTCCCTAGCTAAGCAACTATCTTTCTCACAAAATCAAAGGAAAGAGAACCAATCACTCCGTCAGAGTGTAGTTTGATTTGGGTCATTATGGGTCTGTTGAAGGGAGAGGATCATTGGGAATGATATTAGATAATGTTCCCACTTGAGAATAAATAATATCAAGGTGTTTAGCATGTAAAATAACCTACTCCTATATGGCTTCCCCCATCATAGCAACATCCTATGCAATTTTTGGGTGAAGGGATCAGGTGAAACGATCTCTAGGAACAATGTCAAGGATTCTAGTTCATACTAACCTCTTGTGTCTTTTCCACTCATGGATATGGTCAAAAGTGTGGATGACATAATATTGTTTAAATTTTGGCAAAAGGTCGGCCCTAAGATCCTACCTAATGGGTAACTGAAAATGGTTCAGGAAGGTTCAAGCCAAGGAAGAAAAGTCGTTATAGGATGCCCTATCGAGTTCAATGTACCATTTTGCAACATCCCATGTTAGGGTACACTCGAAAAGTAACAAATTCACATAATCATCCACTAGAGAATTAGATTAACACCATATATAAAAGGTGGTGATGTGTGTCGAAGGATTTTGCTAAGGTTTCCCTTCAAAATTTGGAATATCAAAAGGCGACTTGGATGGCATAGGTGGCCACATAGGATTTTGATGGATGGGGTCATTGGTCAACTTATTCAAATTATGTAAGTTTATAGGTGTGAGAAAATGAATCTACAATTGATAAAATGAATCATAAGGGTTTTAAACTCTTGACGAACCATAAGGTCCCACCATATCGTAGTCGAAGGTAGAAGGATTAGGACCAAGGTTATAGTTCATCCTGGAATAATGGTCTCTCGAGCCAATATATGAGGTGTAAGGATTATTCCCCCCAGGGTAACTAATAATAGATAGTACCATACCCCTAAAGGTTTGAATTCCAATAGGATTATACTCGACACCATAGAAAATACCTTCCTGTGCAGAAGCATTTTCGTAAACATGAGAATGCATAAGCATAGTGGTACTAATGGGGAAACTGCCCCTAGGTATACTCGACCCTCCAAAGAAAAAGGAACCTCCAGAAAAGGGAATCCCACAAAAATAGAACTCGACCATGGTTGTGAAGTACTACCATAAGCAAAATTTTCCTCAGGCTGACTAGCAGAAACAAATGATCCCCCCGTCATGTTTCTCAAAGTAAAATTTCCTTTACTAGAGTTAGGGATCATGGGTTGCGATGATCTAGAAGTAAATATCTCAGCTCTCATGGATTGACTATAGTCTTTGCCCCACTCCAAACATGAATCTAGAGAAGGGAATCAACAAAGAAAAATGTGGAAAACGCGATGGGGTCATAGATGTAATTGGTGGAATTCTCGAAGAAGACATGAGAGGTTTATAAGGAGCTATAGATAATGCCACACTAAGTGGCAGTAAGGATGTCATGGTAGCAGAAACTACCATTGCAGAAGGTAAAGTGGGACCTCTGTTATGCAACTGGCTCACAAAATAGAATAAAATATAGATCAATGACTTAAAAATTATCCACTTCGAGGGGGAAACCTCCTTTATAATACATAAATGAACAATTCTTGGATGATTCAAATGAAAAAAACTACTTTCTATATATAAGAGTCTAATAGGTCACAATATAATAAGAGCCTACATAACAATAATAATGTAGGGGCACAACAATAACAACATTGGGCTTCTATGGGGCACAATAATAACATTATTGGAACTATATGGGCACAACAATAACAATAAGGGGTATACACTAACACTAACAATAAAGGGCTACACTAGTATTATAAGGACCTAACATGCCCCTCTGCTTCAAAAAAGTATTGTCCTCAATGTTTGAGTATTTCTGGATGTTTATGTATAAAATTCTCATCCTCCCATGTGAAATATTTTACAGGTAAGTTCTAACACTTGATGAGATACTCTGAAATTGATCGATTTCGTAGCTATCGAGTTCTTATTTTCGTGACTTCTTCAGTTTCCAATATGGATTTTCCTTCCTTGTCAACTTATGACAATATTGTTTGAATTGGGATGTTGCCACCTATAACCGTCTTTAAGCATGAAACATGGGAAATTGGGTGCACTCAGGAATATGGAGGAATCTCCAATTTGTATGCCATAGTACAAATATTTTGCAAAACCTTGTAAGGACCTTATTAATTTGGTGATAATTTATTATCCTTCTTAGCTTGCTTGAGGGACATTTGTATGTATGGTTTTAGCCGTAAAAATACCCAGTCACCTACATTAAAACTTCTTTCACTGCGATGTTGATCTTCCTGTTGTTTCATTCAATTCTGTGCCAAAGTGAGGTTATCCTTTAAGAATTAGAGAACTTGTTGTTGATGCTCGATGTGATATTCCACTTCTTGAACCTTAGAATTTTCTCTTAATGATGATGTGATGGAGAATGGATGATATCCATAAAGCACCATAAATGGGGTAATTTTTACTACAGTATGGAAGGAAGTGTTATACCACCATTCAGTGAGAGGTAACCACTTGAACCATTGTGTTTTTTAATCAGATACAAATAAAAAAATACATCATTTCAAATATTTGTTCACTATCTCAGTTTTCCCATTAGATTTAGGATGATAATACGAGCTATGAGCTAGTGAAGTACCTAGACAAGAAAATAATTATGTCCAAAAAATTCTAGTGAAAATGGGATCTCTGTCTCTTACAATAATCTTTGGGTTTCCATGTAGATTTGGAATTGTTTCCATAAATGTAGTGGCAATTGTACTGGCTTTAAATGGATGAGATAATGCGCAAAAGTGTGCATATTTGGTAATTCTATCAAATACCACCAAGATGACACTCTTTCATTCAGAATTTGGTAAACCTATGATAAAATCCATTGAAACCTCCTCCCAAAATTAACTTGGAATTGATAAAGGTTGTAGCAGACCTGAGCTCTTAATTGTGTTAACTTTATTTTTTTGGAAGACCAAACATTCCACCACAAACTTTTGAATATTAGATTTAAGGCCATCCCAAAAAATTCTTTCTTCATCCTGTGGTAATTTTTTAAAAATCCTGAGTGTCCTCCTAAAGGAGAGGTGTGCAATTCCAAAAGAATATTTTGTTTTAGTTGGGAATCATTACAAAGATATTAGCGATCTTTGTACCATAATGAATAATTTTTACAGCTAAATGTATCAGATGCACTGGGATCTTGTTGTAACTTTTGAATGAGTGTCCACACATATTCTTCATTATTCCATTCCTCCCTTGCTTCAGTTATCCAATTTGGTTGGATAATAGAAATGGCACAAAGAAATGCTTCCACATCCTCATCCTTTCTTGAGAGTGTATCGACAACAACATTTATCTTCCAATTTTTGTAGATTATTTCACAGTCATAGCCCAACATCTTTGTGACCCATTTTTGCTGCTCTTATGAAGATAGTCTTTGTTTCAAAAAGTATTTGCGACTATCATGATATTTTTTTTACCTTGAAGTGTATTTCGATTAGGTAAGGTCACCATTTATTTAGTGCATTTAGTATTTCCAACTTCTCATAAATAGATTTCTATAAATACTTTCCTTTGATTGGATGACTTTCAAAAGCAATGTGTATTCCTTCTTGCATTAAAACAACACCAATTCCATTTCCCGAGGCATCAAATTCCACAATAAAGGTTTTTGTGAAGTCTGGCGTAGATAAGACCAGTGCTTGTCACATTGCCTCTTTAATATGTTCAAAGGCCTTAGTTGCTTATGGAGTCCAAGAAAATACATCTTTCCTTAGAAATGTTGTTAGAGGTGTTTTTATTCTCCCATAATTCTTAACAAACTTACGATAATACCCTGTTAACACCCTCATGAGATACAATATGACCCAGATATTCCACCTCCTGTACTCCAAAGAAACATTTGGAGTTTTTGGCATATAATTGTTTCTCCTCCAATATTTTGAGCACCATGTCAAGACGTTGAACACGAGCCTTCCAAGACTTGCTGTAGATTAATATATCATCAAAAAATACTAACAAAATTTTTCTAAGGAAAGGTTTGAAAATGGAATTCATCAACCCTTGAAATGTAGAAGGTGCATTGGTAAGGCCAAAAAATTTTAATGAATCTCATGAGTTCTAAATGATGTTTTCGGAATTTCTTTAGTCTTCATTCTAATTTGATGATATCCTGAACGAAGATCAAAATTGGTGAAGTAAATTGATCCATGTAATTCATCCAAGAATTCACCAATGGCATGAATAGGGAATTTATCTTTAATAGTGAGCTTGTTGAGATCCTTATAATCTAGACACACGTGCCATGATCCATCATTCTTGTGCACCAATACTATTGAAGAAGAGAAAGAACTTTGAATAGGTTGAATTATACCGAACTTTAACAATTCTACAATCATATGTTCAATTTCACTCTTTTGGGCATAATCTGTAAGGCCTAATATTTGGAGGAAAAATTCCTGGAATCAAATGAATAGCATGATCATAATCACGAATAGGTGGGAGGCATTTGGGAGTCTCAAATACCTTGGAATGATTGTCCAAGAATTTTTAGAGATATGGAGGAATAAATGATTTCGATGTTTGAAACTTTAGTGAGAATAATTGTGCAATTATGCTTTGTTTTTATTTCTTTAGAATTTTCGTCTTTCCATTAGAGATGATTATCTTTCCTATTTTCCTTGAAATACCCCTTAATTCAATTTCCTTTCCTTCCCAAAAAATATTCAAGAAAATTTCTTGAAAATTAAAAGCCATCGTACCCAAAGATTGTAACTAGTGAACTCCTAGTACAACATCAACACCACCCATTGGAATGGAAAGCATTGGGATATTCAATACATATTCCACCATGGTTAGCTTGATATTATGGCACTTTCCAGAGCAATTTATAGTTCCTCAATTTGCAACCATCACTTGACACTCTCGTGCTGGATATAGGAATAAATTCAATTCCTTGGCTATCTTACAATGAATAAGATTATGGGTACTACCCGAATCAATCAACATTATTACCTTTTATTCTTGATATGTCCTTCTATCTTCAGAGTTTGAGGAGTGGTAATTCCTACCAATGCATTACAAGATATGTTTAGATTCATTTCTTCTTTCTCTAAGGTCAGTTCTTGGTGTATATCCTCTTCTTTTGAAGTTTATTGTTCCTTTTCTTCGTCCTCTTCACAATCTATGTAAAATAATTTCTTCTCAAAAAACTTATGACCTTTATTGCATTTTCTATCACAATTGTAACAAAGCCCTTTTTCCATTTTTTCTTCCTATTGTTGTGGTGTCAACCTTGTAGGTTGTGGAAGGATAGGAGTAGCCACACTTCCATCATTATAGTTGTGAGTGGTAGGCTTCCTTGTCGCCATAATTTTTCTTTCAATTTTTCTTGCCAACCTAAATGCCTTCTTTAATGAATCAGGTTCCCAAAGGAAAACCTCATGTTGCATGTTATCCTTTAAAGTCCCTATAAAGAAATCAATCCTATGTTACTCTGGAATATCATTTACCCTTATATTCAAATTTTGGAATTCCTCAATGTGCGCCACCATTGAACCCTTTTGTTTGAGATTTATCAATTGGCTAAAGAAGGTGTTTCTCTTTGTATCCTCATAAAGTGCTATAATTTCCTCTGTAAAAAATTGACCAAGTGAAAATTGGTTTACGAGAACAAAGCCACGATACGATACAAACTTATTGAGTTCTAAATATAAAGTTTCCATGCATACCTTTTGTGTGTGTTGCACATTATGGAGATCAAAGTATTGATCCATTTGTAGTATCCATGTTATTGGATTCTTGCCATAAAAATTCCTCATATCGATCTTTGGAATATGGTGGGTCTTCAATACAATGTTAGAAACTATGGAATCATGATTACCATTTTTTTTCTCCTCATGAGTTTCATCTAATACCTTTTCACCATTAGGAATCATTTCTTGTAGAAACTTTTTCATACCTTCCTTCAAACCTTCCATGCCTGATTTTAAACCATCATTTAAAACTTCCATTTTTGCTTCCATCTTAGCTTCCATACTATATGTCTTATCTTCCATACCATCTATCTTAGCTTCCATTTCATTTTTGGTTACTCTTTGTGACAATGAAATTTTTTGCATTTGGTCTTGTAATTTTGATATATCATGTTGCAGTTATTCATCGTAAAGCTTTATGAGGGCTTAATGGGTGTGGAATTATTTTAGCAGGAATTTTAGAACCCAATACTAGTATCAATGCGTCAACATTTCCTTGGAATCACTTCAAACTTATTTTTCAAACAAAAGTTATGCAATTTTAAAAAAAATACACACCTTTTTCTTGCTTTAGAGGCGCTCGATATTGAACCTGATGTATCTCTATGATTTTGGATCCCCAAGATTTAAAATTTCGTCATGTAGTATCCCTCTAAGTATTATTTCCAATGCCATAGGACAAACCTAATTTTGATTCTTCAAGATAAAGTTATGTCCAAGGTCCCACAATGCCCTAATTATGGACTCGTTAAGTAGAGAAAAATTGTACGACGTCCCATGTATCACTGTTTTGACATCCAACCCTGAAATTGATAAAAAATAAACTAAAGTCCGTGCAGTTTCGGTAAATTTTTACAGAATTGAAATCTGATGCCTCAAACAAAAGTTATGATGATTTTCCCTCAGTCACCTATTTGAGACTGGATTCTAGAGCTTGCAAAAACCCTAAATTCCTCATATCATATCTCTGAAAATATAGTGAACCAAGCTCTGAAATTTCGACATGAAGTTCACCAAGAGTTCGAATCCATGTGGTTTCAATTTCAACTTTTGAAGCTTCATAGAAAAAAATCTATAACACAAATTCCAAGATGTCCTTTTTAAAGAAGTGAAACCTTAGAATCCAAAGCTTTGATACCAAATGTAATGCAAACAACTCACAAAATAGAAGAAAATATAGATCAAAAACTTAAAAATTATCCAATTCAAGGGGGAAACCTCATTTATAATATATAAATGAAAAATTATTGGATGATTCTAATGAAAAAACCCACTTTCTATAAATAGGAGTCTAAGGGCTCATAATATAATCAGAGCCTACATAAAAATAATAATGTAAGGGCATAATAATAAAAACAATGGGCTTCTATGGGGCACAATAATAATAATATGGGGACTACATAGGCACAAGAATAACAATAAGGGGGCTACACTAACAATAACAATAAGAGGATACACTAGTATTATAGGGACCTAAAAACATCCCCTCTCCGTAAAAGAAGAAGTGTTTTCACTAGCCTTGTAAGGAACATACATGTAATAAGGTTCACTACCATCAGGATTTAACTATACTAGAACTGGGTCCAGAGAGCCAGTCAAAGGTGGATTAAAGAGTGGAAAATGACCTTCGTCGATTACCTCAATATTAATATAATATTCCTCCCTAGGACTAAGGTTATCCCCCCCAAGTTGAGTATGGTCTAAGTTTTCTTAAACTAGAATTAATCTACATCTACACAGTGGTGGGCCCTCTTCTTCAAGAGAAACGCCTAAAAATATATGAGAACAATGGTTACTTTTTTCATCCATGGTAAATATATATTATTATCTAGTTAAGACAATTAAGACACCCCTATGGAAAAACTACAACTACCAAAAAAAACTGTAAAAGAAACCCTAAAGGTAAGCACCTACAAACCAAATAGATAAAGAGGGGATATTCCCACTAATGGAGCTTACTTGATCAGGGCACAAGTCGGACATGAATATATGGTTGGGATAGTTATAATAGGTGCCTGCTAACGACCCTTTGAAACCTGGCTGTCCAAGTACCCTTATTAAATGTGGGGTAACCTCCAAGAGGATCAAGTGATTCTGCCTAAAATCCATTAAAAGCGGAGGAATCCCTCCACTTCACCCCATGTAAAATATCCTAAGCAAAGGCCACTGAGGCTACCACCAATAGCAACATGTCTCGGAGGGACAATAATCATCTAAATTCACACACAAGGGTAAGAAAATAAAATATGAAACCCCCTGAGAGATCCTTCAAATTAAGGTGTATTCCTATCAAGAGGTCCCCAAGTGTTATAGTAAGAATACTAATAACAACATTTGTAATACACGCAATCCGTACCACCAAGACTAATGAAGCGGGTCATGTCACTTCATTATCCTCAAGTGTGACCTCGTGAATAACACTTGTGTTAGAAGGGATTCCTAGACTGTATCATTGAAAGTGGATTTATCTTCCCTACCACAAGATTCTAAGTTTGTTTCTTGGTCTTGGAGTAGTTAAACACATACTCCTATTCCAAGACCCTAGTGTTGAGAGGTTTTCCATTGATGTCAAAGCAAGAACCATTGATGAATTGGACATAACCCTTGAGGTTGCCACAAAAAATTTCACTGTCACCTAAATTTGACTATAATCCCTTGCCTAAAAATAATTCTAATAACATTGTGTGCAAAAGTTGGAAGGCTTTCATAATTTAAGGAAGAAATTTCATAAAAAATATGACAATAAAATATGAAGGAAATAAAATATATCATTCTATGTTGCGAAAATGGGGCATTTTTTAACATGTGATTGTTGTGTTCATGGTTTATACCTCTTACTAGGATACTATTTTATTTCATTGTTTGAGAGTCCAAGGAAAGTGATGATAGCTAAGTGGGATGCTTGAATTCCATTAGCATTCCCATGAATTTGTTTTTTCTAGAAATGTTGGTTTGAATGGTTATGGTAAGGAATGTACCTGTAATTTAGTTTCTCCAGGAAGGTTTGGTGATAGACTCATGGCAACAAATAGTTCCCATTCTAATCACCTACTGATGGAAATAAAACCACTCAGAGGTGACACGCTGAGGAGATTTGCATAGGTTTTTAACTGAAAAAATTCACATATGAGTTCATCCAAAAAACATTGAATTTCATAGTTCAACTATGCTATAATATATTTTTTATATGGAACAGAACATGGACAAGCCAAAGAAAATCATATGCTATTGTGACATATGTGAGCAAAAGAGGGTTTCTCATCACTAGTTATAGGGACAACTCACTCAAGGCAGTAAAAAGAAATGAAATTTAGGTGGGTTCTACATAAAACATAATTCATCTCCCCCCTTCCAAAAGAAATGACGGTTCAAGTAATGTTTAACCACTATAAATAACAAACTTGTCCTCCACATGTGGTAGTAAAATTGACACAGGATAAAACATATAATTCGTGGATCTTAGGTCGCAAAAATTTCGAGGTCTAAAAAAAAAAGAACACATCTAGAGATTGGATTTTTCCAAGGATAAAGAAGCCTAAGATAAGTATGAAAGAAGAGTTTAGGTTCTTAATTTTAAACTTAAATAGATAATTTCTTGGTTCGCATTTTTGCGTTTGGATTTAAATTTATTAAAGGGCTTCTTGTGTTGGATGGATATTTTAAAGATATCCTTTTGTGAAAAAATTTGACTCCTATATGTTCAACTTGGAGCAGACCTCAACTAACATTGGTGTAGACTTTTGACCTATAATAAGAGCTCAGAATTGTGATGCAATCTGTGAAAATTCAACCCTTGCAGACTGAAACTTTAGCCCTATGGAGGAAGTGTCATTATGACATTTCATATTCAGAGATTTCTCCCTAAAAACCTTAGTTCCTATATGGTTTTTTTTCACTATTTATATCAATTTGGAGTTTTGAAAAAGACCAATTTGTGGGATACATAAAGCAATATTTTAGAGTTCTCTTGAGATTTCATGTAGCAGACTTGAATTAAATGAAGAACACTATTTAAGCATACATGCAAAGCCTAGGAGATACCTTCAATTAATGATTTTGTACTAGATGATAGCAAAATTTTTGGAGACCTTTGACACAAACCAAATTGAAGAATATTTGACTTGGAGAGTTTTCTAAACAATTTTTTTAAGAAAACTTGAAAAACCCTTTGAGTAGGCCTTGGAGTATCATTGCAGAACATATTTTTTATATTACCTAGAACACCTTTTGAGCTAACCTTGGAATAGTTTTGTTGAAGCTGATCTTGAAGAAATTTGTAGACAGGAATGTTGGGTATGTATTATGTTTTTTCCATGACTACCATCACGCGCTGTACATTGCACTAGGTGCAATGGGGGGGTCATAGGGGGGCGAAAACCCTGCATAGGGTCTGGGGCAGCACCCTGGGAAAATAATACTTGGGTAGACCAAAGGATGGGGGACGAACCCAAAGATGGTGGACATACCTACTCATGGTTTTGTGCATGGGTTTGCACATGGTTTGGGGCATAATGGTTTACTTCTCATTGTATTTTGTAGATTTAGTCAAGGGAACAATGGTTATGTTCTAATCAGAGGTTAGTGGATTGGGGTTTATGAATGCTTCAACATGTGTATATATGTATTGTAACATTGAAAATAATATAATGATAAATAAATTTGGTAGTCCCAGTTTTGGGATCTAGGGGAAATCTTTGTGTATATTTGTTTTATGTTCTTGCCATTGTATATTTTTCTATTTTAAGAATTCTCTTGCAAATAATTTTTGTATAGGGTTAAAACCTACATTTTGTATCATATTTGTTTTGACTTCAAGGGGACACCTTTGCTGCTAAGGGGTTTTTCTCGGGCCTGTGGTATACCTTATTCAGTGGGAGATCTACAGGATTGATTCTTGTGGTGAAAGAAGATGGCAAACACTTGAAATATAAAGATTGAGAAATTTAATGGTTAGAGTTTTGAGTTTTGGAAGCTCAAGATGGAGGATTTGTTGGTGGAATGAGATCAATGGATTTCTATAGATCTTGGTTCGGAACCAACATGAACATTAGAAAAATACTGGGAGAAGCTATATTGGAAGGATAAGAGCACAATACAATTGGGTCTCTCAGATTTAGTATTGTTGAATGTATCACATGAAGCTACTACAAAGGCTTTGTGGGACAAGTTAGGGACTTTGTATCAATCTAAGTATTTGGTGAACAAAATATTCTTGCGTAAAATGTTTTATAACCTGAGGATGAAGGATGGAGACTTGGTGACAGTGCATCTAAATGCATTTGATACTATGGTAATCCAATTTTTATCTGTTGATTTTAAAATTTCAGATGAAGATAAGTGCATCAATTTTTGTGTGTTCTCTACAAGATTCATGAGATAATATGGTTATTGCAATAGGTAGCAATACAACTACCTTGAATTTTGATGAAATATTTTGATCCTTATTGCCAAAAGAGATGACACATAAAGATATGGAGATCCAGAATGGAGATGCCTTACCTATGAGAGGACGGTCCAAAAACAGAAACAAAAATAAGTCCTCAAGTGGGAGATCTAAATATAGAGGTAGATCTAAATCTCCAGGAAAATATGTAAAGGTATGATGAAAATGCAGAAAATAAGGGAACTACAAAAAGGACTATAGATATAAAGCTCTTGAGAGAGGAAAGGGATTTGATGATGCCCCTTCTGCAGAGGCAAAAGCCACCTCTGATGAAGGCAGTGATGGTGTTTTGGCTTCTTCAAGTACACATGTAGATCATGAGGCATGGTTGATTGACTTAGGTGCATCCTTTCACTTCAATTTCCATAGGGAGTGTTTCTACGAGTACAAGAAATATGGTGGTCATGATGTCTTCCCAGGGGATGACAGGAAGTCTAGAATCATCATATGTGGAAAATTCAAGCTGAAGTTTCAAGGTGGAAGGATTAGAACACTTCCTGGTGTCCTACATATTCCTACATTGGCCAAAAATATGATTTCTGTAAGCAAGATGGATAATGCAGGTGTAAAAACAGTGTTCGAGAAAGATACCTACAATATGGTTCGAGGAGCACTGGTATTGATGCGGGGAGTTTGGATTGGAAATTTGAACAAGCTTCTGGGTAACATCGTTATTGATGGGTGCAATAGTTTTGTGGTTCCTGAAAGTGGAGCAAGAAATCTATTGGTCTCTGGAGAAAATACCATCATATGGAATCAAAGGCTTAAAAATATTGGAGACAAGGGTCTTCCAATCTTGCATGGTAATGGTATGATAGAAGGTATGTTTAATTTCTCTCTAGATTTTGATTTATGTGAACATTGTGTATATGGGAAGAAAACTCAGGTGAGTTTCCCCTCATGTGCTAAGAGGGCGAAATGGATATTAGAGCTTGTGCAAAGTGATGTGTTTTTACCTATGTCAGTTCCATCACTAGGTAAGTGTGTGTAATATCTCTCATTTATAGATGAATTCTTGAGGAATACATGGATATAATTACCCAGGAAGAAATCTGAAGTCTTTGACATGTTTTAAGAATTTAAGGCTCAGGAAAGAAGATCAAGGTGTTGAGGAAAGATAATGGTGGATAGTTATGTAAGAAGGAATTTGAAGAGTTATGTAAGAAGTGTGGTATAGCACAACAAAAGGGTACTCCATACAAACATAAAAAAAATGGAGTTGTAGAAAGAATGAATAGGACATTGATGGAAAAGTAAAGAAGCATGCTCAATGGTGCCAGGTTAGGACAAAAATTACAGGAAAAGGTAGTGGAGACTGCATGTTATCTATTTAATATATCACCTTCATTAGAGTTGGAGGATAAGAATCCACATGAGGTATGGACTGGTAAGAAACCTCGTCTTTCACATCTCAGGGTATTTTGTTGTGATGCATATGTACATGTTTAAAGGAGAAAATAACTAAGTTGGACAATAAATATGAAAGGTGCATCTTTATTGGGTATAAGTATGGTTTAAAATATTATAATATTTGGACCCAAAAAACGAGGAAGGTTGTGTACAGTCGAGATGTGGTGTTTAGAGAGGTAAAGGATGTTATTGAGAATGAATTCCAACCAAAATAACAAGAAAAAATAGAGGTTGAATTGAAGGAGGAAGAATCAGACTCTACAACAAAACAAGAATCAGAAGAGGAAGAGCCACAAACTCCAGTTTTGAGAAGATCAGTTCAAGAGAGATGGAATCTAGAGAGGTATAGTCCATCTAATTTCTGTTCAAATTTTTCTTTATATATTATTGATGATGATCCAAAAAATGTAAGGGTGGCAGTGGATTCAAAGGATGGAAAACTCTAGAAAGAGGCCATGGTTAATGAAACAGAATCTTTGGACAAAAATGAGGCTTGGGATATGGCGGAGTTTCCGGATGGAAGGAAGCCCATTGGCAGTAAATGGGTGTTTAAGAAGAAGATTAATATATAAGGAAACATGGAGAAATACAAATCTTGGTTGGTAGCAAAAGGTTATTCCTAGGTGTTGGGAATTGATTTTGGTGATATTTTTTCTCTTGTTGTCAAGTTAGCTTCTATTAGATTACTTTTATTTGTTGTTGATGCTTTTGATTTTGAGGTAGAACAGATGGATGCTAAGACAAAAATTATTTACAGGGATTTGGAACAAGAGATGTACATGAAGCAACCCGAAGGCTTTGTGGTGAATGGTAAGAAATAGCTTGTATGCAGGTTAAAAAAGTATCTGTATGGGTTAAAACAATCACCAAGGATGTGGTATTAGAAAATTGATACACATATATGGAGAATTGGATTCATAAGGAGAAAAGCAGATTACTAAATGTATTTTAAATTAATTGGTGACTGTGTTATTCAGTTGGTATTATATGTGGATGATATGTTGTTGATTGGAAATGCCAAAGAAATTATCCAGGATTTGAATACCCAATTGTCCTCCAAATTCGACATGAAGGGTCTTTGTGATGCAAACTATATTTTTGGCATGAAAATTGAATGAGATCCAGCAAAGAGGAAGCTCTGGTTAAACCAGAGGAAGTATGTTGAGACAATGTTGCAGAGGTTTAATATGTAGGATAGTAAACGAGTGAAGGTTTCTATTCTTTTAGGTGTAAATTTGTTTGCTGAACAATGTCCCAAGACATAAGAAGAGGAAGAGGACATGTCATGTTCCATATGTAAGTGGATTTGGTAGAATGATATATGCAATGGTCTATACTAGACCAAGTATTGCACATGTAGTAGGAGTATTGAGCAGGTTTATGTCTAAACTAGGGAAGGAACATTGGACAACAGTGAAGTGGGTTTTCAGGTATTTTCGTGGCACTAGTGATTATAGTTTATGCTACCAAGGAAGACCAATATTGGAATTTTTTTTGGAAATTCGTGGCTTTGTTGATGCAAACTGGGTTGGAGACCTATATCATAGAAGATCTACAAGTGGGTATGCATTTAACCTATTTGGAGGAGATATTATTTGGATGAGCAAGAGAAAATATGTAGTGGAACTTTCAACTACAAAGGCTAAATACATGGCAAACACTCATGCAAGCAAGGAAACAATTTGGTTGCAGAGATTGTGTTCAAGTATGGGGTTGGTACATTGAGCTATAAGGATAGACTATGAAAACCAATGTGCAATTTTCTTGTTAAAGAACCCTGCTTATCATTCAAAGACAAAGCATATTGATTTTCAATATTACTTTATGAGGGATATGGTTGAAGAGAAAAAGGTGTTGTTGGTAAAGGTGGACACTTTGAATAATGCTGCAGATGCATCCAAAAAGTATGTGAGCATTGAGAAGTTTTCTTGGTGTAGAGAAACAATGGGAATTGCAGGCTTAGACCAATGGCTAAGCTCTCCCGTGAACCCCTATGTGGAAAGAAAACAAAAATTGGGATAATGTTGGGTATGCGTTATGTTCTTTCCACAACTAGCCCCATGCGTTGTACATTTTTCCAAGTGTAGTTCCCCGATATTTTTTTTTAATGCAGACCCAATAATAGTTGGGTGGACCCAAGGATGGGGAGCGAATCCAAATAGGGTGAACATACCTACCCATGGTTTTGTGCATGGGGTTTGCACATGGTTTTGGGCATTATGTTTTTCTTCCCATGGCATTTTTTAGATTCAGTCAAGGGAACTATGATTATGTTCTAATATAGGGTTAGTGGATTGGGGTTTATGAATTCTTCGACATGTATATATATGTATCGTAACATTGAAATGAATATGATGAAAATTCAATTTGGTAGTCCCAATTTTTGGATCTATGGGAAAAATTTTGTGCATATTTGTTTTATGTTCTCGCCATTGTATATTTTTAATTCGTTTGTAGGTAATTTATTTACAGGGTTAAAACCTACAAAGAAGATGACTTGGAGAACTTGTTGAAGTTGATCTTGAATTCTCCTTGGAGATATCCTTGAAGCATTGTTGGAGCAGTCCTTGAAGCATTAATGGAGTTATGTTGGAGACCTCTTATTTATTTTGAAAGTCTTGAAGAAATATTGAAGCCACCTTAAAGGATTGAAGTAAATTGAGAGGGTTGGAGCCCTAAAGGATTGCAATCTTCATACAAGGTTAGAGTCTTGTAAGAAGCTAGGTTGGAGCCTGTATTTATTTTAGAGGATTGGACTTCTCATAAGAGTTTGGAGTCTCGTTGAGATGAAGTTGGAGCCTGGATTGATATTTGAGGATTGAAGTCCTCATTCAAGGTTGGAGCCTTGTAAAAGTTAGAATTTTGTTGTACTAGTTAGAGCCTGAATTGTTGTAGAGGATTGGATTCCTCACTGTTTTTATTAATAGAATTATTTTTATTATTATAAAACTTGTGTTATGGTAAAATTTAACTGTCATAATATAATAATTGAAAGGAAATATTGATTCACCTCCCCTCTTAGTATTTCCAACACCTAGCGTAAACTAATGTTTGTGTGCTACCAATGAAAAGAAAATTTGAGTCAAATAAATTTTGTTAAAGCGTTAATTTTAAGAGGTTGTTATTTACTCAATAGGGTAACAATATGAAACTCAGGTGGTTTGAATAGAACCTTGTTAGAAACACCCTAATGTAGCTATACGATAATGCACGATTTACTTTTCAATTCGATGAAAACTAACTACATGAGGGTAAAGAGTTTTTTTCCTTTTACAATGCAAAAAACATCTTCAAACACCATTAATAAATTTTATGAAATTCACTAAGTTTATGGAAAAGGGGATCCAAGAAAAAAGCCCAAGCAAAATCACTTAAAATAGAACGAAAAGAACGTGACCACCAAGCAAGAACACAAGGCACTCAAAGGCTGAAGACTTGGGATTTTGCAAACAAAATAACTTCACAAGAAATCAAAAGAATGCTATTGATGTGAAAATGGAAAATTCAAATCAAGTAGGGATGTAGCTCAATGTGTAATATAATAATGATATAAAAAGCTAAAAAAACCACATACCCTAACTCAAGGAGAAACCAGAAAGGAGTGATAGGAAACAATCAAATTTGAATATGATGAAAATAATAGGTAAAAATCACTCAAACAAAACTTTATAGTTAAGATTTGAATATCCACAACAAATTGGATACAAAAGCACCACCAAATGAAAGCAAAAGCAAGCACACAAATTGGATGAAAAATCAATAAAGAGAAATCAACCAAATCAAATAAAAATGCACCAATAAAAAAACAAATCTAAAATTAGATTTGGAGACAAGGCAGCAAGACAAATCTGAAAGGAGAGATTTATCTGAATATGGGAAAACTTGTTATTTTTATGCAAGCTCCCTCATCAGTATGAAAAATGTGTTTGAGGATCGTCTCATGTTAACCATTTGTGAAGGGGTTTATGTGTGTAGTTTCATGTGTCTTCATGATCAAATTATGAGTTAATTAAAAATTAAAAAATCATATACAACAAATGAAATGTAGAAACATAACTCACAAAATCACATAACACAATGGATGATGATGGATTTCACCCCTCCTGGGATACATCTCCATGTACCAGCTTTAACTAGCTAGGCCCTCTTGGGATTATGAGTCAAAATCATGATTAAAATCATCTGTGATACTCCAATGGATTTTCTAAATGTTCCATTGGCTTCAGAAGACATTAAAACCCCAAAAATGACTATCCAATCTCTAAATTTGTTTCACAGCTCCTCTAGGCTTGGCCTCCACACCCGATGGCCATGGGCTTGTTTAATCTCCAAAGTGACAAAAGCACCTTCAAATATGATCCAACACCTCTATAAACTATAAAACTGTGTTCAGAGCATAAAATACATCAAAAATTGACTTCATTCACTAAAAATGGCCTTAAGCTGATCTAGGCATGGCCTTCCCTCTTAGTGGCCCTAGGCTTCAAAATTCTTCAACGTGCTAAAAACACCTGTAAATGAGCTCCATTACCTCTGAAACCCATTCCAATGGATTCATAGTATGAAAATATGCTAAAAATGACTATCCTTGAGCAAAAATTGGTCAAAATTTGACCAAGATAGGCCTCATTAAAGTTTCTCCCAATTTCTACTCAAAATTTGGAAAACTGGAGTTAACTCCGACTAAATCTGGAGTTGTCTGCGAAATGTGCCACCATATTAATCTCATAATTATCTTAAAGATATGTTCAGATTAAGTTCAGTCTTAGCACTAAGCGCGCTTTTAGCCCCCAATGCTCCATATGGTCATGAGGTCATGGTTTTATGGAAGAGGGCTCGCCCGCGAGTTGGCTCCCTCCTTCTGCTGCAGATCCATAACACACCTTAAGTACTAGTTTTTGGATTTGATGTTTAAGTTTTTGTGCCTATGGCCCAATGGTGGAGACATGCATGAGAGAGAGAAAGGTTATGGAGTCGAGCCCCAACCCCACCCCTCTTAATAATTTTTTACACCACCATTCAAAAACATTTAACATATGCCATTTCAAAACTTTACCCCACCGTTATAATATCACTCCAAACATGTGATTCAAACTTTATGATATGTTTAATTAATGCCCCCCACATATGGTATATGCTCACCATATAATCCGTTTTCCAAACCTTAATTAAAATGCTCCACATTGGTTGTAATAAAAATTTGAAATATGTGCCATACGTTTAATACACTTCCACCTTTGAAATAACACGCCAACGTATCATGTGAATTTGAATTTGGGTGAAATAACTTATGTGGAATTTTAATAATTAATATAAAGTTTGGATTTACATAATAAATATTAATACAAAAAAAATTATAATATAATATATGATAAATAATCATATAAAATATCATAATTAAATATATGTATAATATATTCATTAATCAAAACTTAATATTTAAATAAAATATTTCTAGTACATAAACATTTATGAACTCACATTCAATTTTGGAGGATATTGGGTAATTTTTTACCTTCACAAACCAAATTGGTGAATTCGACAGTGACACTTGCCATAGTCCCATTGGATTAAAAACTGAAGAATATTCTTTGCATGCTGACTGGATTGCCATGTCATCAGCTGTACCTGTTCTGCAATATATATTTTTTTAAATTTGCTTGTTCCGAACGGCAATCAACAGACCATAACTCCACATGAACTCGGTTTTCAACAAAACGAGTTGCATTGGATTCCTTGCGATAGACATGTTGCATTGAATATGGTTTGGTGAAATTCTTAGCACTTTCATTTTTGAGCTAATTTTTGCCCTTGATCTAGATTTTGATCACTCCTTCCCACTGACATGCTTTTGGACCCCAAAAGTTGGTTATCTCATTAGTGCTGAACACTCTCATGTTTCCCAAGTTCTATCATCTTGATTCTACTTGGAGAAATCACTCTGACAACCAATTCTCCACTGACATGCCTTGCAAATGGCTTCGCTCTTCAACCAATGTTCTCCTTTTGCTGCTGACACAATCCAAGACTTGTTGGTTGCTTGCTGACATAACACTTTTGCTATACTAAATTGATCAGGAGCTCAAGTCCGAGCTATGGAAAAAGCTAAAAATTAAAAGTGTTCAAAATCACTTGCAACTTGAACGATAGGATAGGCCTTGTCGATACGATCCTGACGCCGTGAATGACACTCAAATCCGACATTGTATGTGAAAGTTATGGAAGTTTGAAGTTTTCAGTAAACTGCAAAAAACTGAGTTGACCAGGTTTGACTTTCAAATTTTGAAAAATTAAAAAAGAATATTCCAAGTAATATTCCATACGGGCGAATGAAATTATGACAAGTGTCCAGTTCTGATTCATCATTGAGTTGACTTGGAAATTTTTCGACCAATAATAGGCTGCCATGTGGCAGGCCCGGAGGCCGCCACGTGGCCCCAGTTCGTGGAAAATTTGGAGTGTTAATTTTTTTTTTTAAGTCCGCGGGTTTGAACCCTAGACATCCCGCTAGCCAACACACACACTTACTATTGTGCCACACGATTGTCCTTAACACATATTGTAATTGGTTTGATTATAAAGATTTAAATTTTATATGGTAGAAAACAAAAGGGGCTAGCCCTAAGATTCCATGTGTCGCTGGCGCTATAACCATGGTCCTAAGACCGATGGTTAACATACCCGCCCAACAAAAAGGGTCATGTGGCCGTTTAAAAGTTGTTAATGCCACGTTTAATGGTTTCAATTATTTTTGCCGGTAGTTAGGACATCATATGTGACCACCCGAACTACAAATTAAATGCCAATAGTAAAAATGAATGGCAGATTAGGAGGAGCGCGCCAAAGTTGGCGGGATGGCCATTTTAGTCCGCCTAACTCTAGTTCACCCACATTTAGTGGGATTTTGACATGACATTGGGCACAAGTTTGTTTCTGTCATAACTTCTCCAATATTGAACCGAATTGGACGAAATTTTGGTCAATTTTTGGTATTATGAGGATTTTGGATCCATTGAGACAGGTTATAGAGCCATTATAGTTGATCTTCAACCCCTTTTTCTTCAGGGAAGCTTGGAGAGCCATCAGGGCCAAGAGGGAGTTGGAACTGTTTTGGGCTATGCTTAGCCATTTGAGGTGAAAAAAAGTCAATTTCGACTATTTTTAGCATTACAGAGCCATTGAGACAGGTTCTAGAGGTAGTAGATGTGTTATACAACCATTTTAGCTTCAAGGAAGCTTGGAGAACCACCCGGGCCATTGGGGAAATGGAGTTATCTGGAGTTGTACCTCACTGTTTGAGGTGATCCAAAAACCATTTTCAGCTATTTTCAAACTTATGAACCTAATGGAAGAGGTTTAAGAACTTTTTGAGGACTTCTACAGCCTGAAAAGCTTCAGAGGAGTTCAAAGAGCCATCAGGGCCTTGTTGTAGAAGTCACTATTTATGGTAATTCTTCACTGTTTAGTGAATATGGAAAGGCATTTTTAGCATTTTCATGTCTTCTAATTCTGTATTTACAATAATATTTGCCTATTGAGACACTTTTAAACTTTTATTAGCATTGGAGAGCATTTTAATACAAGAGGAAAAGCTCATTTTGGGAGGCTTGGTCCAACAGACGTAGCCCAGGAGGGGTGAATTGCTCACCAAACATTTGTGTCATGTTATGCTGAAGTTATCTTGCTGTGTATTTTTGATTTAATATGTTAAACAACAAATTAAATTAACTTTCCCTCACACATAAAATCATAAACAGTTACCATAAACACTTTGTTTAATCAGCAAGACATGGAGAATTTTGCACACATTTAATTAAATGGAAATGGATACCTTGCACACATTTTCAAGTACTTCCGTTTTCAGATCACAAATTGATTCCTCGCTACCTTCCCACTGATAATCTTGTTCCTCCTTTGCACAATGAGTGAACTACAAGAAATAACTTCCAACATCAGTAAAAATAAGAAAAGGAATGACCATTCTTTTACCTCCACGGTACCAAATTCCACATTAGGAAGAATGCATTCGCCATCTCCTTCTCTTCGTAGCGTCAATAGATAACATGGTCTACAATGGTTGCAAACTTTCTTTGAAATATTTTCATAACAAACAAATCATGAAAGAAGCATAATTTGACGACATATCCTCTTGCTCCTTCAAAGCAACTAATTTCACATCATGTGAACATCACCATGTACTCTGACATCTTGGAGTAAAATTTTTTGACCAAACACAAGTCGACAAAAACATGCCTCTTCAAAAGACTGACTCTCATGTCAAGCATAAGCATGTGAAATAATTTGACGATTCTTTTCCCAAAACAAAAATAATTTCACATCTCTTGAAACACTTCGTCAACATCTCCTTCTCATCTTTGGAGACAAAATCAACTTTTCCCAAGTTGATATGACATGCGTGCAACACACAATCGATCAACACAAGCTGACACTCATGCATGTACAAATAATCAACACTATCAAGTTGATAACATACATGTTAATCAAAGAAATTGACCAACAGAAGTCAATTACTAATGCATGTTCAAGCACAATGAAATCATCAAAATTCCATTGTTCATACACACACACTCTCATGCATGTATACAATTCTTCAAATCTCTCACAAGTAAAATCATAATTACAAGACTCTTATTCATATGTACATGTACTTAAAGTTGAAATGAAAAAATCTTGTTGCAATAAAGTGAGTCAACATACTCCACTTTCAATCACCTTATTGGTGTAAACATGCAACATGAAATGTAAAATAACAAACCATCTCAGTGGCGTCTATCTAAAGTACCAAAAAGGTACAAGCTCTGGATGAAAAGTCTGACACCTTGCTTCTTCATGTCCTCTTTTGTGACAATAGGTACATATACCTAATTGATGTCATCAAAAGACCATTCTTCTGGTGCAGCATACCCCAAGCCTTTATGCTTAGGCCTTTATTTTGCCTCTATTGGGTTCTTGATGCCTCGCTGATTTACACCAAGACATAAGCCTTCTTGGTATCCCATATTTTCCAAGATCTTTGACCCAATACCTTTGCTGTGTCTTTCAAAGGCTGCAAAAGAATTTTCATCAATAAATGCATATAAATAAGAAGAATATGTATGCTCACCATTTGTCTCATCTCTTGATTGAGACACAAAGATGGTTTTCTACTCCTTCTGTATTCTCAAAGTGTTCTCTTGGAATCTTTTGTCTTCTTATTTCAGCTCCTCAACATAAGGTGTCGATAAAACCTTTTCCACATCATGTGGATAGAAAGAAAAAATATGTCCATCTTCCATCTTGGAAGGATTTTCTACATCAACAAATTTCATCAAATTTGTAGAAAACAAAGAAGTTTGTGGTGAATATGGTGGTGAAACACCATTATTTTTACCTTCTTCCCTTGTGACACTTGTAGGCTCTTCTCCTTAAGATATGCTCTTCGAAGCCTCAATACTTTCTGAAGGTTATTTACTTCATTATTTCTTGTGTTGCTTTGTGCAAAGAGGGTTGGGCCAGGTTGAAGCTCCATAGAGGAGAAGGAAAACTTGTTGGTATATATTCCAAAGTAGGAACAAGGAGGAGGCTAGGGTTTCCTATTCTTATGTTAGTTTTGCTGTGATAAATTTAATTTCAGATATAAAACTTACCTATTGATCTTATGCTTGATGTGCAGGTTCCCTTGTTACTTATGTGTGTCAAAAGAAGAATTAAAACTGAATTTCATGAGTGTATTTGAAAGAAAAAAGAATAAATTTAAATGTATGAACAACAGAAACATAAAAAACATCAAACTATGACAAACTGATCCATTAAAATAAAGTTTTGATGAAGGTGTTCATCCCTCAGGCTACATCTCCACGGACCCACTTTAATTACTTAGGCCCTCTTGGGATTATGAGTCAAAAGTCTGATTACAAGCATCTGTGATTCTCCAATGGATTTTATGTCTATTCCATTGGCTTCAGAAGACATGAAAACCCTAAAAATGACTATCCAATCTCTGAATTTGGTTCACAAATCCTCTAGGCTTGACCTCCACACTCGACGACCATGGGCTTGTTAATCTCCAAAGTGAAAAAATCACCTTCATATGTGCTCCAATGCCTCTATAAACTGTAAAAATATGTTCAAAGCATCAAATACAACAAAAATTGACTCACTGAAAACGACCTTCAGCTGATCTGGGCATGGCCTTCCCTCCTGGTGGCCCTAGGCTTCAAAATTATTCAACATGCCAAAAACACCTGTATATGAATTCCATTTCCTCTTAAACCTGTTCCAATGGATTCAAAGCATGCCAATATGCTAAGAATGACTATCCTTGAGCAAACATTGGTCGAAAATTGACCAAGATAGGCCTCATTAAAGTTTCCCCCAATTTCTCCTCCAAATCTGGAAAATTGGAATTAACTCCAACTAAATCTCGAGTTGTCTTCCAAAAATGGTGCTCCACCAAATATGCCGCCATATTAATCTCATCATTAGCTTAAAGATAAGTGCATATTAAGTTCAGTCTTAACGTTAAGCGCACTTTTAGCCCCCAGCGCTCGGCATGGTCATGAGGTCATGGTTTTATGGAGGAGGGCTTGCCTGCAGATTGGCCCCTCCTTTCGCTGTGGATCCATAATACACCTTAAGTACCCGTTCACGGCATTGATGTTCAAGGTTCTGTGCCTATGTCCCAATGGTGGAGCCACTTATTGGAGAAAGAGAAATCATGGGGTCGAGCCCCAACCCCATCCCTCTTAATAGTTATAATATTTCTCCAAACATGTGATTTGAACTTTACGATATGTTTAATTAATGCCTCCCACATATGGTATATGCTCACCATATAATCCGTTTTCCAAATCCTAATTAAAAAATGTGTCATACGTTTAATACACTTGCACCTTTGAAATAACATGCCAACGTATTATGTGAATTTGACTTTGGGTGAAATAACTTATGTGAAATTTTAATAATTAATATAAAGTTTTGATTTACATAATAAATATTAACACATATAAAAATTATAATATAATATATGATAAATAATTATTATATAAAATTTCGTAATTAAATATATATATATATATATATAAACTTAATATTTAAATAAAATATTTCTAACACAAATATTCATGAATCCACATTTAACATTGGAGGATATTGGGCAATTTTTACCTTCACAAACCAAATTGGTGAATCCCACAGTGACACTTGTCACAATGCCATTGGACTAAAAACTGAAGAAGATTCTCTGCATGCTGACTAGACTTCCATGTTATCAGCTGTACCTGTTCTGCAAGATATTTTTTAAACATTTGCTTGTTTTGAACGACGATCAACAGACAATAACTCCTTCATCTGAACTCAGTTTTCAATGAAACAAGTTTCATTGGATTCCTTGCAATGAGATGGTCGCTTTGAATCTAGTTGGGTGCAATTTTGGGCACTTGCATTTTTGAGCTAATTTTTGCCCCTGATCCAGATTCTGATCAGAGATCTTGGCCTTGAGGACAAAAGACCCACAAATAAGAACAAGGAGACTTCAAGGAAGCCTAAAAGTTTGGCTAATCAAGCTCATAATGAAGGAACAAAGTTAAATCTGATAGGAATATCAACTATTAATGATAATAATACACCAATCTAGAAAACCCAAAATAGATCCAAACAACCAAAGTTCAAATTTAAGAAAAATATCCTTAAGTAGGAACCCTAAGACTTAAAAGAAGACAAATACAACACTATAAATCAGATCTGCAACAAAGCAACACCATATTTTTATTGAGACAAACAAAGACAAAAAATATTTGAAGAATCAAATCAAGTCTTGTAGGAGAAACACTCAAAAAACCTAAATTTTAGGTATCATCACTAAGACAATATTAGCAATAGTGCAGATATATTGGCTAGGTTTTTAACCAACACTAAGCAAAAATATATATTTTCACTCTATTAGCTGTTTCAAGCATGCAAAGATGGGAAAATTGAATTAAAAGGAGAGATCTAAGCGAGATCAAGCAATATTTAGGGTTAATTAGAGAAAGAGGAGCCTAAAATAAGTTGCAATCACTCAGAGAAGGAAATCATAGCAATAGAAAATTAAATAGGTCACAAAGAGAAGAGATCCAATATATATAGGGTTGACTCCCCATTGAAGTTACTAGTTTTGTTAATGAAAGAATTTCACCTGAGTTAGCAGGCTACTTTAACCCAATAGATTAACTAAGCATCCACTGAGAGTGGTGTGTGTAATGGTGAAGAGATATCAACAAATATAGCCCTAGTTTATTCCTATATAAGCAAGCAACTTCCATGCCTATACATGATATTATAAGGAAAGAGTTTGAAGGCTGACACATGCACGCTTGTAGATTGGTGACGTATTTTAGGCGCGATGCAAAGAGAGCCTCACTCTGACCTGAAGATACCACTCCTAACATCCATAAATCAAGACCCTGCACACATACACCAACAACCAGACATACAATAGCCTTCCACAAAGGTCTTGCTAGCCTAAAAAAAACATGTACAAGCAAATAACATGATCAACTCAAAAGTATAGGAAGGGAGCAATAGTCCATTAATCATGAATGAAAATACAAAATTATATACCTCCAATAAATGAATCCCTCTCCTCAAGCTTGCAACATAGTTTCCTCCTCTGAGTGTAACAAAGGCTCTTCAATAACCTAGGCTTAAGATATCAAATCAAGGTGACTAGTTCTCTCAGTATCTCCAAAAACTAGCTGGACCCTTTGGAATAACTAGTATAAATTGACTTAGAGGACCTACAAAAGAGAATGAATATGGACACTTGGGATAGAGAGAAGTTAGGAAGCTTCTCTAATGATGCACCCAAGACAACTTGAAAAAGTGATCCTCTAATTTGATCTCCTTTGGAACATAAAACTCTAAAAGCTTAACCATCGTCGCTAGGATAGAACTATAAATGTTAGATGTTCTTCTTTAGGAATACAAAGGCTCCCAACAAAATTAGGGTATCATAGCTCTGTTAAGAACTAGAACCCAATGAAGATGCATAAAAATGAGTAAAAAAAGGGGCTAGACATTGGCAAAAAGGTCAATAGTATAAGTACTCAAGTGCACTGACTCATTAGAGGAAAATAGGCTAATAACAATTATATGGTTTTTTATATTTCAAGGTAATATTTGTGAAGGGGGGTGGAATACAGTGTACCTAGGAGGTAATATGGGGTACCTAGGGAGGTACCTAAGGGGAATAATAATATTTAGGTGCTTATGTATTTTTATGTATCACTTCTAGTAAATAACACCATGTAGTAATGTGAAATCACTAAATGTAAGAAGATTGTCGAGAAGGTTCCACCTATTAGAAAGATTCTTCTCTAGTTCTTAGGAAGTCAAAAGTATTATATTAAGAATCATAAGCAAAGTAATGGGATATGGTGAAATACATTTTAATCGATAACCAAATATTGCTTGAAGAATGTTTCCTTTCTTCAAGAATAATACATGGTGTTACCCTACTGTTAGGGGTTTGTTTAATATTCTTGTGTTCATTATTTTTGTTATCTATTGTGTGGATCTGTTATTCTGAAGTGAATATCTATCTATATTTTTTAATATATTAAGGTACATAACATGATTGCAAGGTGTATAAAACACTTTTCTCAATTTCCAAGAGAAAAAAAATGTAATGAACAAATTTGGGAGGAGAATGAACTACTAAGAAAAATGGTGCAATGCTTCGAGGAAAAGAATAAAGAGTTGCAAAATAACTTAGGTGGCACAAATGAAATCCTTATTATCATCATGGAAAATATTGGGTAACGTAGCATGCTATTGCTAACAAGTGGAGAATCGATGCTAAATAATTGAACCATTGTAGTGAAAGAAACACTAAAGTAGTTTTGTAATATTTAAGAAACTTCCGAGTTGATTAACACATTTGTTCCTAAATGGTAAATTTTTACAAAATATACACAAACCATGACTGATCTGGCATGGTAAGCATGTCATAAAATCCCCTTTCTTTAAAGAAGGCTAAACATTCTATGCTTTTCACCTTTTTCTGTTTGCCATCATTAGCATTTAGGTAGGGAATGTCAAACCGGAAATTTTTGATTTGATGAAACTACTATTTTAAACGCAGATGGATTAAGCACGCTTGAATACCATGATTGCAACTAAATTATGCAACATTAACATTTAACATCTATGGTTCCGTCAATCCAAAATAATTCTTGCCATATTATTTGGAGCAAGCAAAAATGACCAATTCATATGGCTAAATCTTAAAATAATAAATAAGCCTTTTAGTAGCTTTGAAAATCACACTAAAGGAATAGGGTGAGGTTGTTGAAATGAATAGGTTTTAATGGTAAAGGAATTAGATAGGGTGATCAAGGCATCAAATCTCCCATTCATGTGGAACTCAGATGTATGAAGGTCAAGGGGATTTCAATGCTATAAGTATAGAAATGCCAAAAAGTTAATGTCTAAGTATACTATTTGTAATGTTCTCTGTTGATGTATCATTTACTAAGTCACTACTCGCTTACAACAAATCTCCTTCTTAATGTGAACATATTGAAATCACATATAATAGTCCCTAACACTACCAAACATTGATCAACATGCACCTCATCCTACAACCAAAACCCACATGTGTGCTTTATAATAGGCTAGACCCTACAATTTGGTCACAAATATAATACAACTCAACAAAACCTTTGAACTCTACAAATATCACACACTTGGAAGATCATAATCACCTTTTCAAATGTGCATAATTTATTTTTCTCATCCTTATTCTTAAAAAAAACAATCCAAATAAAATTTTACCATACAATTATGATTTATATATACATATTTTCAATCAAATTTACATTACATAAATTTTGATAAACTAAACTATCTATAAACAAATAAATATAAATACAACCATCTATAAAATAGTAATTTCAACCATCTATAAAATAATAATTTCTCATAAATTACAATAAATCAATTTTCAATATATAGCATAAATACTATGGCACAAAGAAATCATCTTGACACTTTAATACAAATACAACCTTAAACTTTTTAAATTACAAAGAATTGCTTTTTAAAAATATCACAACCATAATTTACATAAATTTCCATTTATAGTACATACTGACATATAAAACAATCTATGTCAAGCTTCACAACAAGAAGTTAAAGATGCATGGCCACTTTGGATGGCTACTCCAATCTTTTGTTAAAATCCACAAACTACTGCAATTAAACATCCTATGTCAATTGATCTAGGATTCCTATTACGTTATTCTGTCTACCTTTGGAAGTGCAGCCTCATATACAGGATAATAAATACATCAGTTAGGTTAGAGAAGCCCCATTGAAGCTTCTGTCAGGGCCTTTACAGATAAATAGATATTGTTTCATATCACTTTCTACACATCACTTTCTGTTGATGGTTGAAGCTTTTCCTGAGCTTCTTCTTCACTTTGGAATACTGCTTCTTCACTTGGGATTACCCTCACTGCCACGAAATCATGTTCAGTTTCATGGTAATCATCAGTTAGGGTTTCACAGTTTTCTGTGATTTGCAGAGAGTGGGACTCCTCCAGGTCAACCTTTGTTGGAACGATGACATAATCTTCAACAGGATCATATAGAAGATCTGTGTCTTCATCCTTTAGCCAATGTTTGAGTATACGAAAAACAGTTTCATCACAGACCAAGCCACGATGATCTCTAGGAATACCTATCCTTTCCTCTGCTGCAAGCCCATCTGCCATAGCTGATTCTAAGGGGACTGATCCATCACCTTCCACACAACTGTATACAGCCTCAGAATGCAATACTTGCTCCATGCTTGATATAGGTTTCTGCTCACTTCCATAGGTCACACTGAATGGTGTATCCTTGCCAGTGCCATAAATGTTATAAAATTTTATAGATGGAGGGATCTTTGCCAATGCCATGATCCTTCTGGTTTCATTGGCCCATTCCAAGATTTCACAGTTGAATGGCAATGGTATTGTTAGACCATCATAGGTAATGCAATTATTAACAAGAGCATGTTGCATGATAACATCACAGTTGTGGGGACCATAGGTTTCAAGTTCAACAGATGAATGCCCAAATTCATCGTTCTTTTCTCTCCATATATGAAGCAAAGGAAGTGAAGACCACTGAAAATTAGGGCAAGCCATCAACTCATAGACTGAGGGGCATTCCACCATGAGTTGATGCATGCTCCACTTGGAAACAGAAAGCTCTTCTTTCCATCCTTTGACAAATGCAACTCCCCTTAAAAGACCATCCATTATATATCCAGGTGATCCCTGAAATGGTGCACCAATAGCCACCCACTTGTTCACATACTTCTCAAATACTTCACTGCAGAGAGCAACAAAACATTTGACAAGAAGCCCTCCCATTGAATGACTTATGATGTTTACTTTCTTTCCCCCAGAAGCCTTATGTATGAATTCAAGCTTTTCTGCTAGACGATCCATTGTTTCTTTAAGCCTGTTACTCTGACGAAAGTCATAGCCAAAACCAAAGAGAGTAGTACCCTCTTCATACCCCCAACCCACCATCTCTTTTATCATACCATGAAAGTACTGAACAATATTTATGGGAACAACTAGATCAGGGTCCAGGTTGTCACAGGCATATAGTCCAAATCTTTCTTCTGGGACTTCAATTCTTGTTCTGGGATCCAATGACACAGTTTTTCCAGTTCTCGGATCGAAAACAGACCACAGTTTTTTCTGAAATTCACGTTCAGCATCAAAAACACGAATCCAGATTCGCTCCTTATGCCCATTTTCATCCACTGCTGTTAATATAGAGCCTCCTATGCCAGGCACGAGTAACACTGGGTTCAAATCAGGATTCACATATTGTTGCTTTTTCTCCCCCCAGTGAAGCCATTCTCCAATTTTTTGACGCAGTTTCTGCAATTTTGCAGCCATTTTTGGGATTATTGCCGCTAAAAATTAGAGTTGAGGGTTGGATTATTGCCGCTAAAAATTTGGACTGTTTGAATTCCGGGGCCGATCAGGACGAAGTAAACAAAGAATGACGAAATTTATTGACAATGGACGCAATAGAGGTGGTGGTTCAAATCAAAATGTATATGGGCGCCACATGCTTTTTGTTTTGTTTTTTGAAAATTTATTTTCCTTTAAGCTGCCATGCAAATAAAAAAGGATGTATTTTTTGTTTTTTAAAAGTTTACGTTAGTGCCAACTTATACGTAAATAAGGGTGTATTTTTTATCTTATCTTTTTCCTTACTCAATCAAAATAGGGGTGGGCAACTTTTGTTTTGGCAAACCAAATGGGCTTTTTTTTCCTATAACAAAATAATAAATTATCTTTGTTAAATTAAATTAGTATTTCTGTGATTCATCATAATTTTTTTAAATTTTTTTTAGATAATAATCACATTTAGATGAACATTGTCGACACATTTCTAACCAACCAATATGATTCATCATCATAGTTTATCATCAAGACTAAATAAATTATTATGATATCTTTATAATTACTTTAATTTATCATATATAATTGAAAAAAGTCATTTTATATATATAATATTTTCTTTTCACTTATACCAATTTATTTTTATTATTAACTTTTTCATTAAATTAAATTAATTTGAATTAAATTTAATTTCAAATTTATTAAACCATACATAATTAAATATTTTTTAATATAATTTTTCTTTTAAGTTTATACTTTAATTTCAAGTTTTTTAATTATTATTTGTAATCAACAGCGTTATTACATAATATTTATTAGGTCACATTGAATTTATTATAAGATGATATTTATTATGCCACACTAAATTGTATAGAGTTTTGAATTTGATTTGGTGTAACGTGTTTTTAATTACCAACAAGTCTAATATGCAGTGTTGTTGCTTAGTAACTATCTCTTATGCAAAAAGTAAAACTAAAACTATTAATACCAGAAATTATCCATAATAGTTACTTTACTATTGAGACATAAAAGTAAGTGGTCTATTTAAATATTTGCACATATATATAAGAAATTAGTATTTAAAACACTTTTTAATATTTTATTAAGTCTAAATCAAAAGAGTTTTGAGCATTGAATGGATTTATTAAAAGGTTAGAATATAGAAAGTTTATAGTTATTAATATTTTACTATGTGAGAGTTTTAATATATTTTGAAATTCCTTTACAACTAGTAAACATATGATGAAAATAAATGAAAAGGCAATAAAAACAAAAAAAAGCAAGCAAAAATACTCATGATTAATGAAAAAGAAAAAAAAATCAATTTTTTTTTCTACAAATTTCTAATCTCGCAAATATTATTTATTTATTTCTAAACTTTAATAAATTTCATAGAATTTGTTTAAAATTTTTAAAACTATTTGAAAGCCAATTTTTTTGACCAAAGTTTTTTCTCTTTAATCATTTTTATGTTAAGGATAACTTCATATTCGTATACTAAGTATGCGACATAATAAGGTTATTTACAAAATCTTAGACTAGGTATGAGACATAATGAGGTTATTTACAAAAGTGTCTTCTAAGGATGATGGGGTGTTTGCTTCACTGGGATGTCATCACCTCTACCCAGTGTCAAATCCCACAGGGGACACCATGGCCCATGATAGTAAGGCTGGAAGGATAGGCGTCATGTTGGAGTCTAGGACCATAGCTCCAGTTTCCGCTGGTCTCTAAATGTCTCCGTCCTAAGTTGAACTATGAGTTTCTGATATATGTGGCTTGCGGGCTGTTGCATATATCTGGGAAGGATGCTAGTTCCACATTAGCTATTTATCGTTAAAAAAAGTTATTTACAAAATATGTACATATTTCTATGTAGTTTCAAAGCCATTACATCAAATTTCATCATGTTACTTGTAGGAATATATACATGTTTCTATATAGGTTCAAAGCCATTACATTAAAGTTCATCATGTTACTTGTAGGAATATATACATGTTTCTATATAGGTTCAAAGCCATTACATCAAATTTCATCATGTTACTTGTAGGAATTGAATCATGGTGAGAAGAATCTCAATCATTCCTTCCATTCACCCTAGATAAACCCAATTGGCTATTTACCAAAAAGCTATATGTTTAAATGTTTCCCAATTGACTATTTACCAAAGGGCTATATATTTTAAATGTTTATGTATTTTTTTTGTCCAATTCATAAGGTTTTCACTCTTTAACATAAATTTATTTATAAACTTTTGTAAAATAAAAATAAAAATAAAAATATTTGTTACAATAGTAACTTTCCTAATTTTTAATACATTCACATTATAGTCATTTAGCAATGTTTTTCTTAAAGTTTTTAATTATAAAATTAAAAATTTAGAGTAAACTAAATAATTCATAACGTTTTTTAATATTTAATAAAACAAAAATGGTGTAAGAACATTAACCATCACCATTATTATTGCCATTATTATTATTACACAATAAATTCAAAAAATCTTTACTTATATTAAAACAAAAACAAAAATAAAAAAAAATATAATTCTATAAATTTATTATACTAAACACTTCTAAATAAAAGTTAATAAATTACAACCCAGACCTGGTTGGTTTTGGAGGTATTCTCCATAACACATAGTCAATCCCATTGAGAGTTTTCACGATGAATTGTTGGTTGGAAAATAATAATTTGGTTGAGTTTTGGGCATTGGAGAAGGGCCTGCAAGTAGCTATTAGGGAGGGTGTCAGACTGATCCAAGTTGATAGGGATTCTCAAATTTCCATACAATGTCTATATAAATTGTTAAATGGCCAACCTACCTCCCACACTAAAGGAGTTGGCATCTAGAGGGAGTGGTGTATAACATTAGCATTCAAATAAAGGAATTTGAGTATGTCCTCGACCAACATACATAAATACTAGGTAATAAAGTGACGGATGCTTTGTCCAATCTAGGTTGTTGCATCACTAACCTCAACCTCGATGAACCATGGTCCCCTCAAAATTGGGTAGTGAAACTTCAAGATTTAGGCTCGTTGATTGAGGGTGATAAATTGACTTCCCTCCCTGATGGGGTGTAGACCTCAAGGTCGTTTATTGCGGAACAAGGTTTTGTGATGTAGAAAAAACTGCAATTTACATTTCACTGCGTGGACCTGTGGGTTATGGGCCCACATATACAGTCAGAAGCTCTTTAATGGGACTTCACAATATCAAAACAAATTGCAATCATATTACAAGATACATCGCAGATCGGGAGACATACAATCTTGCAGATCGCATGTTGCTGATTATAACAAATACCCTTAAACAATTTAAAAAATACAAGTGCCGACATGAAGTTGCGATGAGTTGCCGCATCGCAACATCACAATTTTAACATTTATCGCACTTCGGCCTCCCGCACATTTACCATTCCGTCGTTAGTGATAAATCATAAAATCTGCGAAATGCGCAATGTTGACACGTGGTCACTCTGTCGCATCACATATTAAACTTCATAACCTGCGATGGCTTAACCGTAAACCTAAACTCTGCCGATACGCAATGTGCGCATGGTCGCACCATCTAACACATGTCTCTTCTTAATCGCATCCAAGATATATGTATTAAATTGCGATGAATTAGGAGTAAACATAAAATCCGCTGATGCGATGTACTCTCGTTCGTCCATCCCTTGCTTTCGCTTCATTCTATAGCTTGATCTCTGTATCTATTTTTCCTTCACTCAGAAACTTGTTGATGGATTCTTCCATATTCAATCTACAATGAAGTTCATACGAACTTTGTTTTCTCACTCTTTACTCACACAGTTATCAATTAACAGAATATAATGCATATGTATACTGAGATCGGAATTTAAATAACACACAGACACGGTAAAATCCAGATTACACCTGTATGTATAATAACACACACATTTCATTTATATACAGAACTAGATTACAGGCTAAGGCCTCACGGCCTAAATCACACTAAAGCCCTGCGGCTACATTGTGTACTCAGTCTCTCTCTTCCACACAACACAACTCACTTATAAATGAATTACAAAGGGAGTGGATCGCTTAAGATCCATAAGTTCCTCTTGTAATCGCTCAACCAACCCCTAAATATCTCTATTCGCGTATATGGCAGATAATTATATTTTAATCAAGTCTTCTAGAGACTTATCAATTCCATCAATTTAGCTCTGTTTTAACAGAATTTGCCCCGATTCACAATTGATTGTCCACGTTTCACACTTCATAGCATTGAGTTTGAATTATGGCTCGATGCTGCTGCATCAAAATCCCTAGGTACAAAATTTCTATGACCTCCTGGTCATATGCCTCCTTCATCCCTTAGAAATTCTACCCACATCCTCTATGGAATTTCCTTTATGATCTTTCCGTGAGTTGCAACAAAACCTCTGCAGTAACAAGCCCTCCCTGCTACACGACACCTCACCAAGCTTCTCTCCTCTGAGCTCAGACTTTCTGCATCTCTCTGGTTCTCTCTTCTCTGGAACAATTTGAGCACAACTTTCTATAGGTTGCTGCAATATTCTCACCTGCACAATAATATAAAGACCACAAATTCAACAATATTCAACATAACTGTACCTCCTTCTTTTGCACACAAACCCTTTCTCGTAGAAAATCTTTCCCTGCTCTGATACCACTTTGATGCAGCAAAAACTATAATTTACATTTCATCATGTGGACCTGTGGGTTATTGGCCCACATATACAATCAGAAGCTCTTTAACGGGACTTCACAATATCAAAACAGATCGCAATCGTATTACAAGATACATCACAGATTGGGAGACATACAATCTCGTAGATCGCATGTCGTTGATTATAACAAATACCCTTAAACGGTTTAAACAATACAAGTGCCGACGGGAAGTTGCGATGAGTTGCTGCATCGCAACATTGCAATTTTAACATTTATCGCACTTCGCCCCCCCACACATTTACCATTCCGCCGTTAGTGATAAATCAAAAAATCTGCAAAATGCGTAGTGCTGACACGTGGTCACTCTATTGCATTGCGTATTAAACTTCATAACCTGCGATGGCTTAACCGTAACCTAAACTCCACTGATACACAATGTGCGGATGGTCACACCATCTGACATGTGTCTCGTCTTGATCGCATCGCAAGATATATGTCTTAACTTGCGATGAATTAGTAGTAAACATAAAATCCACCGATGCGATGTACTCTCGTCCTTCCATCCCTCGCTTTCGCTTCATTCTGTAGCTTGATCTTCGTATCCGTTCATCCATTAGGGGATTTTTGAGGTCTAAAATGGGCCTCCTAAGGAAATTATAAAACAACAATGGAAATAATAAAATAAGATTTGATTACATCATCAAAGTTTAGAGGGAAAAAAAAGAAGCAGACTTTTTCAACTTATCTCCCAAAGTGTTTAATCAAATTTCGAGCGAGAGTACTTGTTGGATGCAAAATTTAATTCCTCATCCAAGGAGTACGCATGTTGCGTACTTTCGATGGGTCCTGCTACACAAAAAATAAGAAATACATGAAAAACGTGATTGCAATCACTTTTTTTTTAATGTATTCTCATTTTTTGTGTAGCAGGGTCCATCGAAAGTATGCAACATGGGTACTCCTTGGATGAGGAATTAAATTTTGCATCCAACTAGTAATCCTGCTCAAAATTTGAGCAAAAAAACTGGGAGATAAGTTGAAAATACGAGTTGAAAAAGTAGTTTTTATTATTTTATTATTTTTTAATCTTTTTACCCTTTAAATGGTGAATCATCCCCCATGGTTGACATCATCATCTTGAATCCTATTGGTTCTTATAAATTTTATTTTTGTTGTACATTTTTCTTAGGAGGCCCATTTTAGACCTCAAAATTCCACTAATAGGCTTCACTTAGAAACCTGTTGATAGATTCTGCCATATTCGATCTACAACAAAGTTCATAGGAACTTCGTTCTCTTACTCTTTACTCACGCAATTATCAATTAACAGAAAATAATGCATATCTATACTGAGATCGAAATTTAAATAACACACAAACATGGTATAATGAAAATTACACTTGGATGTATAATAACACACACATATTATTTATATATAGAACTCGATTACAGGCTAAGGCCTCACAGCCTGAATCACTCTAAAGCCCTGCGACTACATTGTGTACTCTGTCTCTCTCTTACACAAAACAAAACTCGCTTATAAATGAATTACAAAGGGAGTGGATCGCTTAAGATTCATAAGTTCCTCCCATAATCACTCAACCAACCCATAAATCTCTCTATTCACGTACATGGCAGATAATTATATTTTAATCAAGTCTTCTAGAGACTTATCAATTCCATTAATTTAGCTCTATTTTAATAGAATTTACCCCAATTTACAATTGATTTTCCACGTTTCACACTTCATAGCATCGAGTTTGAATTATGGCCCGATGCTCCTACATCATTTTGACACCCACTTATCTGTTATACAACATGTCATGGTGCATTGAGGTCAAATCACATGGTTGAGTGGCTTGCTCGCATGCTTTAAATATGTGTATGCATTCACGATTGAGGTGGTGGATTGTAGTTGAACAGAGAGACAAGGGTGAGGTATTATCCTCCCCTCACGCCCCTAACCTTCTGTTTCCGCTAAATCGTGTTTGGATTACAATGGAGGGAGTGATATTTACCTGTTGTTGTTTCGGTGTTTGTGGTTTGTGGTCTAAGGAATTGAAGATGGCGGGTCTATAATTTCTGGTGACAATTAATGGTTTTTGGTTTGATGAACTAAGGGTGGAGGGATTGTAATTTATAGTGACAGTTTATGGTTTTTGGTTTGTGGTTCTAAGAGTGGCAGGTCTGTATTTTGTGGTGATAGTGTGTTTTTTGGAGAAGGGTGTTGTGACACCCTACTCCTTCTCTGGGTGGTGAAGGTATATTTCTTTGTGGGCTTTGTTATGTTGTTGATGGTGGAGTTGTATATCTAAGGGTGCCCTTTATTGTAGTGAATGTTCTTTGTAATCTTATTACATAATTTTGAATAAGGCTTGGTCTTTGAATTGGTGGGCGTTCTCTCTAGTTTGACACCCCTGGTTTAGGACTCTGCAGGTATCTCATTCCCCTGCCTCGTATTGGTTTGTGGGTGTTGGTACTTTGGAAGTTTTTCTATATGGTATTAGCGTTGAGTGTTTTGCATTCATTTTTTGTATAACCCACCAATTGAATGTATTCAGGCACCTTCTCTCTTGCAAATATATGTTATTTAATAACTTAGAATATTGAGTGTTTTCTAGTTTTACTACTACCTCTTTTTGTCCGCTTTCATACTGGGGCACTCGGTTACCTCATCCATTGCAGATATTTTTTGGCTCTTGTTTCTAGGTCAGTTTCAGTTTAGGGGCAGTTAGTGACCACTTTTGGTATTGTATTCCCATTCTGGTTAAAGGGACTTCTATTTATCTCTTTGTTCATTGAAGTCTACAGTTACCTTTACTTCAATTCATGCCTTAATTTAGTCTCAGGGTGTTGGGAGGATGACTTGGTCCTATTTGGTGTTGGTCACCTTTGTTTCTTTCAGTCTGGTCTCATTCCTTTTCTCAGAGGTCAATTATTTCAAGCTACCATGCCCCTTCACCAACGTTAGCCCAATCGTAGAGGTGGGTCTGGTGAGGCTCATTTGCAACCTTGAAAAATATTCACATGGGAGTCAGTGGCTATATATTTTGACTTTGTGCCTCTATAATTGAGAAAATAATTTTTTCATATGGAATCTCAGGAATTTGGTGAACGTCCATATTTTTCCGATTCTAAAGTCAGAGACAAGGGCCTTTAGCAGCTCCAAGTTTTAGGAAGATTGTTACACCAATTTTTGGTCATCTAACCTGTTACTATTAGATGGACTAAAGTACACCATGTAAGACCAATTTTACCATAGTAAAATTGCTTTCACTATGAAAAATAACTTAGTAATCCATAATTTATTAAGTTGTTTCCGGTCTAAACATGAAACCCCATGAGGAATAATTGAATAAATCCTTATTTGCTTGATTTTCCTCAATGGATAATTAATTAAACCAATGTTTAAATCCATATTTTTTTTATTTTCCTCAAGGGATAATTAATTAAACCAATATTTAATTAATATTCCTGGTCATATTTAACCCAAAACAAGAAAATTAATTAGATAAATTAGTATTTATCTTATTATTTTCTAGGAATAATTATTTAAAACAATATTTAGATAATATTCCTTGTTAAATTTGACTAAATCATTTATAAATAATTGAATAAATTACTATTTATTTAATTATTACTCAACCACATTATTAAAATAATAAATAAATAATTTATTTATTTATTATTTATAAATAAAGGGATTTGACCAAATTCAAATTTTTTTCCATCCAACAAAAATAATAAAATATTCCATAAAAGTTGGATCTATATTTGGTTAATAATATTTTAATTATGCACCAATATCTAGACTAACTCAATATTTTTTTATAAATAGAAGAGTTTTTCCATTCATTCACTACCTTTTGTTGCCTAAAGATCACTTTGGATCTATACTTTTGGTTTGACTTTGATCCTCCATCATTGTCATATTTTTCTACTTTTTGCTTGTGAGCTTCCTTTGAGTTCCATTTTTGTCTGGGTTTTCTACACCATCAAGAGAGAGAGATCTTAGATCTGAAGCGCTGAGGACATCCAAGAACCCATCCCATTGAGGGGGATTGGTAACATCTTTCTATGTTCCCTTCCCAGGTGTCATAATACAAAAAAATTCTTTAAAAATTCTTGTCTTGCTCATTGGATGCATGGAGCAACTCTTGCTTATTATTTGTTGTTTAATGTCTTTAACTGCATAGATCTGGAATTTTGTAGCATTTATTCTGATCACTAACTGCATATCTAAGGAAATTGATAGTCATCTTCGATGTTATGGATGTTTGTTATGCACAGCTAAAGTGATCTTTTTGCGTACGCTTGCGATTAGAATTCATAATAACAATTGGCGACACCACAAGGGTTTATAATTACGACTTCTGTCATTTTTCAGATCCATGCATGGCCAGATGCTTCAACCCCTAGGGTTTTTCTTGAACTTCTTATTTTTCATTTCTTGATCGTGTTTTTAACCTTTAAAACCCTAAAACAGTAAAAATTCTAACTTCCATGTGTTTCTGGGCCTATTGTGCAGGTAACAGGTATCAGCCACAATAGAGATGACACTTTTTTTTTTTGAAATCTGCTCCCGAAATAGCCAGAAGTGCAGGTCACACTTTTTGTGCCAAAAAATGCAACCTCAGCTCTCAGGACGCGGGAAACAACCTGAAAACCGTGACCTCAGCAGAAAACAGGTCAGAAACTGCAATGTGTACTTTTTGTGGGAATTTTTCTGTGATTTTTCTGGGTTTGTCTGGGCCACTGTTTAGGGTTGTTTGACCTCGCTCTTCACTCGTCTTGGACCTGTGCTTGCTTATTTTTACTCGTCGAAGTAGGAACCAAGCCCCTGAGGGCTTCAGTATGCTTCCACCATTTTAGGAGGAGTTTAGCTGAAGCAGGATTTCTGAGATTTAGTGTTTTCAACCACTTTTTCAGATTTGAACCTATACTTTCATATTGGTTATTCATCCATCCAAAAAAAATCTTTTTTGTTTTGTTTGGTCCTCCTTTAGGGTACCCTCCATTTCCCTTTAGGTTGTAGCCTTTCGCCACCTCTTTTGTAGCATTTTCCCTCTGGTTTTTTGTTTTTATTTGCCCCTCTTTCCATAAGATCTAACCTTTAGATGCCTGTCCCTCTCGAATTTAGATCCATTGGCCAGTTTGTGTGTTTTTACTAGATTTCTCCCACCCATAGACTAGTTGTTAGGAAGCCCTCCTCTTTGGGTTTTAATTGATGCATCTTTAGCTGTTTATTTTACTTTCGTATTCTGTTTCTTTTACTGTCATTTTCAGTTTTTATTTACAGATATACAACATATTTTTTCTTTTTTCTCTACCCACGTATGGGATTAATTAAAATTAACACACTTATCACATACATGCACACCCTAAGTGAAGAGCGCCTGGTTTACACCACCAGGCCAAGACTTAAACATTGTAATCAATTGATCCTACACCTCTCTGCCCTTGTTCCTTAACATTGTAATCAATTGATCTTGTGCCTCCCTACCCTTGTTCACCTCTCTTCCTTTTTGTGTTCTGTGTCTCTTCACCATCATTGCGCCCCCAAGGCATTTATCCGGGAGAATCTAAGGCCTTCATCCTCAATTCCCGTTAGGAAGACTTACCCCACTGCGCAAGGTTCATGTTTGTCCTCCACCGAGTCCCCATTCTGACTCTGCTTATGGTTCATTAGGTTCCCCCTCTGCTTCGATCTCCGGCTCTCCTCCACCTTTCACCTTCATCATGTCTAGTTCAGGACCTACCGCTGGTGGAAACCCCGACCCTAATGTTGGAAATGCTACTAGTGGTGCCACAATAGGAAATATTCTAGCTACGCCCTTGATTCCTTATATGGCAGGCCTAAGCCTCCCGATTTTAGTGAGTTGATTAATGACCCCATACACCACAATCTTGGTTGGCCTACTATGCCAACCAAGCTCCCTTCAGAAATTCCCAAGTTTTAAGGAATTTCTGGAGAGGATCCTACCAACCATGTTCGTTCTTTCCACATGTGGTGTTTGTCTAACTCCATCACTGATGACTCCGTCTGTCTTTGGTTATTCCAACATACGCTTATTGGAGAAGCTTCCAAGTGGTATGTCGACCATGCCTCCTCCTCTCATACAACTTTTGTGACCCTTGCCAAGGCTTTTCTATCTTACTTCTAGCTTCCCTTTCCCTATGACACCGGTACCGAACTCTTGAACTCTTTCCATCAAAATTTTGCTACTCGCTTATCTGACCATATTCAAGAATGGCGCAAAAGAAAGATTCTATGTCGATCCCCTATTTTCAAAGACCGTGTCTACATGGACTGGTTTCTCAAATCCTTTTCTCATTTTATTGGAAAATATGTCACATCTCACTTTCCTCAGACCAAGGAAGCTTCCCTCCAAATCGCGTTGAAATATGACCTGATCTACTCACAATATGGTTATGTTTATACTGTCTTACTTGATCTCCCTAGACCTGGTGGTTCCAACGCACCAGGGGCATCCCATGCCACTGACGGTATTGTTGGATCCCTTTCACATCCGTACACTCATCCTCCCATGGGTTATGGTTTCCCTCAGGGAGGGGCCAGCTCCTCCAGTACTTTTCCACCTCCCAACAACATGTATCCAAGATATGAAATGCCTCCTCCTTTTGCCCAAATTTTTTACCCCAATGTCCCAACCTCCTTATTATCTCTATCTGCAGCCTGGTGCTCCATATCCTCTAGCACTAGAACCTCTGCCTCCCTTGCCTTCTCAAACTCTGCAATAGCAGCCACCACCCCCTCAAGGGTAGGTGTATGCGCAACAGAGTGAAAATAATCCTCCCACTTCCAAAAATAATAGGAAAGGAAATCAAAGCCAATTTGCCGCAGGTAATCTAGGAATTGATCCCCAAGGGAATACATCTAACACTATAACCCAGCAACAGGGCACTCAACCCAAGCAAGACATGCCTATTTGCATGAATAAACCTTATTCTTATTGTGGTGTCTATGGTCACTATACCTATCATTATCCTCTTTTACCTAGATGCGTGAGATGTGGGAAGCTCAAGCAGCATCTCGAGGATAGCAAGCCTCCCCTACGGTTCCTCCCAATGTTGCCCCTATCCAACCGATTGTGTTTAACAATCCTTTCCCCCAGCAAGGATATGTGGCTACCCAACCCCCTAAAAGTCAGGCGGCCACTCAAAATCCTCCATCTGGTACCTCCGATTACCATTTCCTTATGATGAACTTTGCCCAGAATAACACCACTGACCTCAACCTTCAGACTCAGTCCCATCAGTATGCCCAACTCCCCGCTAAGTCTGCTATCGAGCCCCCGTATTCTAGTCCCATAGAGCCTCTTTCGACACCCAATGGTCCTTTATATATCCCTCAGCCTAAGGCAGAGGTTCATACCTAGATCCCTAAGGGACCATTACGCCGAAATGCTTCTTTTGGTAAAGCTGCCCACTCCTACAGTATAGTATATGACTTGGCGCAATCCCCTGCCGCCATGTCAATGATGGAAGTCCTCCTGTCGTGCCCTTCATGACGAAAATATATACTAACTACTATGGGCACTGTGGATCCTTCAGATGATCGTTTGATTATATTCGACATCGACAAGTCAGAGCACCCACCCCTTCTTGCATTTGTTGCCTTCCAAATACATGTCAAGATCCAGAATGCCAATGTCTCTCGTTGTATCATTGACAAGGGGGAATCCACCTGTATGATGTCCAATTATGTTTGGAAGCAACTCAGATCTCTTGAGTTATCCCCTTCCACTATCATCCTCTCTGTGTGGGTTAGCCACTCTTCCCAGCCCCTTGGAAAGTTCTACACTTGTCCTATTACTCTTGCAGGCAAGACTGTTTGTGTTGACGTTGAAGTCATTGATACCCCCTTAGACTACAACATTCTATTAGGTCATAGCTACACTAATACAATGTCTGTTGTCCCATCTACGATTCACCGTAAGATGTGCTTTCCTTACAATAGAAATATCGTCACCATCGATCAGTTGACATATTATGAATCGAAGTCTCAGAACTCTCCTGAGTCCATTATCTCTTCAGTGGCCAATAAGAAATCAATCGAACCTCCGACTAGTGTCTCACCCAGAGTCTATAAATATTCCTCTATGTTTGGTTCATTCCCTGGTCTCCCCCCTCCTATCTCTGACCCTAGCTCGTCAAATGTTTGCATGATGAAATCGTCTTGGTCTGACTTCAAATGGATTGGTTCGACTAGCCAACAACCCTGCCCTCCTCAACCTGCTCCTAGCACTTTGACTTGGCCTTCAGGAGCTCCTCCTCAAGGCCCATCATCTGTAGCTAGTGTCCATGATCCTATATATCCTCTTGGAACAATTACCCTTGGCCTTAACCATCTCGGAGTTGTCCCGCCTGACCATTATCCCTCCGGTCAGATACCATTTCTTGCTCCTCCTCCTAGAGTATTTTTGGTACCTGTTATGGCTACCTCGTCTCTTCCTAACACGACCCTGGGGATCCCAGTCTGGTGCATTGATCCCCCAGGAAATATCCCGCCTGGTCAGCCCAAACCTTATACTTCTTTCACCCCAATCCAACCGGTCGCCATGAGCCCTCCCTTTGCTTCTTTGCCTCGGCCACCTCAATAGGAACCTCTTCCTGTTGTGAAAGCCTTAGGTGAGGGGGGCAAAGCCTGCAAGAAGGCACATAAGGACAAGGCTTCCCAGACAACCCCTACTCCTCCTCAGCCTCCAAAGAGTACCCCTACATGTGCTTTGTGTGATGTTGTCGGTCATGCCACCCATACTTGTCCTGAATTTCCTCGTCTCAAGCCCATTTTCAATGAAGCATTTCATGAGTCTGATATCCCAAAGGTCCATGTCACTTTACCCGATTCAGTCCCGAAACTCAAGTCTTTGTGCACAAATCATCCTTGTGCTTTGTGTGATTTCCATGGCCATTATACTCACCTCTGTCCCCACCTCGAAGAGTAACGCAAATCTTTGGAAGAGGTCCACAAATTCGAGTCGAAGCGCAACAAGTCCACCTCTCCCTTATTTGCGAGTTTTTCTTAATTCACAGAACCAGAGGAAACATATTCTCTAATTGAAATTCCCCCTCCCGATGTCGAGATGACAGAGCCTTCGACCACCATTTTCTACCTATCATCATCTATGAGATCCACGATGGAAGACCCCTTTGGAACTTCCCCTTCTGTTTCCCCTGACCTCCCTTCAGCGATCTCCTTGGGCTCAACATCGGTGGATCCATCATCTACTTGTTTGTTAATCACCCCCCGTGACGATGCACATGTGAAACTTTCTTCTCATGATGATAAGTCAGGTATCTTAGCCACATCATGTGGTCTCCCTTCCACCAGTTACCCCATCTTCCATTCTGATCAAGAAATTATGGAAGCGATGACCGCCCTTGACTTTTTGTGGGATGATATGCACCACCGTGCATACTTCCTCCCACAACAATCCCATGACCAATATGTTGTGGAAACAAAAGACTTCATTCCCAATGAGGTCGATTGGTTTAGAAATCCCATCCCTGCCCCTGATGCTTTCGAAGAAGGTCGAAGAAGGAAATATGGCCAATATCTCTCCTACCATTAAAATTAACATTTTTGACAAACCAGGGGTAGAAGAAAACATTACCTTGGGCGCCCAATGCACCTGAGAAGAAATTGAGGCTTACACCAAGTTATTCAAGGAGTTCCATGATGTTTTCACCTAGTCCTATTTAGAAATGCCTGGACTTGATCCCGCCATTGTCGAACACCATATTGATACATGGCCCGATGCCAATCCTGCCCGTCAAAAGTTGAGACCATTAATCCGTCCAGATGAGAGGTTGTCAAAGCCAAAATCGATAATCTCAAAGCAGGTTGGTTTTATCTATCCCATTGAATACACCACTTGGGTGTCCAATCCAGTTCTCGTTCTCAAGAAACAAGGCACCATCTGTGTCTGCATTGAATTTCGCGACCCGAACAAAGCTTGTCCCAAAGAAAAATTCCCCACACCATTCATTGACCAAATCATTGACGAGTGTGTGGGTCACAAGGTTCTATACTTCATGGATGGTTTCTTTGGATACAACCATATTGTTATCCGTCGTGATGATCAGCTTAAGATTGTGTTCATTAGTCTGTGGGGAACCTTCTCTTATAGGGTCATGCCGTTCGACCTTAAGAATGCCGGAGCCACATTTCAGTGGGCCATGTCATACTATTTTCATGACCTAGCTCATATTATCCTTGCTTATTTAGACGACCTCACTATGCGTTCTAAACATCGGGCGCAACACCTCCATGATTTGCATACCGTCTCTCTCCGATGTTGCAAGTATAATATTTGCCTCAACCCACTGAAGTGTGTCTTTTGTGTTCCTGCCAGCCGTCTTCTAGGCTTCATTGTGTCAAAATATGGTATAACACTTGACCCCTTGAAATTTAAAGCCATTCTTGAGCTTCCTATTCCTCGCACCTTATGCCAGTGACAAAGCCTCCAATGCAAAGCTAATTTCCTTTGTCGGTTCGTACCTGGCTATGCCACCATTGCGCATGGGTTCCTTAGACTCCTCAGATCTAACATTACATTAGTTTGGGATGACTATGCTCAAGAGTCTTTTGATGTTCTGAAACATGCTCTCACCTCCACTCCCTTGATTCATCCCCTTGATTTTGATTATTGTTTCATCCTATACATCTCAGCCTCCACCCATTTGGTCGTTGGGGTTATTATTCGGGAAGATGCCAATGGAATCGAGCATGTTATGTATTATGTCAGTAAGAACCTTGTAGGCCCCCCTGTGTCCTACTCACATGAAGAGAAATTGGCACTGGATGTTGTGTTCTTGGTCCAAAAACTTCTTCATTATATACTCATGCGTTCCACCAAGGTCGTGACTAATTCCAACCCTATGGACTTCCTATTGAGTCGAAAGATCATCAATGGGAAGTATGCTCGTTGGATCATTATCCTACAAGAATTCGATCTTGAATTTGTCACACCAAAGATTAAGAAAGGTTTAGCCCTCGCTAAGCTCATTTCTGAATTACCTACCGTTACACAGGATCCACCAATTAATGACGATTTTCCTGATGAACACTTGTTTTCCATTACTTCGAACGAACCTTAGTATGGTGACATCCTCACTTATCTACGAACCAAAAAGTTCGCCCTCCATCTTGATCGTGATGCTCGACGATGTATCTGACACCAAGCCCCCCGCTACATTCTCATCGGTGACGACCTTTATCGTCACGATGTAGATATTTTCCTTCATCGTTGTCTCACACACGCCAAAGATGAGTAAGTCCTTAATGCCTGCCATAGGGGCACTTGTGGTGGCCACCTCTCCAGTATCGCTACTGCCCAGAAAATCATGCGCGTTGGGTTATTTTGGCCTTCTCTCTTCGATGATTGCAGTGAAGCAGTCAAACACTATTCCAATTGTCAACATTTCACCCCAAAGGCGCGAGCCCCTCAGGCTCCCCTCCATCTTGTCATCTCAGCTGTTCCATTCTGTAAGTGGGCCATAGAATTTATGGAGGGTCGACCTACATCTGTTGGTAACCACAACTATATCATCATGGCGGTTGACTATTTCACCAAATGGGCTGAGGCCATGCCAACGTTCAACAACATGACAACTACCACAACCCTCCTTTTCTTTAACCATGTTATCGCTCGATTCAGGGTTCTGAAAAAATTGGTCTCTGAACATGGCTAACATTTTGAAGATGAGATATGGCGTGATCTATCCTCTATTTTGGGCTTTGAGCACCAATATTCATCATCCTATTACCCCCAAGGTAATGGCCAAGTTGAAGTGGTCAATAAAATCCTTAAAAATATGCTTCAATGGACGGTGAATAAGCACAAAACCAACTGGCACCTTATTTTCTTCCCTGCTTTGTGGGCCTATATAACTTCTGTTAAAACCGCCACCAGGTTTACTCCTTTCCACCTTGTTTTCGGCGAAGAGGAAGCCTTACCGATCGAGTGTGAAATCCCTTCCCTTCACCTAGTCGTCGAACTTCTCCCTGACACCCAACCTTTAGAACAAAGACTTATCATGCTTGAGTGCGCTTCCGAAGACCGTCATGTTACATTGAAAACCACCGAGGTGGCTAAGAAATGCACCAAATCTCAATATGATCGCAAAGTCCACCCTCGTAATTTTCACGAAGGTTATATTTTTCTAGTGTATAACCAGGGTCATGATCTCCTTGATCATGGGAAGTTTGTCTCATTATGGCTAGGCCCTTACATCATCAGTAAGGATTTGGATAAAGGGGCATACCTTCTAGAGGATTTCGAAGGCTACCCTCTTCCTAATCCTTGTAATGTACTCTATCTTAAGAAATATCACCCTTAGAATTTCCCTCCTGAAACGCACGTTTTATTTCTTTTGGGTAGCCGACTTTTGTTTTTTGGTGATTTGATACTTCACTCGGACACATTTTTTCAAAGAAGGATCACTTCAACGCTCCTCAAAATCGAAGTTATTCACTTGAAACACTTGTACTCGGGGCACCACCTTGCCTTCATACTTGTCCATGCTCATGTTGATTTTCGTCGTGAGTAACCAACTTGTACTCATGTTTTTATGGTCCCCACCAGGCCTGTTCTCTGTGGTAGCATCATGGAGTTTCCCTTGTTTAGAGCAACCGAGTTGAGTCATCATCGCATCCATGGAGTTTGTCCCGAGTCCCTTTGTATCCTGCCACAGTCCTCGTGCTTCATTGTTTTTTTCCTCTCTCGTGTCGCACATTTTGGACTGCAGTCATACTATCCCCTATCCCCTTCGGAGTCGAGTCAGTTGCTGCCAAGTCATCCATGTCCTTTATGCTCTAACAAGAAAAGTCATCATCCCTCTACTTAGTACCCTCCATTCCACCATCATCCCTGGTGTTAGTCTCTCATTCGCTCTACTATTATCCTCATACCTTAGTTTAGGATCTCTTATTTCCTCACCTATGGCGGACCTGCTTCTATCGACATCAGCTTATTCATTCCAGAGGATAGGTCTAGAGGGCGGTGTACCTTGGTTCCAGCTTCTAGTCTTGTTTGCTGCCTCGGATCAGGTAAAGGGAACCTTTATTGCCCTTTAACTTGATTGTTTCTAAGCTCCAACTCCTCATGGCATGATCGAGATCTGTATACTTGATGGTTCAGTGATGCGGCAGATTGTATCGGTGATTCGTGGGTATGTGTGAGATGTTTTAGACCTCATGAGGGGGTGGCCCTTCAAGTAGCCCCCCCACATGCCCCAATGATTTCTCTACTACAACCTTGGATGCAGCTCCATACATTTGATGGTCCTGGCCTCAGCCACTTGTAGCGCCTCTTTAGTTTGCATGTATCATTCAAATTTTTAGAGCCCTTTCCTATTTTATAGGGCCTCTTTGGTTGTACTTATATCTCATGCACTCAGATATTATTGTATAAGTCTTGGTTGTTGTCCCAGGCACAATATGTATGTGGGATTCATTATCATGTTTTTGTCTGGCCCATGTTTGTGCCAGCATCTACTATATAGTTCAGTCCCTTTTTTGCTGGGCACATCATTATTCTTTGTACTTTGTTATCTCGGTGGGCATAGGTATGCCTCCCCTGCCTCATGTAGAACATGTACTCACTCATAAAAGATACTTGTCACACCTATAAGTCTTGCCTCCTCAGGGTCTTTTCCTCTCATGCTTTAGTCTACCTCATATTTCTCTCTCTATGACTCCCCCTTTCGGTGTCTAGTGATTGAGTTCTTACAACGTACTTCGTTCATACGATTAGATCCTAACGCTCGCACGTTGGGGGAAATCCATTACACCAATTTTTGGTCATCTAAAATTTTACTATTAGATGGACTAAAGTACACCATGTAAGACCAATTTTACCATAGTAAAATTTCTTTCATTATGAAAAACAAATTAGTAATCCATAATTTATTAAGTTGTTTCTAGTTTAAACAGGAAACCCCATGAGGAATAATTTAATAAATCCTTATTTGTTTGATTTTCCTCAAGGGATAATTAATTAAACCAATTTTTAATTAATATTCCTGGTCATATTTAACCCAAAACATGAAAATTAATTAGATAAATCAATATTTATCTTATTATTTTCTAGGAATAATTATTTAAAACAATATTTAAATAATATTCCTTGTTAAATTTGACTAAATCATTTATAAATAATTGAATAAATCACTATTTATTTAATTATTACTCAACCACATTCTTGAATAATAAATAAGTCATTTATTTATTATTATTTATAAATAAAGGGATTTGACCAAATTCAAAATCTTTTTCCCTTAAAAAAAATAATAAAATATTCCATAGAAGTTGGATCTAGATTTGGTTAATAATATTTTAATTATGCAACAATATCTTGACTAAATCAATATTTTGTTATAAATATAAGGGTTTTTCCATTCATTCACTACCTTTTTTGGCCTAAAGATCACTCCGGATCTATACTTTTGGTTTGACTTTGATCCTCCGTAATTGTCATATTTTTCTACTTTTTGCTTGTGAGCTCCCTTTGAGTTCCATTTTTGTCTGGGTTTTCTGCACCATCAAGAGAGAGAGATCTTATATTTGAAGTGGTGTGGACATATAAGAAACCATCCCATTGAGGGGGACTGGTAACATCTTTCTATGTTCCCTTCCCAGGTGTCATAATACAGAAAATTCTTTAAAAATTCTTATCTTGTTCATTGGATGCATGGAGAAACTCTTGCTTATTATTTGCTGTTTAATGTCTTTAAATACATAGATATGGATTTTTGTAGCATTTATTCTGATCACTAATTGCAGATCTAAGGAAATTGACATCCATATTTGATGTTAGGGTTTTTTTTTATGCACAGCCAAAGTGAGATTTTTTCATACGCTTGCAATTAGAGTTCACACTAACAAAAATACATGAAATGAAGGTTATAATTTATTAATTCCTTGTCGGTCCACCATAAAAAAGACTCCTTGTTTCCAATGGTATTATGATACAAACAAATGGATAACTACAAACTCTTCTCTAGTGAAGAGGATATCAAACAAATTCTCTGTAACCTAAGGTTTGTTTGGACAACATAAATGCTCAGTTGGTGAGGGTGGAAGGTTATGTGGTCTCTGATTCCACATCAGGAGGCTCATATGATCCCCGTAGTGACACCATAGTTCCTTCAGTTGATAATCTGTATAACCGTACAATCATATCTTTTGACTAGCTTTGACACAAGTTCTTGGATTTTTAATCTTGATCTAACAGTTTGAATGACTCATGGTGTTTATGTTTTTGTTTCTTGTTTAGGGATTTCAATCGCTACAAGGAGACATAGTGCTCTTATTTTTTTTCAGTTTTCTTTGAATTTGATACACGCACTCATGGTTCAATTGGTTGTGACTTATGCTTATGCGTGGAACACCAAATATTCAAAGTCGGTTGTTGGAATTTAATACTCCAGTCTATGTTTATGGTTACTATGCTAGTCTCGTTTCGGTCCAAGTTGTCAATGTATTACTAGGTTTATGTTTTTGCAAGCACAAAGGTGGCTTATGGTGCATATGAATACATCGACACAATGGTGTTGCCAGTTTATTATTGGATCAATGGTTTTTAAAGTTTTGAGATGGATAACTATACTCATGTCATCTTTCTGAGCTCAAAGTATACCACATGTTTACGCAATATTTTTGATATTAATATAAATGACTCGTGTTAGGGTCTTATGCCTAGGAATCTTGTTCATGTTAGTATTTCTATGTATCTAAGGTCAAATTTTTAAATATTAGTCATGATGACTTGACTATTATTTATTAAAGTGGTCTAGGTTTAGATTAAGTGTCATGTAAAGGTGTATATCTTGCTAAGAGTCCAATGTATAAATTCATGTGTTTTCCTCACTAAAAGGGTAATCATAGGAAATATTTGGTTAAATTGACAAATCCTTAGTTATTATGAGTTAGTCACCATCCTTAGCCATTATAAGTGGGTCACTTAATTCTAGAGCCTATGTCTACATAAAATCAATCATGAGCAAAATCAATCATGAGATGATTTAGGCACAAATTTGGAGGTGCTTGGGAGTAAGTTTGAATTTCATTTCAAGGAAAACTCATAATCTCAGTAGGAAATAATAGTCAGAAGGACATTCCTTCACTTATCCCAAAGAAATGTGTTTTCAGAAAAGTGTTGCACATTCTTAAATTCCTTTCTAAATCATGATAAACACTCTCAGTTCCACTCCAGGCCATTCTGCGTGATTATTTGAACTTCCCTTCTATTCCCACAATGCTCAGTTCTTCGCCAATTTCATCGAAGGATCTGGTATCTTCGTTTTGTTCATTGAGAAAGGGAGGCAGGGACGCTGCGAATTCACATAGTTCTACAATCAATGCATGTCAAATCTGGTCAAGCTTCCCTCACAAGTGAAATTATAGGTCTAAGTTTGTTCCTCAGTTTTGAATGAAATATAAAATTGCATGTAGAAGCTATGAAAAACCATAAAAGCCTAAAATAATGATAAATATACCGTTGTTGCTCTTTTGGAATCGCTGCATTTTATCCTAATTTGCCACGATTTGACACAATGGGTTATATTCCTCATTTTGTCACTATCAATTCACGGTTTCTCTGTGTAATCCTATGCATGAAATATGTGCATTGCTATTAAAACAAAATCAAATCTGATTCCATTAAGTTCTTATGCTTGAAAGTGTCTAAAAATTCAAATACCTTCAGCGCTACATTTCTGGATTTTGCATTGCAACTGTACCTTTTAAATTCTCCGCCAACAATTGTGAAATTGCAAGTTCTGTAGGGTTTTCTTGACAAAGTCTGTATTGTTTAAGTATTTGTGCAATTTCTTCATTGTCTCTTAAGTCATTATCAAAGGTTTTTAATATCATAACACCTCCATTATTACATAAAACCAATTGCTCAGAACCCTAAAACTATTCACTGTTGCAAAATAAATATTAAGTCAACTCCAGAAGATAAGAAGCACAAGGGAGGTTCCATTGTATGATTTGAGCCACAAGATGTCACAACCATCAATGCAGATCCAACCATCATAATGGCTTTTGAACAAGTAGGGTGTATTATATTTTGTGAAAAGATTCAGGGGTGTCATCTACAGTTGACAAATGAAATTTCTAGGGGTTTTGATGGTGTGCAAGCAAAGGTGGGAACACTAAATTTTCTATTCTCATCTCAATCAATAACTGAGGGAATTGAGATACCTTTGAATGGAGATGAATGGTTCAAAGGTATGGATTTTTATTTGGTTGATTTCAAATAATTTCTCAAACCAAAACACCGAAAAGTGTATGGTTCTACTATTCCAAGGAGCTATTTACAAGATCACCATAGTAAATTGTTGGAGGTGATTCAAAGGTACTTCACATGTGAAGGGAGGTTCAGTAAAGTGTATCACTATCACACTAGGCTCTTAATGCATTTTACTAGCAAGAAACCTTTGAATCCTCCTTATTATTTGTTTAGGGGTCTACGCAAGATGGCTGATAGAGTTAAAACAAAAGGAAATCAAGTTGAAGCCAATTTGTTTCATTTTTCATTAACTAAATTGTTGGTGATGAGGGAGATTGATAAGAAGAAACAACCATGGCAAGAATTTTTTGTTTATTCAGGATGGGTAGCAAAATATTCAAACAACCAAAAGACTAGGAAAGACACCCCATCAATTGTATTTAAAGAAGCTTCACTTACAACAACAAGCTTAGTTAAAAAGCCTTTGAATAAAATAAAATAAAATGATAAGATAAGTTCTAAGAAGCTTCACTTCTCACTTGAAGTAGAAAAAGTGGAAATATTACTAGGAACAAGAGCTGTAGCTAAGATATTTCGTGTAGATCCTCCATCTACACCTATTCAAGTTGTGGAATTAGAAATTACACAAAAGGAAGTGAAAATTGATGAAAGGGACCAGAAAATTGGAGATTTACAAGATTAATTGGACAAGGCCCATTTGGAAATAGCATACTTGCAGCAAGAGAATATGGAACTTAGGAGTAAAGTATCACAAGAAACTATTCAACCTGGTGAAGGAGATCCGTCAAAGAAAACATTGGCACATGCTGCCAAAGGCAAAGGAAAATTGGTCATTGATGTTGAAGAGTTAAAGGAGGCAGTTGAGCTGTTAAGGATACCTACAACTAGGTTTTATGCCAAGGTGAAAATGTAAGTAAAGGATACTATTCATCCTTAACATAAGATAGTTTTTGACGAGCATAAGGAATTTGAGAAACTATTGGAACAATTTGAAGGAGTTCAACAATTGGTAGATCAACTTGCAGAGAAGGATCATAGGGATAAATTGAATTTGTTTAAGCAAGTACAAGCTATTGAAATCTTCCTTGATAAGGCTAGATACAAGTTACAGTGGACCTTGCCTTTGCATAGGAAGGTGAAAAATTTATATACACCGAATTCGGTATTAAAAAAAAGACTCATGTTGGTGAAGAAGAAGCTCACTGAGGTCAAGGAATATGGAAGGAAGAGTAAGAGGGGAAAGTTAGATATACTTGTAGAGGCTAGTAAAAAGGTGAATCCACAGCGGGAAAGTTCCACTCAGCTCTGAAGTTTTCTCTTTTGGCTCAAGAGATCAAAAAAAGGTCAATTTTGATGAAATTTGCAAAAACACATCAAGGGGCTTGCTATAATTTTTATATAATGTTTGGTATTGGTGGGATAGTGAAGTTTTAATTTGTCATGAGGGGAGTTATATGACAGGTTACAACATTCACATTGATGCTTCCAACACTTTATATCAGGAAAAAATCACCATATGTTCATATTTTTGAGAGCGTTGTGAAAGGATACAATCTTGTTGTGAAAGTGGGAAATATTCCAAAAGGATGTCTGCAAACACTTTGAATCTTACCTATGAGGTTCAACGCCATCACAAAGGTATTTAGGCATACCCATTTTATCCATTTTGACAGAGGATGGCTGCAACCATACAAAACATGGAGGCTACTTCATTTTGCTGCGAAACTGGCTAATGCTTTGCAAGTCTGTACAGTCAACACCTTTTCATTTAAAATTTCTATTTTTTGACTTATAGAAGTAGTTTGGATCATGTGGATAGGTGGAAAATTATCTTAGAAGTTGTATTTAATGTTTATTTGCAAATATTCCAATTTGGTGATGTTTTAGACTTAGATTGGTTGTAAGGAAAACCACTCCTATTTTTCAATATATGCATTAAAATTTTGATGTATCTAGTTAGAAGTTTGTTTTGGTCAATAATTTAGATCAAATAGGGTAGGAAATTGAACCTCATGATGTATATAGAGATGGAAAACATTGTGAGTGGTTATGTTGGTTAGATTAGAGAAGAACAAAAATTTTGTGCACTATATTTCCTGAAAGCTTTTCCAGTGAATGAATGAAAGATAAAAGGTGATTTGTAGGGATTCCTGTCTCAGAATCTTGGTGGTTTTGTGCTTCTTTGATCTTGTAAGTTGTCTCATGTGTTTACATATATTAAATGTATATCTTCTTCCTTGGAAAAACTAGATGTTTATTTCAGAATTCATCTTAATGGTGCTTTGATTTAGTTATTCCAAGTTGTCAATGTTTTCATCTTATAGAAATTTTTTAGAATTCATATACAGTTTTGATGCTCTATGTGTTGTATTTCACCTTTCTACACTAACCCTATACAACGATTTAACCTAAATTCCACCACCAAAGCCACCTACCTTTCCCCTGTGGAGAAAAACATTTATTTCTTATGCATATCACTAGACAAAAAATTGATTTGACATGACTCCATGCCCAATGGATCTGTCTCTTTTCTCATCAACACACCTTTGAAAATCAAACCTTTTTGAGGTTACTACCTCGCCTAATATCAGATAATTTTACGAAAACCAAGTGAGAGAACCCTCTCCAAGGCTAGAAGAGCTAAATTCTAGCCTAAAAGTGGTTTGTGGCTACCTCTGGAATTTCTCTCCTTAGCCTAGGGAATTTACAAAGTGAGAACACCTCGTATTAGTTCTAAAAAAAAATACAAGTTAATAAATTAACCAAAATATTCAAAAAAGAGATTGAATTTGTTTTTACTTGAATTAAAATTTGTTGATAATGAGTTCAAAAGTGAGTTAGACCACTAAATAACTATTGCTTCACAAATAATTTAACATATTCAAATTACGGTCATTTAGAAATGTTTTTTCTTAAAATTTTTATTGCAAAATTAAAATTTTAAAATAAATTAAATAATTCATAATGTTTTTTAATATTTAATAAAATAAAATTGATCCAAGAACATTAACCATCACCATTATTATTAACAGTAACATCATCATTATAAAAAAATATCTCCAAAAATAAATTAAAATGATTACACAATAAATACAAGAACTCTCTACTTATAAATATATATATATATATATATATATATATATATATATATATATATATAATTCTATAAAGCTATCATATTATATTAAATAAAATTAACCAAAATATTAAAATATGAGATTGAACATTTTTGCTCAACTTAAAATCTGTTGATAATGAGCTCAAAAGTGAGTTAAACCACTAGATAACTGCTACTTCACAAATAAATTAACTTTCTCCATGATACTACAATCCCCTTATTGGTCTTTAAATTTTAGGTGGGGAGGATTACAATAATCTACTTTGCTAAATTTTCAAATAGTTTTAGGTATTTATTAAGAAAATTTCAATATAGCAATTATATAAATATATATATATATATATTATAAAATTGATATTTTATTTGGCATCATCTCAGCACATAAGGATACAATGTTGAGTAATTTTTCCCAAATCAATTAATGTTAGAAAAAAATCTAGCATTCCTTCTTTAACATTAAATGTTTTCTTTCCAATGTCTAAGATTTTTCAAATTATGACATTAAAATGTTTTTCAAGTTTAGATACAATGTGACTCTTGGTTTAGTGACAATGTACTGTTGTCATAACCTCTAGAATATTTCTATATGACATTGTACATATTTCAATAAAGTAGGCGAGCCAAGTTTTGTTGGGCTTACATTCCCATATAAATATGTTTTGTTTTGGGGCATGTGTGCCTATGTTACGTATTTCAGGCTAGAGTCCTTGCATGGTTATGGTCAGAGAGCCTATGTGCAAATGCCAATGGACATAATATTGTAATATGTAATCACACCACGTAATGTAAATAATTACAACTGCATGCCTCCAAACCTAAAAGAGTATGGGGGGATAAAATCCATATGATGGTAATGTAAGGGGGCATAACCATGGTATAGCCTAAGACAAAAAGTGAGAACTCCAAGTGGAGAAAAGGAGATACCTAATTGAAATTTGGGAGAAATTTCCCATGTGTACAAAATTCTTGTATCTCTCATTCTATTTATCATGCTTATTTTTGTGGCTAGTTTTAAATTTCTTGTATGTTGTACATAGGAGATTATGTACTTTGAAAATTTAAATATATATATATATATATATATATCCACAAAATGAAATTTTTAAAAAAAGTGGCACTAAGAGGTATTTGAAGTTATGTGTTAGATAGCCGGACCACCTTTGGCGTGTTGGGTTAAAGGACGAACACTTCACTTCTTGGATGCTTCCATTTGAAAACTCTGTCCACGATGGAGTATGAGCGGAGTCACAAAGTAGTTAGAGGTTAACTGGTGGGGTGCCTCCGCTGGAATATTTGATCCCCGCCGGTTGACCAAAATGTGTGGCCCATATCATTTGCAGGGGCACTGCCCTGTGATCGAGTCCGTACTACGGAGTGCCCCTGCAGTGATGATAACCTGATGATAGCCAGTGGGCATATTACATTGAAATTTGTCACCATGACATTGAGCTGTCTATATGGGTTCATCATTACCTATTTATTGCTTCCTTAGAAGTCTAAAAATATAAAGTTCCCCAATCAAGTCTTGGAACTGGAAGAAGCTCTTAAAAATCCTAAAAAGCCTACTCCCACACTTTTCCTAGTCATTCCCTGCGGTACCGCGGCTAATTGCTATAAAAAATGCGGTACATCCTGCACGTAAAGCTCATTAAAACTGCGGACCCCCGTAAAAGGTAAAATAAAGAGAAAAGTAAGTTCTAGAAGCCCAACTGGTCGAATATTATCCTAGCTAGGGCCTTCTAGAAGTGATATCTGGTTGAGATTCGGTCCTTCCATTCATGAACCTTTATCCCTTCATAAATGGAGCCATCCCTTGGTTTTTGGAGCTGAAATCCCATGATGAGAGGGCTTTGTCCCTTCCTTTTTGGAGTTGAAACTACCTTCCTTCTGCTATAAATTGAGACCAAGTTTCAGTCTCCAGGGTACTTAATGGTTAGTACATAGAGAGTTCAGAGTGCTTGCTTCTTGCTTTGGAGAGAGTACTTAGAACTCAATAGTTTTGAGGTGAATTTCTGAATAAATATACTCTCCATATTCTGCATCGTTGGTATGAGAAAGATTACATACTCATAGCCATAGCCTTATGCTGATAAAGAGAGTTGGAGTCTTGTCAAACTGAGGAAAACGACTGTTCGAGACCCTGGAAGAACCTGTACGAACATCAAGGCGTATTCGATTTTCTCATTGAGTTGTTCATCTATCTTTTGAATGATTTAATTCTTAGATTCCTTGATCACTAAGATAGATTATTGCTTTCGAATTATCATATTTTGTAGATGCTTTTGATCTTGTTTGCCTATCTTTGATTGCAGATCTTATATGCTTGATCGATAACTTCCGGAGCAAATAGATTGAAGGCCGAGCAAGCGTTGGACTTCAGGTAGGAGTATCTATCCGTAGTTAATGAGTAATTCTTAAGCAAGATAATCTAGAGGAAATGGTTTACATCTGTCTGTTTGTTTCTAGATATCCTTAGGATACTAGGGAGATCGCTCTTATCTGAAAGAGGGATTTGTTCACCTAATAGGACCCGACGACGATAGTAAGTGATCCATGTCACCTTCCATGCCACCTTCCATGTCATCCTCTACATCACTCCCAACTGTCTGTCAATCACTTCATCAATATTTAATTCGTTTCCTTATGTTTTTCTCTGCCCATTCATTTTCCTTCACTATAAAAGGAGGTTTGTCCTCACTTTCATCCATGTCTGCCTCCTGAGCTACTAAGTCTGCCAATTCTCATACCAGTGTCTAAATCAGTAGCCACTATGACATATATAGGAAACATGTGTAACTATTCTCGTACAATTGTTCAAAATGATGAAGAAAGTTGTGACTGCCGGGTCTTCCACTCATATACCACTAATGGAAAAAGAAGAACATATTGTGGAGACTTTCTGCACAGTAGACCACCCTCTCTTTTATCAGCCTGTTGTTCTAAAATAAGAAAGGTCCCTAGTTTACTTTGCTTTGATTAAGTTGGGAGTCTTGTCAGTGTTTCTTCCACAAGCCTACTTGTTTTTAGAGTTTATCCATTGGTTATTTTCTGCCATGTACCGTCATAAATGCTTTGTCATGAACCGATTAGGGGAAAATGTTTTCTAGTTGTCATCTCAATTCATAAGGAAATATTTTTGTTACCCCTCTGCAGAGTCTTATGTGAGTTTCATTGATGAATCCCTCTCTTCATATTTTCAAGAATTGCCAGGGCCTGAATTTACCCAAATTGTATTTTATCTCCTTCCTGAAAAGGAAAAATTCTCCTTGGAGCCAAATTTTTTTCCTTTGAATACCTTTGCTGAAGATGTATGACCAGTTCTTCAAATTTTGGCCAAAGTACTAGGGAGGGAAGATGTCATGGTGGTAGATAAGTGAAAAATTGAAATGTTTGCTTTAATGATGAAGCCTAGAGTAATTTTAGATATTCCCACTTATCTGGAGACTGCTATTAATAATCAGTTTATGAGTTTTTCAATCATTGGCAGTTTCAGGTTTCCTTCTTTGGTCACATATTTATTTATTTACAGTAATGTGGATAGCTTTAATCAGTTGGGGTTGAATATTGTTGATGTAAATAATAACAAGCAGTCAATGGTCTTTTGGACAGACCTAGTGAGAAAGGAGGTAGGAAATGAAGGATTGTTTGAATTCACCTCCTCTTTCCTTCCTATAGTATATGCAATTTTAAATGGAGGGTGTGCACCTAGATTATTGCCTGAAGCTCAGTCATTTTTGAAGTTAAGTAAATATGTGAGATATGGAGATTGGTTTGCTTATGAAGAACATACTAAAATTATATTATTTGGAGTTGATATAAAGCCTTTTAGATTGCCTGTATTTGTTCCCATTAGATTGTTTGCCTTGGAGTTCATCAGGCAAGGTCTTAATGTGGACTAGGTCCATTTTGTTCTAGTGAAGAAAGGTCATATGTTTAAACTACCTAGGACAATAGGGCCATTCATTTTAAACACGACATGCCCTGGAAGTTTCTTACAAAATTATGACTGAATTGCATTATTCCTTGGAGGAAAAATGGGCTGATGACCCATACCATGTGATTTCAAACCATAGAGTGGAGAAAGGCTATTATGCATTTTTTCATGAATCAAGGCCAGAGATGGAGAAGCTGGAAAATGGAGGACAAACTTCTGTGTTTGAGAAGATGGAGGTGGAAACTCCTCACCCTGCTTAAAACAAACTTAAAAGAGGAAGAGAGGAAGAAATTGATTTGGAGAGTGATGTAGGGAATGAAGCCAAGAAGGAAAATTCCATTGGAGAGGGCAGCTCTTCAAATTTTCCTGCATATTATTTGTAGTTTGGAAATATCTCTTGCACTCACTTGTCTCCTCTTCCATTTATTTCAATTCATGACTCTCTGTCAAACATAAAGAAAGTTTTCTCGCAGATTGAAGAAATAAATAAGAAGATAAGAGAAAACATTGAGTCTCAGTCTAAGGCTCAAATTTCTCTTGAGCGGACAATATTGCTGACAAAAATGGACTTAGAAAAGGATCATTTGAAGATAGTTTTCTCTCACCATAAATATATGAATCTAAATTCTACTTCGTCTTTAAAAACTGTTGATTTAACAGTGGATTCCAAAAAAATTCCTCTTCCTGATAAGATCAATTTACATATGCAAACAGGACAGTTATTTTTTAATGATTTGAATAAGACCACTTCAGTTGCTGCTAAAGATGAAAACATGTTGAGAAAAGTGATAAAACAGTTGAATATGGAAAAATATAACTCAAGAGCTTATTCCACACATAATGAGGAATTGAAGAAAATAATTGTTAAAGTGGGTGTTGAACCTGAAGACAAATCAACAATTCAAAAACTGTTGCAGACTGATGAATCTGAAATTCAAAGTTTGAAGAAGAAGTTGAAGATTCCAATAGGTGAACATCCTATGGCTACTGAAGTAGCCCAAGTGGAGACAGAGGAAGAGAGGTTGTTGCAAGCTCTTTTGGCCAAGGATCAATAAATTTCTAAACTAAAAAAGACATGTGAGATGTTGCAGAAAATAATTGATTCCCATGTTTGTATAGTATTTATTTTATCTAATTCAGAAGACCTTGTTTCCCAATTAACTCAAGTCTCAACTGAGTTAAGATTGGTAGAAATTGATTTAAAGAAAACTCATAGGGATTTGGAAGGAGCTTATAAAGTGCTCAAGGTTACAGAGAATGATTTGCATATGACTAAGGAAAATGCAGAAAAGTATAGGCGAGACTATCATAATTCCTATCATAAGATCAAAGACCTAAAGGAGAAAGTGAAGGGAAATTTATCCCTTATTCAAGCGAGGGATATTATTAGGAATGACATCATTGATGTTGTCAAGAACATATTTGATTTACTAATCATTGTTGGGGAAGAAAAGAATAGGGCCTCATATGCCAAAAGATTAATTGATTTTATTATATCTAAAACTACTCAATATTTAAAGGATTTCGGGATTGAAGACAAGACTCGATGTGTGCTGGAGTTCAAGAAGATGATCATCAAGAATTCATACAAGAATACTGCAGAGAAAAAGAAGAAGGAGGTCCAAGAATCAGTGTTAATATTCAATGTGTTGTTTGATAAAATAACTAGAGTTGGTTTGCCATCCTGTTGGGACCAACAAGGAAATATTCTCCCTTGGGAGACATTTAAAACATTGATGCTTGAGGTGAAGAGTAAAATTGGAAACACACATGAAAATAATGCTATTATGAAGGGAGCCATGATCGTGAATTTTCTGCATAAAGAATTTAAGCTATTATGGATGATGAAAAATTTGTTTTCAGAAAGACCCTCATATTCCAGGATCATAGATTTTAGAATGGTGCATGTCAAGCTTGCTAATTGTCCCAACCTGAATGTAGACCTGTGGAGAAAATGCAAAGAATGGATGTCCCTGCAATAAAATTATGCAGAAGGAGGAAATTCTTCCAGTCCAGGATCTCAAGCTATTTCCACCTCATGATCGAATGATTATTTCAAATTTACTATAATTTGTTTTATTGCAGATGGTTTAATTTTCTACTTTTATTGTAATGATCGAAGAAAATAGTTTGGGAAGTTGACAGTTCCATAAATTTCCATTTTGTAATAATGTATTTAATACTATTTCAAAGAATAAATGAGGTTCCAAACTTTGGGCCTCATAAGTTTTGCCAATTTTGTACTTTGTCTTTATAAAATTAATAAATCTATTCAGAGAATTTTCCAGCAATTGACGAATGTGTTGAGTTCCCCATGTTCCATATTCTGTATGTTTCTTTTGTTGGATTAAAGTAATGAAGGTGTTGGTGTCTAATTTACATCTGTGAGTTAGAGTAAATTTCCTTAATAATGCGCTCCTTTATTCTGAAGTCATTTCTTACAACCATTTTCTTCTAAAACCCAGAGATATTTTTTTTTGTGATTTACAACACATTTTTAATGGTTTTCACTATCATTTCATCTTTTCCTGTTCATGCACATTTATCATTTAAAGGAATTTTGAAGAGTTATGTTATCAGTAAAGATTAAAGGGTTTAATATATAATTATGGGGTTACCATATGAAGGGACAATAAACAAAATTTAATTATAAGTGACATTGAATGTCTTGGGCACTTATCTCATAACAGCCAGAGATTGTCTCCCAAGGAACAACATTTTTTAGTGCCGTTGCCAGGGAATGAAGACACGAAGCTATTTTTCCTCGGTTTTATTTCAAAAATCATTTCTTTGATTGGTGAACAAAGAAAGTGATTTGGTTGTGTTTTTCATCAACGCAAACTTGACTTCCAGAAGTTCACACATGAGGTAAGATACCTCGCAGCAAAAGTTTCAAATCTTATATGACCAAGGAAAAATAGTATCAAGAAGGGTTTGTAAAGCCAAATCCATAATTACTCCCAGTCCTACCCTTTCTACTCTAGGAAGCAGTTCAAATATTCAAACTCTAGTTTTCCGCTCAAAGGAAGTAGTCAGAAACTTTCAATTCTTGGAAGAGGAACCTGTGTCTCATTCAGTTTTTCCTAAACCCACTTTGAAAGAAAAATATTTTGAGTAAGTTTCTTTTACATTCCCTGATTTTCAAGAAGTCTGATAACTTCATTTTGGAACTCCACAACAGTCTGTCTCTACAATAGGTCAGCATCTCCCTATATCAATATTACCTCTACCCTTTGTTTTTCAAGCATGATCTAATAAAAACCCCAATATGGCTATTCTTGCTTTTCTTCTGAATATATATGCTGCATTAAATTTGGCTCAACAATGAATTCAATGCCACAAGGTTACCTTAAGTTGTTGCCTCGTTTCACAAGGGAAAATTATATCACTGTAGAGAAACATATTGCTTCTTTTTGTGCCTTTGCAAAAAAATTGAATGTTGAGTATCTTGATGTTGTCTTAAGGTTATTTGTGCAATATTTATATGGAGAGGCTAGAAAGTGGTTCAATACACTTCAAGCTAATTCAATTAATAATTGGGAAGAAACGTAGAACAATTTCACTCAGAGATGGGGTGAAAAGAAAGATCATGGATATTTCTTAATTGAATTCAATGCTATTAAAAGAAAATAAGATGAAAATGTCACTAATTTTATTAAAAGTTTTAATGAATTGTATAATAGCCTTCCAACAAAAATAAAACCCCCACCAGCTAGAGTGAAGGTTTTTTTTGTTAGAGCTTTTGAATCAGACTTTGGTTTCACTCTGAGGGAGAGGATGTCTCCCTATTTAGATCAAATTCAAACATATGCCTTGGAGATTGAGGAAAATTTGACTACAACAAGAAAATCTAAAGGAAAGCAACAGACACAAGAGAAGGGGAAAGGAAAATAAGAAGTTTCACATGACCAAATATTGGAAGATATGACTAAGGTCATAAAAAAATTGTCAAATAAATTAGTAAAACTGGAATTGGAAAACAAAAATCCTCCTAAACAAGGGAAACAAGCCCAAAATTGAAATTTCAATCCACATTTTAGAAAACAACCCTTGTAGATCCTGCAAATGGAAAAGAAAGATCAAGATGCAATCTAACCTCCTTTATATATAGAATATGGAAATGAAGATGCAGAAGAAGAAAGTGAAAAGGAGAAAGACAACCAAATATCAACATTATATTCAGGTGAAGTACAATATGATGATAATGAGCAATTAAATTTTGAAGTAGAGGAATCCTTGACTGAAAAAGAAATTGAACAATACTGTAAAAAATTGAATGGCTATATGTAGACTGAATTACACAAACAATATGATATGAGATCAAGGAAGCAATCTAGATCGTTTAATAATGATGAGGTGTCAGAAGATCCAACACCTCAAAAGATGTCGACTCCACAACAACCAGCAAAGCAACTTGACAGAGGGAAGGAACAAGTTGATTCAGTAACAAAAACTACTTTTCAATAAGGCGAGAGTTCACAAAGGAAATCAAAAGGTGAGAATTTAAACAAAACTGTTGTTTCATCTGAACAAACTTCACATGTGAACAATAATAATGAATATCCTGAGAAGTTAATAAAACCAAGTAATCCTTTTAATTTGACAAAAGAATTGGAGAAGATAAAGATATCGATTCCCCTAACTGAGTTGGTCAAGATTCCAATATATAAGAAGCAATTTTCACATTTCATTAATCTTTCTCAAGGTGACAATGTTGCAGACACTGTGAATTTGCAAGAAGGTAGACCAGTAGTGATGTTTGGTCACATGGAAGAGGTGGATTCATCTACTCCTTTTTATATTTATTTATTGGTGCATTATTTCATGTTACACAATTGTATGTTGGATTTAGGAGCTTCTCATAATTTGATGCCATTATCTTTAATGAAGTAGTTGAATTTATAAATCACCAAACCTTATAAGGATATTTACTCATTTGATTATAAAAAGTTTAAGTGTGTAGGGTTGATTAAAGATATGGTTGTGTCATTGGCTCAAATTCCAGCCAAGAGCCTTGTGATGGATGTGGTGTTGGCAGATATCCCAGCTTGTTTTGGGATGCTTCTTTCCAGATCTTGGGGGGCTAAGTTAGGAGGTGTTTTGAGAGTGGATTTCACTTATGCCATAATACCAGTTTTTGGGGGAGAAGAGAGGATATTATACAGAGAAAATATGTTTTAAAAATTATTACTGATGAGAATTCCAGTAATTCTCCCGTGTACAGCCAGGAAAAATATGTGTTTTCCCATTTCATGCTGCAAGAAGTTGCAGAAATTACTGAAGATAATCAAGTTCATCTCCCTTCAACAATTGAGGATAAAGAGCTAACACAAAATGGATTTTGGAAATTGTATTTTAATGGTGCTTGTTCAAAAGATAGTACTAGAGAAGGTATTCTTTTAATCACCCCAAAAGGTCATTTAATGCCTTTTTCATATAAATTAGAATTTTATTCTACAAAAAAATATCTCAGAATATGAAGCTCTGGTTATTGGGTTGCAAACTTCCAAACAATTATGAGTACAAAATATATCTATTTTTGGAGATTCTGAACTAGTAGTCAGACAGATTAAAAATCATTGCTAGGCAAGACATCCAATATTAAGATATTATAGGAATGAAGTGTGGGATTTAGTGGAGAATTTATTTCTTTCTTTTAATATAAAATTTTTCCCTAGGGAAGGGAACAAGCTGACATATTCTCTGGAAATTGCAACCAACACTTTTAAACCCCGTCTAAATCCAAGGCTGAGATATGAAGTAGAAATCAGACACAGACCTTCAATTCTTGATAATGTAAAGCATTAGCAGGTTTTTGAAGATGAAGAACATGTTAAGGAGTTTTTGGAGATGATAGGAGAATTTTCTAATTTAGAAATTGACCAAGATTAAGATGTTGGAAAAAAAGCAGGAGGGAGCAGTTTCATTTAAAGATTCAATTGGTAATCAGAATATTTTTCAACTCAAGGATAAAATAATACCAAAAGGATTGGTACCTATGGAAAAATTATTTAATGCCAATGATGTTGCTAAGAATTCAAAGAAATAAGACCTTGAAGAGGATTTAGAATATTGCAATTTGGGTACAGATCAATAGCCCAATATGGTGAGAATATTTAAAGGTGTTCTTGAAAATTTTAAATAAAGATATATAAGCTTGTTTAAGAAGTTTTTTGATGTTTTTGCATGGTCATATGAAGACTTGAAGACATATGACACTAATATCATCCAACACAAAATTTATTTGAAGCCAGGAGTCAAATCTTTAAAAAAAAAATCCAAGATAGATCAATCCCTTGCTATTGCCTTCAATTGAGAAAGAAGTCAATAAATTGTTGCAGACTAAAATCATTGTTCCTTTAAGGTATACGGATTGGGTGGAAAATATTGTACCAGTAAGGAAAAATAATGGTGAAATAAGGTTATGTGTGGATTTCAGGAATTTTAACATGACATCTTTGAAGGATAATTCTCCTTTGCCCAAGATGGACCACATTTTTCAAAAAGTAACAGGTTCATATAGATTTTCCATGATTGTTGGCTTCTCTGGCTACAATCAGATTGTAGTAGAGAAGGAGGATCAAAAGAAAACAAATTTACAAATCCTTGGGGCACATTCATGTATGCCAAAATGCCTTTCGTATTGATGAATGCTGACACTACATTCCAGAGAGTTATGGATGTAGAATTTGTAGGAGAAATGGATAAGTTTTTGGTGATTTATCTAGATGATATAACTGTCATTCTAAATCAGATGAAGAAAATTTGGAACATCTATAACATACCTTTGATAAGTGTTGGAGGTATGGTTTATCTTTAAACCCAAATAAATTTCACTTTCCTTTGAAAGAAGGAAAGTTGTTGGAACATATTGTTTCAGAAGAAGGAGTGAAGATTGACCCTGTGAGAGTGGAAGCAATAAGTAAGATACCTTTGCTAACAAGCAAGAAAGAGTATCAGTGTTTTCTGGGAAGAATAAACTTCCTCAGGAGGTTTGTTCCAAATTATGCTGAAATTGTCAAAGAAATCACTGATATGTTGAAGCAAGGGGTGGAAGTGAATTCAAATGCATATTCAAGGGATTACTTTTCAAGAATAGAAGTAGCTTTGAAAGAATCTATGGTGTTAATAAGTCCTAATTATGAAAATCCTTTTCAGATATTTTATTTTACTTCTGATTGTACTATTGCAACTGTACTTTTGTAGAATAATGAGGAATAGAGAGAAAATCCTGTAGCCCTTTTCAGTAAAGTGTTGAGAGTTACAGAGCTGAAATATAATATCTTAGAGAAGCATGCTTATGCCTTGGTTAAAGCCCTCAAAGCTTTCCGATTTTATGTTCTTCAGTCCCAGGTCGTTGCATATGTGCCAAATAATATTGTTAAGGATGTTTTGGTTTAGAGTGATGTGGAAGGTAAAATAGGTAAGTGGATAGCCAGGATACAAGAATATGATTTAGACATAAAACCAGCAAAGCTAATAAAGGGTCAAGGTTTGGCTAAAATTCTGACAGAAACAAATTTTCAAGCTTTGGGGATTAATCTGTTGGCTAAAGTTAAAGAGAAAAAAGAAGTTTGCAAACAAACAAAGTCTGAATAAGGTGATAAAATTCAATATAAATTCTTGTGTTATGAATGGTACAAAGATATTGTGAATTGCTTGTGTTTTATTTGTTGTCCTCCTACCATGAACAGAACTAAATACAAGGCTATGAAAGTAAAATCTCAGAATTATGTGATTGTAGATGGGAAGTTATATTGGAGAGATCCTGTGGGAATATTACTACTTTTCTTGAAAGAGGGAGAAGCTGACGAGATAATCAAATAATACCATGATAGCCTATGTGAAGGTCATTATATTTGGAAGATTACAACTCATAAAATTTTGAAAGCTGGTTTCTACTAGCCTTCTTTATTTTAAGATATTTATAAATTGGTGAAGATTTGCCAAAAATGACAAAATTTTGTTAAGAAGAAGAAGTTGGCTCCACTTCCTTTAATTACTGTGTTTATAGAAGAGCCTTTGAGGCAACGGGGACAAGATTTTGTTGGAGAAATTAACCCACCATCCAGTGGTAAATGTAGGTGGATTTTGATAGGGACAAATTACTTTACAAAGTGGGTTGAAGCAGTGTCGAGAAAGGAAAATGACTTGGTGGTGATGAAATTTCTTGAAGAAAATATTTTCTATAGATTTGGTTGTCCAAAGAAGTTAGTAACTGATAATTCCCAAGTGTTTAAATCTACTAAACTGATTGATTTTTTCTAGAAATACAATTTTATTTTATCTCATTAAACTGCTTACCATCCTCAAGGGAATGGGTTATAAGAATCTTCAAATAAGACACTGGTAAGGATTTTGAAGAAGACAATAACAAAGAATAAGAAATATTGGGATTCAAAATTGAATTTTTCTCTTTGGGAAAGTCGAGTAACTACTAGAAGATAAAATGACAAGTCACCATTTTAGTTTGTGTATGGTATTGAAGGATTATTCCCTAATCAGCTGATAAAGCCTATGGTAGCATTAATTCAATATGTCTAGGAGGAAACAAGTCCTCTGATTCGAAGGATGAATGGGTTGGTGGAGCTGAATGAAGCTAGAGATAAGGTCTGTAATATTCGAAAATTAGCTTGTAGCTAATTGGAATATTAATTTTTGTTTTTTTCATTTAGATAGATGAATAAGTGGGTAGGGAGACCCATATATCTCTTTAGTAGGAATAAAGTCGCTCTTAATGTGAACAAGGATAATCTTAATAGCTGGATGAATCACCTCCACGTGTGAACAGGGGCTAAAGCATGTAGACAAGGTAAATTTTGACCAAATCAATAGTCATGGTATGGAGAGAGTGGATCATCAATGAGAGACAACACAATGTTAATGGGAGAAAGTCTCCATGAGAGTAGTGGCTTTAATGAGTGGGACCCAAGGTGATAAGGCTCACAATGCATATAAGGAAGGGGAAGGCAGCCATAGATGTTATGTGATGTTGATTATTATTTTGTTTATGGTCTGTATGACTTCTCGCTCTCTTCAGTTGTTTATCAGAGACTGTTGTGCTATTTAGCACAAGGGTGTTCCCGAGCGGGAATCCCACTCTCATCCTCGGGGGACTTCGAGTGCCCACTCAGGAGAGGTTTGTGAGATACATTTCCACTTTCTGGCATCGGGCAAAAGCTTCAGTCTTCTTATACGACACAGTTCTTCCAGGGTTGTGCTGTGTTGTAGGGCAGAAGTTGTGAAGGGTTTGCAGGGCCATTTTATGAGCTTGTTTTCAGTGGAGGAAGAATTTTTTCCATTTGGAGTTCAGCAAGGGAGGTCCTTGGGCTTCATTTCATATTTTGGCACTAGGAAAAGTCACCATCATCTCCTACAATGCAGTTTCACACTCAAAATACGTTATTCTATTGAGCAGTTACAAAGGAGGATTCATTGTCTCAATTAGAGTGTTTGTTGTCAGTGAAGGGATCAAAATTTCACTTGGAGAGTTCAGTTGTAGGAGTGCCACAAATTTCTACATCAGTTTCAGCCACCTCCTTCAATGTGCTTCAGTTGAAGTGATTCTTCATGCCTAGGGCTGTAGATCACCATCTGTATTTTGTGTATTTCTGGAAACCCTTTCTGGGTTGTCTTGGAAAGATGTTTTAGGGCATAGATCTCCATTCCCAGTATTTTATGAGCATTGTAATATCAGATTCATATATTCAAATTTCCCAGTAGCAGTGTTACTCACTAAAACTACACTGTATTGGCTTCCAACATTTTTTGTAGCAGCTACATCTCATGGTTTAGTGCTTTTTGGTATTGGAGGCTTCTCTTGCCTAGCTTGAGGGACTTGTTCTCTACGATATTGTATTCATTTGTTTCTGTTATACTTAATACCATGGATCTATGATTGGATCATGTTTTTGATATATTGATGTTTACTGCTATTTCCCATTTTATGTTCCATATTACTATCTTTTCCATTTTGGAATATTACAGTGGTATCAGAGCATAATCTTGGCTCAGCCTCTGGATGTCATCCATTATGCAATCAGAAGAGTAATAAGAATAAGAAGAGATCAAAAATGGTGGAAGGAATGAGATTTTTCTCATCTCTTTTCAAATCTATGAAGGACCTCTCCAAGGAGGTCAAGCAAAGGAGAATGGAGAGATGCAATGAGACCTGAAGAGGGTTTCAAGATGAGGAAGGTCCATGCACTTCCTATCGGAAACAAAGGAAACTGGTATTGCATAGAGCTCCAAAGCAATCCACTATGTCCATTTTCTTTGAAGAGGAAGGTGAAGGACATGGATATGGAGGAAACTTAGATAATGAGATTCTAAGTGAGTATATTTTAGAGTATAAATCTCAATCAAGGGCTTTCAAGGAGAATCTAACTCTCCCATAGTTCATTTAGCTCAAAGAAGAGAGGAGACCTTGCAGAAATAGAAGGAAAAGACACAATAGATTTGTATTTTCTACATTTTATGGGTCATCCACATGCACAACAAGGGCTTGGAGAAGAAAATTAGATGCATTCTTCCTGCTACATCTAGTAGTAGAAAGAGAAGCTATTGAGATTGCAGCGCTGCAGCTTGAGGGTGAAGAAAACATTTGGTGGTTCAACCATTTGAGACATGGAAAAGTGACTGATTATGTAGATTTTACTCAAAGGTTGATCAATAAGTTTGATAGAAGAAAACTAGAGGAAGAGAAACTACCACCACCACTTGTTGCAGGAGTACTTGCATCAGGAGAAGGAACACTTGCACCTTTGCAAAGTGGTCTTGATCTCTTGACATTTAGAGTCCCATGCATTATTCAGGAGATGCATGAGGAGGAGGAGACTTATACCAGTGCTGGTGCAACAGTAGAGGAGCAACCATCACCATCACCAGTAGTTGGAGGAGTCATTACACCGGTGGGAGGAACCCTTGTAGTTGTACAAGATGTTCCCAAGGATCAGCTTAACCAAGGTATGCAAAAATTTCCACTTCTTATTATTTCAGCACATCATATGGAGAGTTGTGGGGACATGCCATCAGGGAAATTGCATGACCTATGGTCAAAGCACACTGCTGATTTGGAGTAGTAGACTATCACTGTGTAGAGTACCCTTGACTGCATCAAGGAGGAGATATATAGTCATCCTGGTTTATCATTGTTGAGCTGCACACAACACTTTGGATTGGAGTGTAGAGTTTTGGAGGATAGGATGAGCACAATCCTAATAAATCCAATGTAGAACTGTGTGTTCAACATTGTGCATGATCATGAGACAACATATGCACCATCATGGAGATCAACAACACTGTCATTGAGTAGCAGTGATGAGTTGGAGGCCCAACTATTATTGGAGCATTCCAATGATCATTCTTTTTGTATTGCACTGGATAGGCATATGGCTGATGGAAGACATCTTATGATGGATGAAATCTCCCATTATTATGATAGACCCTTCTTGATGAGCACTTCACAGCTCCATGAGAAGTTTTTCCCTACAACATATTTGGATCCTTATGGGTTCAACATGGTCATTGATGAGTGGTCTTCATGTGGAGATTTCCAAGAGGTTGCACTTCAACATCCCATGAAGTGAAAAGATAGTGATAAGGTTTGGGAGGATGGTATTCCCCCTTGGAGGGGTAGCAAATTGGGGCATGGTATGAGATACCCTCATTTGGATGAATAGGTGTGGATGGTGAGCAAGGGGTTGGTGAGCCACTTGCAGATCTATGATACACGGTAGCAGGAGGCATGGCTGCGCTAGCTACTCCTGAAAGAGTTTGGCCATCAGGTGACATATCATATGATGAAGGGTATTTTATGGGTTGAGGCATTGCATGGCACCCATATGATATGGCAGCAAAATATTTGGTTGTATGGGGCATTCTACAAGTCAACTATCATGATGTTACTCCATGACTTGTATGATTATGAGATGAGGAAGTAGCAAGAGATGTTTTTTCTTTGGTTACTCTTGGGAGAGTATGGGATGATTTTATCCCATACTTTTCATAGTGATTCAGGAGTAGAGGATGGCACAATCATGGTGCAAAGGGGATACTCTTTAGACTTGGAGGATTAGGAGGTACTTCCACATAGGAAGGAGTCTCCCATATGTAGTAGCATTATGATATGTGACTTTGGCATTTGGCATGTCGAAGAGGGGAGTTATGAGATGACTGGAGCCTTATCACAACGGCCAACACCGTTGTCACTTGGGAGTATGTATTTATTGATGGAGTGTTCTAAGGGGAGTATGTATCCCTTCACATTTTAGACCACTATGTGGATACTCTCATGGGAAGGCTCATCCATGGAAATCATTATCATATTACTCTCAGTACATGGTAAGAGTTGTATTCTTGTACTTTTTGATCATCTAACAAAGTATTTTCATTCTCTTGCCATCTATATACAGTGCATTGCTCCACAAGAGGGAAAGTTTGTATTTGGGCTTCATGGTCTTTTTAAGACCAACATCTATGATGGAGATAGACATTTCTTGTATGGCTTTGGGCAAGTATTGTTCTATAATTAGTGTGCTCAGTTGATACACAATGCCATTTACTAATTTCTAGTAGATGAGAAGACATGCACAACTAGAAAATGGTTGGGAGACATCTTGCCACATTATGTTTTGAAACAACAAGTAGAAAAACTGCACTGTAACCACTTGGGAAACTATTGGTACCTTCTAGCATTACACATAACCTTCAGTATATTTCTCATTTGGATTCCATATCGTGATGATGTTCTATTCACTCTATATGGGATGGTTTGGGCAAACAAGATTCATGAAACTAGAGCGGGGGTCTTTGAAGATCCAGTTGCCTTTTTGCCTCTTGAAGGCAATATTATTGCAGCCCAAATTCAAAAAAAACTCTACACATAACATAAGTGGAGAGAGAGACAACGTGGGGTAGACCATTTGGTCTATCATGTTTGGCTATGCAACCCACCTACATTGCAAGAGCCAAAGGTGGAAGAGTTTCTCTATGAGTTACCAATTTGGAGGGTGACTCACCTTGTTTGGATGATAGCTTGGGGATTGGAGCTTCACATGGGAATAAAGGTTCCCAATATTTTTTAGATTCCATGCCTCAAGAAGGCCTCTAACAACATATAGTTTCCTCCATGGATATCCCACTTCTTCATGATGATAGCCATTTGGATTTTCCACCAAAGGCTAACTTGTACACTTATAAGGAGCAACTAAGGGACACTTTGATGAGAGAGAATATTGTTCAGTTGAGAAGCTTATCATATGGGGATGATACAGGAGGAGGAAAGGAGGCTCTTCAGTTCTATCCTTGTAGTTTCTTGAGGACAATCAACATTTGGGAGGGGAGGACTATAATATTCTAAAATTAGCTTGCAGCTAATTGGAATATTAATTTTTGTTTTTGTCATTTAGATAGATGAATAAGTGGGTAGGGATACCCATAAATCTCTTTAGTAGGAATAAAATCCCTCTTTATGTGAACAAGGATCATCTTAATAGTTGGATAAAGCACCTCCATGTGTGAACAAGGCCTAAATCATGTGGACAAGGTCAATGTTGGCCAAATCAACAACACTGGTATGAGACAGTGGATCATCAATGAGAGACATCACACTGTTAATGGGAGAAATTATCCATGAGAGTAATGGATTTAATGAGTGGGACCCAATGTGAGAAGGCTCACAATGCAAATAAGGAAGGGGAATGCATCCATATATGTTATGTGATGTTTATTATTATTTTGTTTATGGTCTGTATGACTTATTGCTCTCTTCAGCTGTTTAGCGGAGAGTGTTGTGTTGTTTAGCACAAGGGTGTTCTCGAGCGGGAATCCCACCCTCATTCTTGGAGGATTTCGAGTGCCCACTCACGAGAGGTTTGTGATCTACATTTCCACTTTCAAGCATCAGGTCAAAGCTTCAGTCTTCTTATACAACACAATTTATTCCAGGGTTGTGCTGTGTTGCAGGGAAGAAGTTGTGGAGGGTTTACAGGGCCATTTTCTGAGCTTGTTTTCAGTGGAGGAAGCTTTCTTTCCATTTGGAGGTTAGTAAGGGAGGTCATTGGGCTTAATTTCATATTTTGGCACCAAGCCAAGTCACCATCATCTCCTACAACACATTTTCACTCTCAAACTGCGCTATTCTATTGAGCAATTACAAAGGAGGATTCATTGTCTCAATTGGAGTGTTTGTTGTTAGTGAAGGGATCAACCTTTCACTTGGAGAGTTCAGTTGGAGGAGTGCCACAAATTTCTACATAATTTTGAGCTACCTCCTTCTGTGTGCTTTAGTTGTAATGATTATTTAGTCCGAGGGCTGTAGATCACCATTTGTATTTTGTGTATTTCCGGAAACCCTTTCTGGGTTGTCTTGGAAAGATGTTTTAGAGCATAGATCTCCATTCCTAGTATTGTATAGTATTGTAATATCAGATTCATATATTCACATTTCCTAGCAGCAGTGTTACTCACTAAAACTACATTTTATTGGCTTTCGGAATTTTGTGTATCGGCTACATCTCAAGTTTTGGTGCTTTTTGGTATTGGAGGCTTATCTTGCCTAGATTGAGGGACTTGTTCTCCATGATATTTTATTCATTTGTTGTTGTTATACTTAATACCATGGATCTATGATTGGATCATGTTGTTGATATATTGAGGTTTACTTCTATTTCCCATTTTATGTTCCATATTATTGTCTTTTCCATTTTGGAATATTACAAGGTCAGAGAAAATCTAATCATGTATCAAGAGTAGATGAAAACAATTCTTTACAGAAAAACCAAAGATGTTCTTTTCCAGCTAGGTGATCTTGTTTTAAGATGGGATGTTAGAAGAGAAGATAAAGGTAAGAATGGGAAATTTGATCCCTTTTGGTATGGTCCCTTCACTATTATTGAATCCAGAACCAATAACACTTTTGTCTTGGAAACTTTGGATGGTGAAATGCTGCCATTACGAGTGAATGGGCAGTACATGAAGAATTATTTCCAGCATTGAAGTTTCATTGCATCATTGTATATATCAGTTTGATCATTGTACATAGGTCAGTGAGTAACTCATTGCAATGTGTAAGTCTCTTTTTGACTCCATGCCCAAGGTGAAGGCAACGATCTGCGATTCTTAGTGTTCCTTTCTAGAGAAACATTATCCCTAGTTGGAGCTAAGTATTCCAATTCTCGTATGAGTGTCCAAATCAACAGCCACTTCGACATAACAAGGTAACCAGTGTAACTATTCTTGTAAAATTGTTTAAAATGATGAAGAAAGTTGTCATTTCGGGGTCTTCCAATCATATCCCACTAATGGAAAAAGAAACAAATATTGTGGATATTGTGTGCACAGTAGACCAACCTCTCTTTTATCATCATGGTTTTCTAAACCAAGCAAGGTCCCCAATTTACTCTGCTTTGATTCATTTTGGAGTCCTGTCAGTGTTTGCTCCACAAAATTAATTGTTTCCAGACTTTATACACTGGTTGGTTTCTTCCATGTGCCCTCAGGAATCCTTTTTCATGAACCAATTGGGTGAAATTTTTTTCCAAGTGTCAACTCAATTGATAAGGCAATGTAATATCCCAAAATGGGATTTTTCTACAATAGTAAGAATACTTTAAGGTATTCCACAGTTGGAGAACAGAAACTATTCAACTCATGTAATGTGTTTGAACACATTACCATCATAAAAACAATCACAACAACAAACTATGCATTTATACAGTTCACCAAGTGGGGAAAAGTAGCTATTTTTGCCTCAAAAACGCTATTTTCTGAATATTGAGTTAAAAAAGTGGAAAATAACAGCTGTGTCCCTTAGAATGGAAAATATAGTACATTAATGAAAAATATTTTCAGAAACAAATGCCTTTATTTTAATTAAACATGCCTCCCATGCTCAAGACAGCTCAAAATTGCCAAAACCCCAAGACTGCCAAAATGTCGGAGCAGCTGCACAAGTGACTGCGCAGTCTAAAGAGAGGTTAAATAAGAAAATAGATAAATATTACTGATAATGTTATTAGAATACTCAATGATGTACAAAATCAGAGATCTAATCTCTTTTACACAAATCCAAGAAGACTCGACAAGGATTTCTTGACAGAAAAGATATACAAGAGAAGATGTTGCAAAATCTGTGGCTGAATAAAGCTGTATGGCTGAAGCTCTGCAAAATATGGCTGAAAATGCAAATAAATGGCTGTATATGCTTCCTCTAGCTTTCCCAAAGAAAGGCTGATCCTTCTCTTGGGAAACTAGCTCCTCAAATTGGGGTTTTAACCCCTTCCACTGCACACCTCAAGAAATAATGTAGTTTTCTAAAGGGACTACATTTTTGCTGAAGGTAGATTCTTGGCCCAACACCAAGTAGTGGAAAATTCATATCAGAAACCTCCTATTATATTTCTCAAGCAAGATCTACAAGAAAGAGTAGGGAATCCCCACCCGGGCAAACCCTTGCACTAAGCAGTGCAACAAGTTAGCTAAATAGCTAAGTATGCAGGAAGTCTAAGAAGACCTCATGAAAATATAATCTCCAATATGTACATATGATTTCCATCTCCTTCATTATATAATTGATGAGCTTCCTCACCAAGGGTCCCACCCACTATGAGGTTGCTTCCATGCAAAGGCTCCTCCACAAAAACTGCGTTGTCCAACAAGATGCTGCAATGTATCTAGACAACTTTGTTAACTTGGTCAACCTTGAATGATTCTTCATGCTCTGTCCCTTTTCACACTCAAGGTGCCTTCATTTTATCTAGCTGGATTGATCTCTATTCACATTGAGCTTGCTTTATTTAGAACCCACTTCTTTGTGAATAAATCATGTTGACTTGGTCAAACTTGACCTTTTCCACATAGTTTAGACCTTGTTCACACATGTGGATGCTTGAATTGGTTATTTCATGATCCCCTTTCACATTAGAGAGGATTTTTATTCATATATTGAGCAAATTAAGAGCCTCCTTTCTCAATTATTCATGCATCTAGATTTCAAAAGAAAAATTAATATTCCTATTAGCTGAAGCTAATTTAGGAATATTACAGTCCCCCCCTCCCAAATGTTGCTTGTCCTCAAGCAACTGCAAGGGTGCTGCAAAATATCCCCTCTTCCTCTTGTGGCCCTTTCATCCGATAGTCTCCTCCATTGCTTCAGAACTTCTGCAAAAATTCCATCTCCCAATGGCTCCTCCCAAATGTGCAAGTTGGCCTTTGGTGAATAAACCCAATGGCTCTCATCATGAAAAAATGGAATGTTGTTATGGAAAACTTCTTGCTGACCCATGGCCTCCTCAAGATAGAGGTGATGACAATCATGGGGAATTTCATCATCAATGGAGGCCTCCCTCCTCCATGCTATCATCCAAATAAAATGAATCATCTTCCAGCTTGGTAATTCATAGAAAATATCCTCCCAATTTCTCATGAGAGGCATGCCCCAAGTGCTTCAACCAAACATATGGTCCTCATCATAAAAGAACAAGCGGTATGCAATGGTGGCCATATAGTTTCTTAGGCTCCCCTTGGAACATGTAGTGCAGAAAAAGTGGGGACTTTCTTACCCCAAAGAAACATCAAACAAGTGTGCCTCACCTCCAACTATGCCTCCCATAAAGATAAGAACATCTTCAGCATGTGGGATCATAAGTAAGATCATGCTAGCTTCCATATACAATAAGGGAGAAGGACAATGGTCCCTCATGTGCAACCAGCGCAGTTTTCCTCCTAACTGCCATAGGATATGATATGAAAAGCATTCTCCCCAACACTTGTTTGCTGCCCCATCCTTCTTGCATGCTTGGAGAAGGTGTATGATAGTTGGTGTTGATGAATCAAACCATGAGGAGTACTTCATCTCTCCAAGATCTCCCAAAGAGTGGCCAACATCACCATTGTTCATGGCCCAAAGTGGCTCATGAAGCTCATCAGAAAAAGTGCCCCCTCTTGGAGCCAATACCTGCACATGAGTGTTAAGAAAATGAAAGTATATAATAAATACATCATGAGATTCAGAAATACAATGTTTATCATACACTTGTTTAAAATCAGCAAGGTAGCTCATGGATGAGCTCACACTCAATAAATAAGGAGATGATAATGATAAATCTTCCCAAGAGCTATGTTCCTCCTCAACCAGCAAATGATCCATGCACTTACTCATATGAGAGTGCATCTCCTCTCTGAAATTTTCCCACATGAATCCATCTAATATAGTATGACATGTTTTAATGAAACTAGTGGGATTTGAAAGCAAGACCTCATAGGTTGTGTTAAGTAGTTTTTTCTTGAGCTTGGAATCTTTAGTTAAGTAGATCTGATCATGAACGTGAATGATTCCATTAAATAATTTATACTTCCCAGCCATTGCTTTCCCATCAAGAACCTTACATGTGAATAGGTCCTTAGAATACTCCATCAAGAGTTGGGACTCCCAATAAGGGTCTAGACTTCCCAACATTGACAGCGTTGTAGAAATATGAAATGATGCATTTATCATATGATGGCTCTCCACCTTGACATTCTTGATGTCAAAGTCACATCTTGGAGTATTCCCAACTTTATTTTGCTACCCCTCTTGTAGCTGATCTTGCTCAAGACAAGATTGTGAAGTATGAGAAGTGATACTATGCTCATATCAGCACAAATTTCTGAATCTATCCCCTCCAATGCAAATAGATGAATGGAAGAAAAGAAGCTCAAATTCAGAAATTTGCCTAGCCTTCCATCAATGGTTTTCAGCTTTGTAGTGGCTCCTTCCAAGGTTCCCTCTTTAAAAAAATATGTTGCTGCTGCATATAGTTGAGAGAACACTTTAGTTTCCCTCCAATCAGGAGGTCTTCCTGCTGAAACGCCTCCTTGCAAAGAGGCATCAAGGCATAGAGTAGGATGTGAATGTAGGTGGATAGATTTTCCCCTACCTTTGTTGCATGGGTCCTCTTGCCGTCTTTGTTATTTCAAGCTTTGAAATAGAGAAGGGTTCATGCTCTTCATCTCATGATGCCATTCCTCCTCTTTTCCTTCTCCTATCTTCAAGATCCCATCACTTGGAAATGAAAGTGCATGCTGCTCATGTGTTATGCCAAGAGATCTATGTGTGAGACCTTTTGGAACTCCTTGCAAGAGTGCAAGAGTTTCTTCCCTTGGAGAAAGTGCTCCATCCTTTTCTTCATGAGTTGTTTGAGGTGCCCTTGATATGACTGCATTATCTTCTTTTGCCTCTCCTTTCTCTTCTTCACTAGTTGAAATTTCCTTACCTCCAACAAGAGACCTTAGATCTTGGTCCTCTTTTGAAGAAGGAATCTTCATGTCTTCCCTTTGAGAAGGAAACCCTCCATCCAAAGGAGATCTTGCCCTTGGAAAAGAATAAAAAAATCTCACCTCCTCTTCATTGGTTTTCAGAAATGGAGTTGGATATATAGACCCTCCCAACTCATGCAAAAGTTTTGTTTGAGGTGGTTTGATAGTTGCAATGGAAGATGTTTCACACGGAATATCATCAAACCTTTCTACTAATATTTCAATGAACTTTGCATAAGTAGATGTATTTACATTCTTTAAGGAAAATAATTCAAAAAACCACCAAGCATAGGCCTTACCCTCAAATTGCAGCACTGCTACTTTGATGGCTTCAAATTATGAAACTTGATGTTGCTGCACAAAGGTATCTAGCTCCTTCACCCAAGCCCTAGCTAGACATAGAGGTGATCCATCAAAAGTGGATAGAAAGAATCTACCCTCACTCTGATTTTTGCTCCTTGTGATATTTTCCTCCTTCATTTTTCAAAACCCTTGGAAATTCAATTGATCTTTGAACTCCTCAAAACGAGCTTCATATTCCTGCAAATAATCACCAAGAGTATTTTTCTTTGGCACATCTCCTTTCTTCCTCTCCATGAATAAATTGCTGATAGAACGTGGTATATATGATGATATGGATGAGTGCTCATATCCAAAACATGAGGACTTAGGATCTTCCTCCTGTATAGATCTGTGTGAGGGATCTTCATGTGTCTCCCTCCTCATTTCTTTGATGCCCTTGATTTTGCCCTATAGACTTGAAAATAGAAGTTTTAAGAACCTATTTTCTCTAGAAAACAAGGGTTTTCTCTTATTTCTTCTAAAAATATCATTCTCCCCATGAGAATACTCCATAATTCTTGAGCTCACAGGGTGAGCCAAGATTGTTGATCTGATACCACTGTAATATCCCAAAATGGGAATTTTCTACAATAGTAAGAATACCTTAAGGTATTAAAAAGTTGGAGAAAAAGAAGTAATCAAATCATGTAATGTGTTTGAACAAATTACCATCATAAAAACAATCACAGCAACAAAATATGCATTTATACAGTTCACCAAGTGGGGAAAAGCAATTATTTTTGCCTCAAAAACGCTATTTTCTGAACATTGAGTTAAAAAAGTGGAAAATAATGGTTGTGTCCCTTAGAATGGAAAATATAGGACATGCATGCAAAAGAGTTTCAGAAAAAAATGCCTTTAGTTTAATTAAACATGCCTCCCATGCTCAAGACAACTCAAAATTGCCAAAACCCCAAGACTGCCAAAATGTCGAAGCAACTGCACAAGTGACTTCATAGTATAAAGAGAGTTTAACTTAGAAAATAGAGAAATATTACTGATAATTTTATTATAATACTCAATTATGTACAAAATTAGAGATCTAATCTCTTTTACACAAATCCAAGAAGACCCGGCAAGGATTTCTTGACAGAAGAGATATACAAGAGAAGTTGCTGCAAAATCTGTGGCTGAATAATGCTGTATGGATGAAGCTCTACAAAATATGGCTGAACATGCAAAGAAATGGCTGTATATGCTTCCTCTATCTTTCCCAAAGAAAGGTTGATCCTTCTCTTGGGAAACTAGCTCCTCAAATTGGGGTTTTAACCCCTTCCACTGCACACCTCAAGAAATAACGTAGTTTTCTGAAGGGACTACATTTTTGCTGAAGGTAGATGCTTGGCCCAACACTAGGTAGTGGAAAATTCATATCAGAAACCTCCTCTTATATTTCTCAATCAAGATCTCCAAGAAAGAGTAGGGAATCCCCACCCAGGCAAACCCTTGCACAAAGCAGTGCAACAACTTAGATAAACAGCTAAGTATGCAGGAAGTCTAAGAAGACCTCATGAAAATATAATCTCCAATATTTCCATATGCTTTCCATCTCCTTCATTATATAATTGATGAGCTTCCTCACCAAGGGTCCCACCCACTATGAGGTTGCTTCCATGCAAAGGCTCCTCCACAAAAACTGCTCTGTCCAACAAGATGGTGCAATGTATCTAGATAGCTTTGTTGACTTGGTCAACCTTGAATGATTCTTCATGCCCTGTCCCTTTTCACACTCAAGGTGCCTTCATTTTATCTAGTTGGATTGATCTCTATTCACATTGAGCTTGATTTATTTAGAATCCACTTCTCTGTGAATAAATCATGTTGACTTGGTCAAACTTGACCTTTTCCACATATTTTAGACCTTGTTCACACATGTGGATGCTTGAATTGGTTATTTCATGATCCCCTTTCACATTAGAGAGGATTTTTATTCATATGTTGAGCAAATTAAGAGCCTCCTTGCTCAATTATTCATGCATCTAGATTTCAAAAGAAAAATTAATATTCCTATTAGCTGAAGCTAATTTATGAATATTACAAGCAATATTTTTGTTACCCTCTGTAGAGTCTTATGTGAGTTTCACTGATGAATCCCTCTCTTCATAAAGAATTTTTAGGGCCTGAATTTACCCAAATTGTATTTTATCTCCTTCCTGAAAAGGAAAAATTCTCCTTGGAGTGAGAGATTTTTCATTTGAATACCTTTTTTGAAGATGTACGACCAGTTATTTAAATTTTGGTCAAAGTCCTAGGGAGGTGTTATCACTCCACCAGATCTCTAAGGCTGAGAAAGAGTCCAAAAAGAGGTAACCACAGACCAATATTTTAGCTTCGTAGCTAGCCCTACCAAACCAGAGAGGGATCTCTCCACAAAATCATAGCCAAGAGGGCTGGATGAATTAGGGTTTTAGGCTAGGTATGAGTACAGGGGTTTTTTTATTTGAATTGGTTTGTTGTATGGGTGAATTAGGTCAAAGAGGCTAGGTCAGGGGAAATAATATTAGGTTTTTAGTCCATTCAATCAGGGAAGGTAGGTAGGAAGGCTAACACTTTAGGGTTTTTGAGTGGGATGGATTAGACATATGAGGTGCTAGAAAGAGCAAGACAATGCATCTATTCTTTCTAAACTGAAGAAATGAGACAAACTATGAAGATTTTCCCAAAACAGAGCATAGAAGATGTATTTTGCTTATCAACTTGAAAATCAACATATAAGATAAATGAAATGGAAAATGGAGAGTACAAAACATTCATACATATGCAAAAAAAGAAGAAACAATAATAAATTTCCATACCACATGTATCCCAAAGAAATATTTGCAACTCTTTCATTAAATTCCTACCAAATACTGAATACACTAGGGTCTCTGATCAATGAAACAACATCCAACCTATGAAATGAGTCAAGAAATTATGGATATAGACATAAAACAACTTCTCCCAACCTCAGGGGTCAAATCCCTAAGTTAAGGAGTTGTTCCACCAAAAAATGAACTGCATACCTAGAGTGTAGGGAGGTCAAATTGACTGATCCCTCACTTTTTGGAAACTGATTCATTACGTCTCATCATGAGTTTTTACCTAATTTATTTACCCCTAGGTAATTTAAAAACATGATTATTACATTTACATCCTTGAATTACATTGGTAAAAACATCATTTACCAAGGTGAAACTAAGAAGACTGAGAAAATTTTCAAATTTCAAGAAACATGGAAAATTGGTAAAAAGCACAACGCCAGTATAAAAAGCGCAACACCAACTTCAACTCCACTTTGGAAGGGGTTCCCAGTGTCCAAATTGAGCTCAGGATAGCTCATTGGAAATCCTAACCTGTCTAGTTTCCAAAACTGTCCTTGGTTTTCAAACGTGAATTGATTTTATCCTCCAAAAGGTAAAGCTCCCAATACTGGTTAAAAGCGCAATGCTAGCCTCAAAACAGGGCAGAAAATTGTTTTTTGAGGTGTTTTTTTTTTAAAATTTTTTTGATTGACCAGTTGGCCCAAAAAAGTTTAGAAAAGTTGCTAGGGTGACAATATTTGGACTTCTAAATCCAATGGTGCCTTTATTTTTTTCATTGGAGGTCTATAGAAAAAGTGCAACGACTAGGGCGCTGCGCTTTTGACAATGCAACTGTGCAAAAACTGTCAAAATGTGCAAAAGCTCAAAAATTTTCAAAAATTGCCCAAATTTTCTTCAAAATTGTGCTATGGAAGCCTGATCAAGTGTTATAAGAAATGAGGAATACCTATGTAAGGATTTCAAGCTTGTCTCCTTCCTTTTTCTTGGCTTGGGTTTGCTTGTGTTTCTCCTGCAATTGCTTAAGTTTCATGCTACTAACCTTGTTTCTTGTGATGTACCTGTTTGACAAGTTTTTGAGCATCTTGTTGTCCTTTCTTGCCTTGTGGAGGATTTTTTCAAGATGGATGTTTACCCTTTCAGGCCATGTCTCTTTGTCATCCTCAACGTCCTTGACAATCCTTTCCTCAAAAGTTAGTTTTTCATCTTCAATTATCTGCTGCTGTAAAGCCCTCTTAAGACCTCTTGTTTTTGGTCTTTTTCTGTTACTTTGGATTTCATCATGGTCAAGGTCACTAGGTGGCATCATAGCTTTACTTTTATTTGTTTTAATTAGTTCTAGATCCATGATAATTTGATTATCCTTCAACTTCTTATTCTCCTGCTCAAGAAAAGAAATGAAAAACTTAGATCTCTATAAGTTAGTCTGAAACTCTATAATTTTGGCATCCTTCTCTTTGACAATCAAATTGGAGGCCTCATGATCATATAGCCGATCCAAGTCAACTAGGTCAAAATATTCTTCCTCATCATGAGGGTCCTCATCCTCTTACATGACTTCCTCATGCTCATCTGCTTCTATCATATTTTTCTTACCCTTATGTACCTGCTTTGCTGATGAAGAGAGCAAGGTCCCTTCCACTTTTCGTGGAGAAAACACTTTCCTATACCCTCTCTGATATGTTCTAGCCAATGTGCCCATTTCATCCATTTTAGGCTTGCTGACCATAGATCTGCTAGGTGACCCAATCTGAGCTGGAAATGGTGATGATGGTGGTGAAATGGGTGTAGTAGGCTGCGCTGGTGAAGGAGTAGGTGCTGTGGGCTGTGATGGAGGAATATATATAGTAGGATGAGGTGGATGAGGCCTATCTTCAGCATGTTGATCAGTAGGATGAGATGAAGAAGGCATATCTTCATGTTGAGCTTGTGGAGCTATGAAGATATCATTGGCAATGAAGGTGTCCCATGAAATATGCAACTGGTTAAGGTGATGGAGGACAATGATATTGATGAGAAAGTGGTGAAAGAGGCTATTCATCTTCTGGTCATAATCTCTCCTTTCTACAATGTATGACATTTTGTCTATGCTCCTAAGCATTTTGACTCTTGTGAAGTGCATAAGAAATCTAATATGATATGTATAGAGTTTGGAGAACCTTCCTTCACAAGAGAAGTACTTCATGATGATCTTCATCATGGGGGTATACCTATCAAGAAGGTAGCTAAAAGAAAAAACTCTCCTTCTCTCATTTCTATACCTGGTTTTGATGAATGGTTCATAATACTGATCATCCAAGTCTTTGGATTTAAACCAACTTTCACCCATGTTTGGAATCCCTGCGGTAGGAGCAATGATAGATGTAGATATGGTGAAGGTTACACCTGCAAGGGTCATCTGATTGTCTTTGAGGTTTGAAATGAAAAGTCTGCTCAAAATAGGGTGGTTTTGAACTCTTTCAATCATATTGCAGAATCAAGGCAACCGATATATTGAAAGCAAGAGACTGTCATTGGTGAATCCATCAGTTCTCTAGTGTTGGTGGGTTAAACCCTCATGATTATTCCTCCTTTATGCGACCTTCTCTCTTGTCTATCCTCCTCTTCTTGTCTATACTCCTCTTCCTCCATGTAATCTCTGTCTTATTCCATGGTTTTTTTGATCTAAAAACCCTAGGGATCAGGAAATGGGAGTGGGGATAGGTCTAGGGAGTGGGGATAGGTTTAGGAAAAATTAGGGATATGGGGGAAGGGGTTATTGAACTTTGGGAGGTGATAGAGGGTTAAAATTCTTAGGGAATTAGAAATGATAATTTTATTACAGGTTTTGGGTATGGGTGCCTATGAAATTTGAAATACCTAAGACTTAGGGTTTAGGGGAAAAGGGATTTACGGAAAGGGATATAGTGTTGTAGGGGTAGGGATAGGGTTTATAGTGATGTAGGAAGGGAATGCAGGGTTTATGGGCATCAAATTTGGAATGAGGAGATGGGATTAGGGTCTTCAACTAGACAAACTACAAATTTTTCATGAAAACAAAAACACCATGAAATTGATATTTAGTAATGCAAGGAGGTGATAAAATGGTCTTACTACTTGATAAAAGATTATAAGAGAATTTGTTGGAGGATTAGAGGTAGTTTGGAAGAGTTTTGGTTCTTATAGGGAAAATTAGGAAAAAGCGTAGCACCCTTCAGCAAAAAACACAACACTATTGTCCAAAAGCGCAGTGCCTGTTCAAAAAATGCAACACCACCCTCCATAAATGTAGCACCAACTAAAAACTCAAATTTTGACCTTGCAAATTGGTTTTTTGAGATGAGGGAGTGTGAGCTCCATGGTTGCAATATCAAATGAGCTTCTCTTTGTGTTATGGTGGTCTTCATACTTGATGATTTTAATGTTTTGGGCCTTGGGACCCACTTTCTCTTTTCTTCTCTTTTGCTTTACACTTTTAAACTATACCTTTTCTCTTTTCAACTTCATAATTTACACATTGATCATTTGATGATTGAGAACTCTTTATATTTTGACTTTTGATGCTTTGTTGGCATGTGGAACTCTGAGTTGGCATCTTGGGAATTATTGCAAATTGAGTGACATGAAATTACATAATGGGAAATAAAAATTACATTTTGAAATAAAAATTACATCTTGGAATAAGAATTTCTCCTTAAAAATCATCTTTACATGGTAAAGAGAGGTTATTTGATCATTTTATTACTTGTTGCTCTTATGCAATGGAAATGGTTTATTATTGGACCTTGAAAAACCCTCGAAACCTAATGAAACATTGAAAAACCCTAAAGACCTAATGATAGCCTTGACTAAATGAAATTCATGGTGACATGACTAAACAAGTGATAAAAAATCATGAATGATGGTCATTCAGAAAATTATGAAAATGAGTGAGCAAATAATGGAAATTTAAGAAAAAGTGATTTTTATTTATTTTAGGGCTACCATCAGTGAGTAAATTTTGGAATGATGACCTAGTGGTCTGAAAAGAGGATTTTTGATCATTGATGGTAGGATGCAAATATTGACACTAACATTGGCCTTATTGGGGATGGTAGCTCTGAAAGAGGCGTCAAGAACATCGTAGACAGGCCAACCTTATCCATTGGGCCAATATGGTCAAAATCTCAAACTAATAAACATGACTGAAAACTTATAACTCAGATGAAATACACTGACCCAATATAAACTCAAATTGACTAAAAATTGACTCAATACTGACTAAATTGATTGAAAAATTAACTTTGAAAATAGCAGAAAATTAGTGAAATTCCATGGCCTTCATTTCAGGCTCCAAAATCCAGTGATTCTCTACTTGACACTTGCAGAAAAGGTAAACTGATATTTACAATGAAATGGGGAAATTTTTGAGAAATGTACTTTAGAAAAGACAATGCTTAAAGAGCCTACCATTGACTGGTCCTCCTAAGCATTCATGTTCATTCATCTCTTCAAGAAGAAAAGCATTATGTCCATGAGAAGATGAAATCTGATATGGCCCTTTCCATAGATTCTCAAATTTTCCATGCTTACCCTTATCCTTATTTATGGCATCCCAGCAGAGTTCGACATCTCCAACCTTGAAGTTGTCTTCCTTTTTTTCTGGTCACAGATTTTCTTAATATTGTCATGGATCTTTGAGGTGATCTGAAAAACCTCATCTCTCCTCTGCTGAAGGTGGATCATTTGATTGATCCAGTGCTGTACATCATTTTAATCAGTCCCTGCTTCTTGCAACAACTTCATAATCGTGACTGCTAATGTTGAAGGAAATATAGTGTCAACACCATACACAACTTGAAAAGGAGGCATTCCAATAGACTTCTTACTACTCACCCAGTCTGCCCACAATGAATTGTTCAACTTCTTATGCTAATTATTTTTATTTTCCTCTAACATCTTCTAAATGATACTGATCAAATATTTATTAGAGGACTCTGCGAATCCATTACCTTATCATCTTCTTAGACTTGAATGCTGCCATGCGATATATGATAATATTCTTAGGACAACCAAAACGAGACAAGATATTAGTTTCTAAAAACTGAATGATGACATAATCTGTTGCTTGCCTGGTTGGGATCACTTCGATCCACTTTCTAAAGTAAATATGTGGCTGTCAATATCAACTTGTGCTGTGCGAATGTTGTTGGGTGAATCTTGCCTATGAAATATAGGCCCCACTGCTGAAATGGTGTATGCACTGAAATAGGTTGTAGAGGTAATGGGAGAAAATTTATTTTATCCTGAAAAACTTGACATTCGTGGCAACTCATTACTGTTTTGTACACATCTATAAAAAGTGTCGACTAATAATATCTCACTCTCAAGACTTTATTGGTCGTGGTATTCCAATATAGGTGGTCCCCACAATCTCCTTTATGGAAGTCATTCATCACTTCTTTAGATTCTTCTTCGACCAAACAGTTCAGCAAAACACCTCTAGGATCCTTCCTGTAAAGTGCATTGTCCAATATGAAACACTTGGAAGCCTTGAGCTTCAAATACCTACCTTGACTCTTAGTCATGCCTTGAGGAGGGTTAGATGTTGCAAAACATATATAATATCAAAATATTGGGGAGATGAAAAAAATATATTAGATACCTAAATGAGATTTACTTCTTCTTCGTTATCAGACAAGGCTGAAATTAGGTTGATGTTTAGAGCATGGAGGTTTGACTCAGCCATGAGCTTGGCTAAGCCCTCGCCTTTGATAAGCTTGGTGGGCTTGATCTCAAGGCCGTATTCTAGTAATGCTGCTATCCATATTCCTCTCCTACCTTCTGGGTATGTCTGGATGAGAACTTCTTTTACAGCTGCATTAGGTAAAATAAGTGAGAGTATGTGAATGTAAAATGTAAAATTTGAAATATTTCATGGATTTTACCAAAGCCAAAGCCTATTTATCTATGATGTTGTACTGAAGGGCTACATCTCTGATATTGCGACTGAAAAATGCAATTGGTAGCTTAGTTTTATCCTTTTTTTGCATCAAGACTGCTGCCATGGTATGCTCAGAATAAAATGAGAATATTATGAAATCAATAGAATAATCTGAACTTATTGAAACATGGGCAGTGGTCAAGGAAAACTTTACTGAGTTGAAGGACTTCCATGCATTTCAGACCGCTTCAGATCATTATCTTTCTTCAACATATTTTTCAATTCTATAAGATGCTGTTGGCTCGAGGGGTCCTAATCCAGGTTTGAAGTTCAAGGTTTGCCAACAAACCCCTATACTACTGGCCCTTTCGGCAGTGACCTACTTTCGCAGGTCAAAGTCTCACTCGAAGTAGTATGGGTGGGTGCTGGAACCAGGTTTCCGCACCCTGAGAAAGGATAGGTAAGGCAAGCAGAGCTGCGTTCGACCCTGTAATACCCAAATCGCCTCTTCCCGTGTAGGGTCGATAGGTCTCTTTTGCATCCACGTGCACTAGATCTATAGTTATATACTTTTATGACAGTAGCACTATATAGCATAAAACAGAACAGAACAGATCCAGATACAAAAAACACACTTACACAGGCTTTTCGCAGCTTAAATATTGAAAGTACAGAATGCAGTAAGTACCAATGATTTGCAGAAGACAATACACATAGATTCAGTTTGTAAGCAACCTTTCACATTCATCAATTCATCAATTCCTTCTTACAATACCCATCCCAGCCTGTGCACACAGCATAAGGGTCTGCACATAGCTGGAAACTGGATCTCCACGCACACAACTAGTAGGAGTCCTTTCCCCAAAACCCAAACAGATATCTTAAACCTTAATTCACATCAATAGCTCTTCATTTCCTACCTTGCAATAAATTTTTTTCCTCTATATATAATAATCTAGCCTAAACGTTCCTATGGTCCACAAATCGTGGTGTTCGGACCCCTGGTTTTACCCTTTTTCCCATTACAATGCATTCGGGGTTTTGACCCACCCAAAAACCCATGCGCTAGATTAAATATAATAAAAAATATACCAAATCAGACCAATTTCGAAGCTCGTAGGAGACCCTGTTCCAACAGTCCCCCAACACAATCTTGTGACTTGTCCCGAGTCACTGTGACTGCAGGTTTTTCAATCACCTCTGAAGAGATTGGATGGCCAGCGCGCATACGCCACTGGTGCGTCAGCGGCCTCTCCCTGGTGGGCTGGTCGTGCCTGAGCCAATTATTCCGGCCATATAGTCATTTAGTCCTATATGGATTAAGTCGACTACCATTGACAAAGCTAGGTAACATGTCACCGCACAGGGTGGCTAGCCGGACTGCTCCACCATTCATGATTTCCTTAACGGTGTAGGGGCCAAGCTAGTGCTACCGAAATTTTCCTGGGTATTTCACAAATTGGCTATCGTATAAGAGGACTAGGTCGCCGGTTGCGAATGTCTTTTGGCGAATATGGCGATCATGCCAGGCTTTATCGCGATCCTTCTGAACCTGCTGATGAAAGTTAGCAATAAACCGATCTTCCTCCAATGCCAAAAGCTATGCAAGGCGCTCCTCCATGGTATCAGGTTCTGCCATATTGGTAAATGTCGCGATGCGTAGGCTAGGAACAATGTATTCGATGGGCATAATGTCCTCCTTCCCATAGACCATCCGGAAGGGGGTCCTTCCTGTTAACTTCTTGTACGTCATCCAGTAGGCCCACAGAACAAAGGGTATGCGTACGTCCCAGTCACTATGATCAGTATTGTAGACCTTGGTCAATGCTTGTTCCAAGATTTTGTTAAAAGCTTCAACCGCCCCATTCGCTTGTGGATGGTATGGTGTACTTTTCGCATGATGGATCCAGAATTCCTCATTTAGGGCTTGAATCGTTTCATTAACGAAGTGCATACCTCTGTCACTCATTAGGATCTTTGGGCAGCCAAATCGGGTCAGGATCTGCTCAAAGATAAAGTGCGCAATAATATCTACCATATAATCCTTTAATGTTTGTGCCTCAGCCCATCGGGTGACATATTCAGTGGTGGTAATAATGTAGCGCGCACCTGTCTTCTTGCCTGGCGGAATGATGGGTCCCATAAAATCAATGGCCCATTTTTCAAAATCTTGTAAAGCCATTTGAGGCTGTAATGGCATCTCATCTTGGCATGAGGGCCGTCCGGTTCACTGGTGTTAGACTCCTATACCAATAGGTGTCATTTTTCATGATTGTCTTGATTGAACTATGGAATATGTTCAAACCTTTTTCTTGAGAAAAGGTGTTCCATATTCTTGAAAAACCAAAAAAAAATCAAAAAAATGTTAAATATATAAAGAGGGTATACCCTAAAAGAAAAATCAATGGGTAAGAAAATGAAAGAAATGAACCCCAAGCAAAAAATAGACCAAGGAAAGTGTGCAAATCCAAATGCCACTACTATTTCATTTGTTGCAATAAAGCAATTGTGTACGTACTTGTCAACTTTGCCACAATTTATGAAGGGGTCAAACCGTATAAACTTGACTCATTCATGTTTCAATTTCATGTTGTAGAATAGAGAATAAATATCCGACCAAACAGCCTAATCTTGCGTATAAGTAGATAGGTAGAGTTAATAAAAGGTGCTCAACAGCTTTAACTCGAGCCATTGGATGTAATAAGGGTAGAAATGAATAGATTTATCATGTAAAAAGAAAAAAAGGTTGATAAGGGTTTGCAAGTCTAAATGCACCCTAATAAAGAAGAGAAAAATGGTAGTGTCAAGTAGATAGGGTAGGTAGATGGTGTTGCAAAGTTTTATGTGATGAATAGATGGTGCTAAATGTATTTAATATTTTACTTTCATCACAAATATTGAAGCGTAAAATGCACCGGAAAAATTCACAGTAAAGCAAAGTCAAAATCATTAACTTCCCACATCACTTTCTCCCTAAGATTTTTACTAATTTCCCCAAAGTACTAAGGTATTTGGAGATTAAAGGGGCTCAAGGAATTTCCTTGACTTTTGGAGGGACCGGACCCTCGACCTAATGATCCAAAAAGACCTAAGTACCCAGAGTTATTTATCATTATAATCATTCACTTTTAACCTTTTCCCAAGTAAAATCCAATTTTACTTAGGGAAAAATCATGCAAATTTCCATAATAAACCCCCTCAAAATCACTTGCTATTCTATGTTTAAGTGTTGAAATTGAGATGATGTAATTTACTTGTAAATCTTCACTTTCTTAGTTATAGTTAAGTATTTTTGAGTTTACCTTGTCCTTTTTGTCATATTAACATTTAACTCTAATTATTAACTCCTAGTGAAAATACCTTACCCTATATGTATAACTCCTTTTACATAAATATCCCAAAACCCATCTTATTATAAAATTTTAACCAAAGTATGTATTTCCCTAATTATTTATAAAAGACCCACATTATGTGCCCTTTGGTTAAAATATATCATTATGTAATACTCCCCCGCCCCTATGATAAGTTAATCGTATTGGTTGATTTATCATATAATAAAAAAACATATATGAAAAAACTTTGAAACATATATTTTATATGTTTTAATAAAATTAAATCCAAAGTTTAATTAAAACTAAACTTTGGAAATAATCCCATACCCGACGACCCTAACTCGAAGTTAGAAACTAAACCCCCGCCGCAACCACCTTTAAACAGTGGGATCAATTAAATCGCCAGGATTAGTTAATAACCACCTTTTCTCGCCTATCAAAACACCCCCCGGGATGATTAGTTAAACACTAATTACATCGGGGCCCGCATGTTAACTTCCCCGTCACCTTCCGGTCTTGTCAACCATCGCATCATCCGCAACGCATCAACGCTCCACAAAGTTGATTCCGCTAGCCATCTCCCGCCGAAGGTTAACGCACGTGGGCATGGTGGTTTTGGAATAGTACTCCGACCACGTGTCACTCGCCCAATGGAATCACGCTCGCCTCGCTTAAAACCACCATTTCCCATAAGCGGTGCGGAAATTACCGCTACCGCCCCAACCCCTCGCCACATGTCATCTCGTACCTTGATGACGTCATTCCTCGATAAAATAAAAATCCCTTTTTGACTTTGTAAATAAAACAAATTTCGTGTTTTTTCTGCCATTTTCATTGCCGAAAGCGATCGCGTCCCAATCGTGCAATTCAAATTTCCACCCGAAAATTACTCGTTCTATCCACTGCTTCGAGAATTCCGCTACTGACCAAGTGTTTGAGCATCTTCTTCCACCACTTGATACCCTGTTAAATCCCGCTTGCCTCCGAAAAACAAAAGTATTTATTCTATTGCGCTCCGAACTTCAAAAGAAACTCGTGTTCCATGTTTTTCACCGGATTAGCGTTGATCTTATCACTAATATCATTCCCCCGAGCTTTTTAAAACCGTGAAATTGTTCCCCCAAACCTACTACGTTGCCAATTTCCCTCATTAAAAACTGAAATCGCGCCCGTCCCGTGAAGAAAACCCTAAAACTCGCCATTTTGAACACACAAGAACCAAAATGGAAGCCCCGAAAACGAAACTGGAATGTAACCCCATTGAATGCCCCCCACGAGAATTAGAATATTTTGGCCCTTAGTGGATAAGGACTTCCAAATTAAAGACTTAGTGTTTGATGAAAGCCCCCTTCGAAGTTATTGTCGTCGCAGCAGACGATTATTCGAAAGGGGATTGGATGTCATTGGGTTGTGGGAATCCAATTTCTCGAGATATCTCATCCCCTCACTCCTTATTTTCCCGTAAATTATCCACTACTCGTCATTCTAACTATGATCCAACTCAAAGAGCAGCAGAATGTCCCCCCTACTGCAGTGTTCTTTTCCCCATTACTCCCAAGCTATCAATACAATGCTACATTTTGAACCCGATCAAGAGCTAACACCTTTGTCTATGGAAGAACTGACATTGAAAAGTCTAATCAATTGTCCCCGTAAAAATTGAAGTGCATTTGCCGTAATTTTATGTTGCCCTCGAACATCAACCTAAGGGCCCTCCTCCCTATGGTTTTTTCTTATTTCACTAAGTTAGGGAAGGCTCATCCTAAATATGATATCTTTTGTCTTGGGTTTTCAATACAAGTGAATATGTCGATGAAATAACCCCGGTTTTGTTGTCTATCTTTACTCCCGGGCAACCTCCTCGAGTAAAAATATGACTTTGCATCTTTCATAGCCAATAAAATCCACGACCAGTCTGATCGAGGCTAGATGATGAGAAAGTGTTTAAATATTCCTCGCTCATTTATCATCTCATCATCTATTATCAATCGAGAAGTTCCCTTCCCTCAAAAGCTTTCGATGCCAAGGGAAACCCTAGACGTTATATTTTTGGTCCGCCATAACTCACTCCTTCCTATGAGTCTCCCCTATTCCTATGCCGAGTTCATCGATCTCTTTTTGTATATCCCGCAACTACCTCTGACAGGAATTCCTCCTCCAAGGCTGCAAGTGAAATAAAGAAGACTTTAGTAGCATTTTTCAAGGACATATAAAGTTGGAGACTCGGTATTTATATCAAAACCATTCAACTATCGGGAATCTATGGATGTGAATTGCATCCATTCAAGTTGCCAAAATATGTGCCCATGAGACTTTTTTGCCTTGAATATTTCAGTGCAAATGAATAATTCCCCGATATAGATTCATTTTTGTAGTGTGAAAAAGAAAGCCCAACTCAGATTAAAAGTCAATTAGGTCCTTTCATCTCGCAACTCTAGGGAGGCCGAGCGAGAAGTGTAAGATACACTACAAAACCATTGCAAGTTCCAAAGGAGTTTCCGTTGGGTTCCTTATGATCCATTTGGTTTCATCTGTGATAAAAAAATGAAGAACAAATCTTCCCCATATATTCACCACAGGATTCCTGATATAGAAAAATATGCTAACCAAGATGAATGGGTGGAAGAAACATTAGTTGAGGAAGGAAGTGAAGAAGACAAAATGAACAAAATTATGAAAGACCTTGAGAAAAACTTTGACTTAGAATCTTTTGCACAAGTGCAGGTACCTCACATTGGCACTTCTTCAGCAGGAAATCTACAACAGGGATTACAAGAAAGCAGTCCATCTATTGTAGTAGAGTCAAAAGGCAAAGGAAAGGAACCTGAAATACAGGTCATTGAAACTTTTATCATGGCAGAGAAACCTCAAACCTCCAGAGCACCAGATCAATCACAAGTTTCTCCCACTCAGGTAAATCATCCTGAAGTTTCAGAATTACAAACTCCATCCAATATGGAAATAGGAAAGAAAAGGCAGGTTCCAGATACTACTCCTCCCAAAGAAACCTCAGAGCTACATCAAGCTAAAAAGCAGAAACTCAATCCACTCCCGGAAGTGGAAGTTATAGATGAGATGTTTGATGATGATAGAGAAGATAGTCAACTAACTGGTTCTGTTAGTATGACACACAAAGATCAAAAAGGAAAAGCATTGCAAAAGCAATTGAGTACTGAAGTATCTTCTTTTAAGCCACCAAAAACAGATACAGGTGATATAAAAAGAACTTTCATTAATATAAAGGCAAAGAATGATCCATTGAGAATGAAAGTATATGATCAATATCTAAAAATGGCTCCACATAATCAGGAAAGGTTAATGTCATCATTTGACATTTCACAAGGCAAAATGATGATGAGCCACTTCAAGTCCAAGGTGCCAAAACCCATGACAGCAGCTGATTATATTAGGACCAATTTTGAGGTCCTGGCTAAAGACATTCATCCCTTAGACCAGATAGAGCTGCATAAACAAACTGGGGAAATGGTGTATTCCACTCTTACTGATAAGGCCATGGCAGCCCTAAGGCTGCAAGACTCTTTAAATAACACGAACACCCAATTGCAAATTGAGAAGGCCTCTTCTCAGGACAAAGATAACAGAATAAAGTCTCTGGAAGACATAATCATCAGTTTGGGTCACAACCCCAAAGATGTCAAAAGCATTGAGGCACTAATCAAAAAGAAAGATGATGATATTGCTGCACTGAGAAAGCAGCTGAAATTACCAGCCTCAAGACATCCCCAGACCTAAGAAGTTTTGAAGGAGAATTCACAAGAAGAGATAATGGAGTTGCTCTTAAAAATGACTGAGCAACTGAGTGAAACAGAGAAAGAATTGGAACAAGCTTTACAAGAGAAGGAAGCTATCATGCAGGCATCAATCACGGAAGCTACTACAACTACAGGCACTATAACAACATATCAACAAACATAATCAGCACAGATAGACACTTCTGGTTTAAGTTCTGATGAATTGGTAAAACAAATGGAAAGTTTAAAACTCAGGGTCACAGAACTTAAAACCACAAAATTGCAGTTAGAAAATTTGGAGCAGAAATATGATATGTCCAAAAGGACTGTTGCAGATAATACCAGGGAAATTAAAAGATTGGAAAAATTGGTTAAGGCTTTAGAAAAAGATCTTTCATTAGAAAAGCCTTTGAGAGAAATAAACGAAATTCTTTGGAATAACATAATTGATTCAATAAAAAGTATTTGGACTTTTGTTCAAACAATCTTTGAACAAAATGACTTGATCAAAGTAGCTCAGGAAGAAATAGCCAAAACAAGAGATGAATTAAAGAACAGACCTGAGCAAGCTAGTCAACTTATACAGTTTCTGAACACACGGACTAAGCAACAGCTTTCAAAGTTAGGAATTGATGACAGGACAGGCACTATCTTAGAAATAAAAAGAGTTTTTACCAAAAGAACTCTTATGCAAAATTTGGAAAGGAAGTGCTCAGACATGCAAGAAGAAATCAATGCTTTTAAAGGGAAATTTCAGGTTTTATTAGACAATGGGTTACCTAGTCCTATGCTAGCAGGTGACAAGATAATGGACCTGGAAACCTATGTTACTAAAATAGACATACATGCTCATAACACAACTGTTATTTCTATCAATGCATCACAAGCAACATTGCCAACAGGGAGGAATCTTTATGATAGATTGAAGAATTTGTTTCATCTGGAGCATGAAATAAAGTATTTTTTCCCTAGTCAGCCCACTTTTTACAGATACACAGAGGCCGATGAGACATTGAGAAAACTTAAAAGAACCGTAATAGCAGAAGATCAATGGTGGGAAGACTTATTGGAAATTTTGTAAAAGTTATCTTCAGACAGAAAATTTGTCTTTTACCATCATGTAAAGGATAAATAATGAGCACAAGTTAAAGAGTATCAGTTGAATAGGTTAAAGAGTATCCGTAGAAACAAAGAGTATCAGACAAGCAAAGGAATTACTCAAAGGGATAGCATCAAGCCCTATTATAGCACCTGCCTCCAGCACATCCACGAAGGAAGGAAACAGCACATCAGCAGTTACTTGTCATTTTGTCTACGAGACCATTTGTCTCCTTTTTATTTGTAAATTACTCCTTAGTCACCCTAGATTATTGGCTAGGTTAGTGTGAGATATTTTCAATTATTTTTTGTATAAATAAACCCTCAAAGAGAGTGTTGAGGGTGGATTCTAATACTTGGCTGTGACATTGATGTTTTTGGAATAAAAAGTGTTTTGGAGAAATTTATTTGTGGCTTACTGGATGACAATTTGAAGCTCAGGACTTTTTGCAGGATTCATGTGTCGGACTGCGGTTCAATAAGTCTTTCTATCCTATGTTTTAAGTTTTATATCTGTTTATAATATCATTATGTCCATTTCTGAATAATTTACATAAAGGATTGAATCAGAATTTACCTAATTGTACTCTGATTTCAGATGTGATTATTCTTAATGTTTTCCTCTAAATTGGTTATAAGCACGAATTCTTAAATGCTCTTGCTTTGCTAATTTAAACATTTCTTGATTACTATAATAAAGAATTCTTCATTGCTCTTTGTTTGTAGTCATCTCCTTTCTCTCTTTTGAACATGGTGAAAGATTCTTAGCTGCCTTTCATCCCTTCAAAATCATTCCATCCACTTTAAATTTTAAGGATTGTTCTCTGTCTGGCTATCTTGCCCTGCAAAGCCATCTTGTGTGTAGAATAGAAATCCAGTAAAGCCATCCTTTGACTCCATAGCCCAATGGACTGAAAATATTCAACCTTGCCCCTAGTTTATGGATTCCACCATTTTTCAAACAAACTCTTGGATCTATAACTAGCCTAAAACTTTCTAAGAACAAAGATAAATCATAAAGAGAGAGCCCTCTCTGGATGCAGATTGGCTAGATTCTGCATCTGAAGGTTGGTTTGTGGTTACCTCGAGTATACTTTCCTTTTCCACAACTTCAAGGAAAACCTGAGTGATAACAACTGGCACGTATCGCATGATTACAATAGGCGTAAGAATCATGATGCAGGGTAGGCCACCATAACCCAGCTCTCAGAATCTTTTGTGTCGTTGTGCTCCTTGCATAGTGGCCTTCTGCGACGCCTTCGTGTGCCTCCGCCAAAATGGTATGTCGTTCATGTTCCAGGACATATCTGCGTAGTATTTCATCGGTGCCTAGCTTGTATAACTGGCCAACGATGATAGTAAAGTCTGTCACCCGAGTAACCAACTCCTTATGCTACTGCACCAAATATTCTACGGGGGCTACGCCTATAGTTAGGAACTGAATGATATCAGCGAAGTGTACGTCAAAAATTTTAATGGTGAACAACAGCGCATCTGGTAATCCCTCCTCCAAGTTAGTAGGTTCTTCCCCTCTCTCAATGTGGGACAGATGATCCAGATCCACATTCAACCATCCAGGCTTAAAGATGATCTCAAAATCATATTCCTAAAACAACAATAGGAAGCGGTAAATCTTTCCCCCCAACACAGGCTTGTTGACAAGGTATTTCAAAGCCGAATGATCGGTGAACATTTTGAAGTGCCTGCCCAGTAGATAGTGTCGATATTTCTGTAATGCGTATACCATAGCCAGTCCCTCTCGCTCAGTGGTAGAGTATTTGCGTTCTGCGCCTGAGAGTTTCTGACTTGCAAAGGCAACTGAGTGATCAATATCCCCCTCCCCAGGTTGAGTGAGGACAGCACCGAAGGCGATGCTTGAGGCATCACATGTACATGGAATTCTTTTGACCAATCGGGAAATATTAGTATGGGTGCAGAGATCATCTTCTCTTTGAGTAGTTAAAAAATCCTCTGACATTCATCATTCCAAAAAAAGGATACATATTTTTTTAGCAGTTTCTCCATGGGTGCGTACCCCTGAATGAATTTCTTGTAATAGCCCATGTGTCCGACAATCAAACGCAGCTGTTTTTCTGTTGTTGGGACTGCAAGGTTCAAAATTACGGCTACCTTCACAGGGTCAACCATCAACCCTTGCCGACATACTATGTGCCAGAGAAAGATTCCGAAAGGTACACAGAAGATGCACTTCTTGATATTCAAGGAAATTTGATGCTTTCGGCATGCATCCAACATTAATCGTAGGTTAGAAACATGCTCCTTTACCAGGCCGAAGAGTGTCCAATCATTGAGATAAACCTCCAGGAATTTATGAATAAAATCCTTGAATACAACAACTACGACCCTTGAGAAAATAACGGGTGCGTTCTTGAGACCAAAGGGCATGACCGTATACTGAAAGGACTCCCATTCTGTCGTGAATGTAGTCTTACTGCGATATTCGAGTGCAATTCATATCTGGTGGTACCCTGAGATCCAATCAGTGAAGGAATAGGCTTGTTGTTCACCCACGCTATCAAGGATTTCATCTGAGAAGGGTGTAGGGAAGGGGTCATGGACGCAGGCATCGTTTAATTTGCCAAGATCTACGTAGATGCGTATTTCCCAGTGGCAGGTGCACTGATGTATCTCCACATCTAGATACCATGCGGCGGGGATAGGGCACAAGGCATGAAAAAATAGATGAACCCACTCTTCTGTAGTTTGATTGGACCATTTGTTCGTCCAGGTGAGCAGATGCACGCGAGGATCCCCGGGTCTGAGAAATATCTTGGTGCATATGTCAGTTGGGGGTGCGAACCGCAGGATCATCATATCCCGACATGTTTCCCAGTTTAGGAATGCTTTCTTGTGGGTATCCCACCATCGCGTAGGTGTCCCACGCATAGCTAGATTAAGGGCCCAGAGCCGTCGTGCTCTTGGAACCATAGCTTCCAGTGTTCTCCAAAATTCCTGGACACTACCAGACTCATCAAAATGGGTAGATCTCTTACCTCCGAAGAAATGCAGTAGAGGGCCCTCACCACCTGAGGATATCGCAGTGCCGAGACATCATGCAACTGATTTTTCCAATTCTCCAGCTCCTCATTAGAGTCAGAGAATTATTCGCTATCTGCTTCCCAGCAGAGTACCCCATCCACCGCGAGATGGATCCAATCTTCGTTTCGTGTGGCCAACTTGAACATGTGGTCTACCTCTTTGTTACTGCGCACTGGCTCTGTGTAGCGCTTTCCTTCCATTGGATCTAATGGTACTGTCACCTTTGTCCCGTTATTCTCAAATACCATACTTCTTTTCTTGAGATTGGCGATGCCACCCATATCTATGGCCTAGTCGAGTCCTAAAAGTGCAGGGTATGGGTATGCATCATTGAAAATCTGAATTACTTCGAAATCAGCCTGGGCCCTGACCCCGGTGATATCTACCATGAGTTTTGGTAGTCTTCCCAAGGGTATGATCTTCTGCTGGTTGGCCATAAGAAGTTGGATATTGGGCCACTCTAATTTGGGTTCTCCCATTTGCTGCTACGTTTTCATAGGTAGTAAGTTTGCATCTGACCCCAAATCTACGATAACCTGATTCATCTCATAATCACCAATTTGGGCAGTTAATCTCATCTCCCTACCAGTACGTTTTTTATGCCTGCCTAATTTGTGCATGGCTCGAACTTCTGGAGATAGGTGGATTTCCTGCAGAGCTATCAATTACTGCCTGAAGGTCTTCTTCAGGCCATGGGTGACATAATAACTTTATACATACCTGTAAGAAGGGTATTACCTCGTCATCCGCTCCTAGGCACGTAGGTGTCTGGGGGATGGCTTCTTGCCTCGGTTCGCCGCCCAACCGTTCTTGGTTGTCAGGTGTCTGTTGGCTTGGAAGATCCCTTGTATCCTCTCCTACGGGCTTCCCGGTGGTCATCCTACCACATGCTGTGCTGGATCTTCTGTCTCGTAGTTTGGCCTTAACGCTTTGTATATTCTGCGTTAATGTTGGCTATTTTTCCTGCATTTTTGCTATCAGGATTGGGCAGTCTTCAATCTCATGGTCCAGCTGCCGGCAATATTTGCAGGATTTCCTGGTAGGGTTTGGGAAGTCCCTTGCAAAGTACCCTACCTCTTCGCAGTTATAGCAGATTGGCTGCCCTCATCCCCGCCCTGCGCTTCCTCCCCGGCCTCCCCTAGCCATTGTGGGAGAGCCACCAAAGCTCGCGGGAGATCTTAGTGATGCAGGGTCTGCTTGTACCCTATATAAGTTCCCATGATCTATCATTAAGTCGTAAGTGCGGTAGTTCTGTTCTTCATGTCCTACTGATCGGCAGAACCTACACCACTGTTGCTTTAGTTCGCCCATACTTAGCCGAGGGCACTGGGCCGTATCGTGTAGTCCCGCTACCCGGAAATCATCGCACTATAACGCAGACCCTCTTGAGCCTGGACGTAGCGGACTAGGCCCTCCTACCTGCATGTAATATGCCAGTAGAGGGCACTGATCCTTCGTATGGCCTGATACCCAACATCGTATGCACCAGAGACCTGTGCTAGCTCCTTTTCCCCATTCCTTCTGTAGGTTATGAATCTCCATGTGCATGGCTCCAAGCTGCTCCTGAATCTGCTGTACTCCTCCCAAAGTATCATCTTTGGGCATGGCTTCTAGTTTCATGGCAGCCTCCAATGCTTTTCCCTATGATTCAAAGGTCTGCTGGCCCATCGGTATACGCAAGTGAGGTAGTAGCATAGCAATGAACAATTCAGTGTGTTGTCGGTCGTCGTACTTAAATCCTCCTTCTCTGACTACTTTTTTTAGTCTTTGATCAGCTTCCCAGATAGACTCAGTCGCTCCTTGCTTGAAATATTTGACATCTGCCACGATATGAGAGTAGGATTTAGGTTTTTGGAACTGTTGTTTTAGGGAATCCTTAATATCTTGAATAAATGCGCTCTCGTTTTGAGATATGTACTGCATGTACCAGTCCAGAGCTTTTTCTTTGAAGGCTATGGAAAACTGCACTCTCTTCACAGTATCGCTTACCACACCCTGTGTGGTCCATACTGAGTCGGCCACAAACCAAAACCGATCCATGTCCTCATCAGCCGCACCTTTAAAAGTAGGTAATTTCAAGTGTGCTTCCATGTCTCCTCCCAGCGGGGTCTTGGTCGAGGGTTTAATCACTTCCATGTTAGGTTTCCAGTATTCGCTTGTCGTTACCTGATCCTTTCCTCAAAATGCTCTAGGTCTTGGAAAAGAAAACATTTGTTGGCTCGAGGGGTCTTGACCCAGGTTCAGAGTTCAAGGTTTGCCAACAAACCCCTATACTACTGGCCCTTTCGGCAGTGACCTGGTTTCGCAGGTCAAAGTCTCACCCGAAGTAGTATGGGTGGGTGTTGGAACCTGATTTTCGCACCCTAAGAAAGGATAGGTAAGGAAAGAAGAGCTACGTTCGACCCTATAATACCCAGATCTCCTCTTCTCATGCAGGGTCGATAGGTCTCTTTCACATCCACGTGCGCTAGATCTATAGTTATATACTTCTATGACAGTAGCACCATATAGCATAAAATAGAACATAACAGATCCAGATACAACAAACACACTTACACAGGCTTTTCACAGGTTAAATACGGAAAGTAAAGAATGTAGTGAGTACCAATGATTCACAGAAGACAGTACACATAGATTCAGTTCGCAAGCAACCTTTCGTATTCATCAATTCCTTCTTACAATACCCATCCCAGCTCGCGCACACAGCAGTAGGGTTCGCACATAGCTGGACTCTAGATCTCCGCATACACAGCCAGCAAGAGTCCTTTCCCCAAAACCCAAACAGATATCTTAAACCTCAATTCGCATCAATATCTCTTCATTTCCTACCTTACAATACAAAATGTTCCTCTATATATAATAATGTAGCCTAAATTTTCCTATGGTCCGCAAACCGTGGTGTTTGGACCCCTGGTTTTACCATTTTTCCCATTACAATGCTTTCAGGGTTTTGACCCACCCTAAACCCCTGCGCTAGATTAAATATAATAAAAAATATACCAAATCGAACCAATTTCGCAGCTTGTAGGAGACCCTGTTCCAACAGGTGCTCAGACAAATTAGGAATAAATCTGCGTAAGAAATTCATCTTACCATTGAATGCTTGTATTTACTTTTTTCTCCAAGGGAAATCAATCTATTGAATTTCTTGAACATGAGAAGGGTCAATCCAGATCCCATCCTTGGAGATGATGTGACCGAGAAGTTTTCCCTCCTCCATGGAAAAAAGGCTTTTCTTTGGGTTCAGAGAGATTCTGAATTTCCTGCATCTCTAAAAAACAACTCTTAAATGATGCAAATGTTCATCATCAGAATGTGAAAACACTTTCAAGTCATCTAAATATACAACCAAGAAAACATCTTTTTCATTGGAAAATGCTATGTCCATGGCCTGCTGAAATGTGGCCCCTGCATTTTCAGATCGAATGGCATCTTTGCATACTCGAACGTGCCCCAAGGTGTAGTAAATGTTGTCTTGTCTTGATCATCCTTGTGCACTAGAATCTGATTGTATCCCGAATAGCCATCCAAAAAATACATCCGGGAAGACCCTGTTAGAATCCTATACCAATAGGTGTCATATATCATGATTGACTTGATTGGCTATGTAATATGCTCATACCTTTCCTTGTTGCAAAGTTTTTCTATATTGTTAAAAAAAAAAAAAAAAATGTAAAGAGGGTGTACCCTAAAAGAAAAATCAAAGGGTGAAAAGAATAAAAATGGCCAAAAAAGTGAAAGAAAATGAACCTCACCAAAAGAAAGGCTAAGGAAAGTGTGCAAGTCTAAATGCCACTACTTTTTTCTCTTATGTAATAAACAAATTGTGTGCAACTTGTATTTTATGCCACAATTGATGAACAATCATACAGTTTAAGCTTGGCTAGTTCATTTTTCAATTTTATGTTTTAGAAATAGAGAATAAAATCTGACCAAACTATTTAATCTTGGCAGATAAGTAGATAGGTAGAGTAAATAAAAGGAGCTCAACAGCTTAATCTGAGCCCTTGGATGTAATAAGGTTAGACTTAGATAGATTTCTACATGTAAAAGAAAAGAAAGTGTGATAAGGGTTTGCCAGTCTAAGTGCACCCTAATAAAGAAGAAAAAATGGTAGGTTAAAGTAGGTAGGGTAGGTAGATGTTGTTGCAGAATTACATGTGATGGATGATGACTCTAAATGTGTTAATCTTTATTTTCATCACAAGTGCAAGGCATATATTACACTGGAGTAATTTCAAGCAAAACAAAGTCAATTCATTAACTTCCCTTCTCATTTTTCCCTAAAAATTTCACTAATTTCCCCTAAGTACTAAGGCATTTGAAAATTAGAGGGGCTCAAGGCATTTCCTTGACTTTTGGAGGGACCGGACCCTCGGCCCAATAGTTTAAAAAGCTTTTCCTAAGTAAAATTCTATTTTTCTTAGGAAAATTACGCAATATTCCCTAAAAAACCCTTTTTCATTCAAGCATAAGTTAAATACATAATCTTAATGTTTTATACTTAGCACTTTTCATTCCTTTCACATGTTAACTTTTAACTTTATTATTTAATTCCCTATATAAATCAACCTGTTCCCGTATTATTATAATTATATAAAATCCCCAAATATTATATATCCCGCCCCTTGGTTGAAATATAACCATAATACTGTGTTAAATCGGATTAATTAGTTAAATCTGTAACTAATTAGGAGCCCCGACTCTTCGCCATATTAAAAAAGGATTAATTAACCCTCACGGTTAATTAAGAACTTGTCCAACCAATCATACTCCTCCCGATATGATTAAAAAATATTAAATTGTATTGGGCCTGCCTTGTTAATTCCCTGTCATCTCGCCTTCCCGATAGTCGTCCGATCAACCCCTCCACATCCAATGGGTGTCGTCCATATTGCATCACCCCCACGTCCGAATGATAACGCGCGATCACTAAGCGGTTTTTTAAATAGTACCCCGCCACGCGTCACAAGGTGTATGGCATCGCTGGCTCTCGGCTAAATACCACCCATCCCCAAAAGCGGCGCGATACATACCACTTACCGTCCTCCACATACGACAAAACAACCTTTCCTGTGTACGTCATCCATCCGAAAAATAAAACCCCGCCAACCTTGAATTTGAGAATAAAACAAACAAACGTGGGTCATTTTTGTTATTCCGTGCCGCGACCAGTGTTCCCATGCAAAGAACGTCAAAGCCAACTGTCGAAGATTTTCAACCAACACCTTGCTAAAAAAACTTGTAGCCGAACAATCCAGAACCTGTCAGCAGTTGCCTACACCTGTTTTCATCACTATTCACTTCCCGGAAACAGGTATTTATCCAATTTCGGTCGAACCCTGCAAGTCTTGGTTTTCGATTTAATTCCACAATTTGGTCTTTATTTCGCCCCATAAGTTCCCAGACTTGTAATTTTTCCCATTTTTCCATCAAAAACCCAAATTCCTTTCTGAATCCACAAGAACCAGAAATGGAAACTCCTGTGGCTTTGAATGTTGCGCCTCTGAATGCCCCATAAAGATTTAGACTATCTGCCTCTAGAGGATAGGGATTTCCAGATAAAAGACCTCATCCCTAGTGAAAATCCTCTCAGAATATTTTTCCAATGAAAAAATAATTACCAAAATGGCTCTGATATTTTTGGATTGTGGGAATCAAATCTTCCTATGTATCTTTTACCCTCAGTTCATGTTTTTCCTGAAATAATTTATCACTGCCATGCCAATTACGATCCTAATCAACGAGCAGTCATGTCCCCAAGTCAAACCATTCTTTTCCCAATAACTGCTCAATCTATCAATGAAATATTACAATTTCATCCCAGTCAAGCCCTGACTCCCCTTTCTATGGGAGATTTACTAGAAAAATCCACAAATTTATCCCAAGAAGAGCTGAATCGCCTCTGTCAGACTTTCATGCTACAAGAACATCAACCCAAAGGCCCCCCTCCTTATGGATATACCTTTTTCACATATATGGGCAGACTCATATTGAATATGATATCTTCAGTAATGGGATTCAACACTAGTGAATACGTTGATAAGTTAACCCTAGTGTTGTTGTCAATTTTTACTCCTGGACAACCCCCTGCTGTCAAATATGACTTTGCCTCTTACATTGCTGATAAAATTCATGACCAGTTCATGAGATTAGAAAATCAAAAAGTTTTTCAAATACTCCACTTTTATATACCATCTCATGCTCTATTATCGGTCAGAAAATTTCCCCTTCCCTGTTAAGAAACTTGACACCAAAGGAAATCCAAGGTCTGTAATCTTCTGGTCTGTAATCTTCCATAATTCCTTTGAGTCTACTTATTCTTAAAATGAATTCATTAACCTATTTTTTCACCTAGCAACCACCTTATTGATAGGAGTTTCCCCTCCTAGGGTTAATAATGATATGAAGAAAATCCTCCAACTCTCCAAGCAATACAGAATAGGTGATTGGTACCTATATCAGAATCATACAGAAATTAGGATATATGGGTGTGAGCTCTATCCTTTCAAGCTACCAAAATACGTTCCAATGAGGATCTTCGCCTTAGAATACTTCAGAAAAATGATAAATTCAGACATAGTCCATTTTTGTAATGCAAAGAAGAAAGCTCAGCTTAGAATCAAGAGTCAATTAGGTCCTTTTATCTGTAATACTAGAGATGCCGGGAAAGAAGCTAAAAGAATTCTAGAAGACTATCTCAAGTTGCAAAATTTTTTTTGGTGGGTACCTTATGACCCAAACAACTTTATATGTGATAGGAGAATGAAAAAAAAATTGTCACCATACCTTCACCATAGGATTCCAGAGATTGAACAATTTGCAAATATGGATGAATGGATGGAAGGGACCTTAGTAGAACAAGATAGTGAACAGTTCAATGTTGAGAATGTTATGAAATATCTTGAGAAAATACTTGACCTGGATTCTTTTGGGCAGGTACAAAGACCAGGAATTGGTCCTTACTCTGCTGGAACCTCTCAGCAACATTTGCAGGGAACCAGTGCATCAGCCACAATAACATCCAAAGGGAAGGAAAATGAGACTAGTACACAGGTCACAAAGCAATTTACAATGTCATAGCAGCCTGAAACTTCCAAGGAACAAGCCCAAATACAGATTTCTTCCACTCAGATTAATGTAGCAGAAGTTTCAATCTTGAAAACTCCTCTTAATGAAGAAACAAGTAAAAAGAGAGATGCAGAAACAACTACTCCTATCAATGGACCTTCAAAAAAGCCTGGTATCAAAAGACAAAGATTAAATCTCTCTTAGAAGAATAATTTGTTCAAGAAACCACTGATAGTCAGAGAAGAGAAGAGTTAGATAGCCAGTAAACATTCAAAATCAATGGGACATCCACTGACTCACAGAGACAAGAGCTACAAAGACAGCAAAGTACAGAATTATCATCTTTTAGACCACCAACAAAGGATGCTTGGGATATTAAGAAGACATTTATAAACATAAAATCCAGAAATGATCCATTAAGACTTTAAGTTTATAATCAATATTTGAAGATGGCCCCCAAAAATCAACAGAGATTGATGTTAGCCTATGACATCCAAGAAGGTAAAATGGTGATGAGTCATTTCAAGCCTAAAGTGCAGCAGCCTTAAACAGCTGTAGACTATGTCAGAACAAATTTTGAAGTCATGGAAAAGGATATTCATCCTTTGGATCAGATTGAATTGCACAAACAAACTGGAGAGATGATTTATTCAACCTTGACTGGTAAGTCAATGATGGCTCAAAGATTACAAAATTCCTTGGATAATACAACTGCTCAACTGCATTTGGAAAAAGATTCCTCCCAGGCCAAGGACAACAGAATAAAAACTTTGGAAGAAATAATTATTGGATTGGGTCATAATCCCAAAGATGTTAAGGCTACAGAAGCCTTGATTAAAAAGAAAGATGATGATATTGCAGCCCTAAGGAAACAATTAAAGTTGCCACCTTCAAGGAATCCACAGACTACTGAGGTAATAAAGCAAAAATCTAAAGAAGAATTGATGGATTTGCTCTTGAAACTTAATGAGCAACTGAATGAGACTGAACAAGAACTTGAAAAATAATTAAACGACAAGCAGGGAGAATCGACCTCTCAACCTCCCAACGTGATACCAGTAGTCTCAACATTAGCACCAAACATCCCAGCATCTACAACAGAAGTGATTACAAGTACAACAACAACAAGTCAGTTAGCAGGATTAGCACAGGGCAACACTTCCAATTTAAGTACTGAAGAGTTAATAAAATCAATGGAGGAATTGAAACTCCAAGTGACAGAGCTCTAGAAAACAAAGGTACAATTTACTACCTTGGAACAAAAATATGATCTCTCAAAGATAAGTGTTTCAGAAAAGACAAGAGAGATCAACAGGTTAGAAAAATTGGTGAAAGCATTGGAAAAGGATCTCACATTGGAGAAACCTTTGAAAGAAATCAAAGAAATTCTTTGGGCCAACATCACTCAGTCAATAAATGATGTCTGGCCATCAATCCAAATAATGTATGAGCAAAATGATTTAGTTAAACTGACTCTAGAAGAAGTTCAAAAGGCAAGGGAAGAATTAGGGAATATGCCTGAAGAAGCCAATGAGCTCATACAGTTTTTAAATACGAAGAACAGATATCAACTTGAAGAGCTGGGCATACAAGACAGAACAGGGACAATTTTGGAGGTAAAAAATGTTTTCACTAAAAGAAATCTAATGCAAAACCTAGAAAGAAGATGCCATGATATGCATGAGGAAATTAATGCTTTTACAAAGAGATTGGATATTTTGCAGAGTAAAGGATTGCCAAGTCCTTTAGTTTCTCATGATAAACTAATGAGCCATCAAAGTTATGTTGAGAAATTGAATAAGTATGTAGACAACCAGGCCAATTCATCGACAAGTTCATCAGCAACGAAAGCGTTTCCTACAGGCAAAATTCTTCATGACAGTCTGGAAAATTTGTTTTATCTCAAACATGAGGTAAAGCACTTATTTCCAATTCAGCCTAATTTTTTCAGATACACAGAAACTGATGAGACCTTGAGGAAGCTTCAAAGAACCAAAATACCAGAAGCACAATGGTGGGAAGAAATGTTAGACATTTTGTAAAAATATCCTTGGATGAATTTTGACTATTTACTACAGTAAGTAAGTAAGTAATGGTAAAAAGGATAAACAAAGATCAGACAGGTCAAAGTGTATTAGTACAGATAAAGAGTATCAGTAAAAACAGAGCAGCCAGCACAAAGTTACCAAAGAAGACAACAACAAGCCAAATTATAGGGCCTGCCTCCAGCACATTCATAAAAATAGGAACAACACAACATTGGTTACCTTTTCTCTTATCTACGAGACCAACTGTCTCTATTTTCTTGTAACGTATTCATGAGTCATCCTAAAATATATCTCACTCTGTTAGGAGATATTTTTTATAATTTTTTGTATAAATACTCCCTCAATTAGAGTATTGAGGGGGGGGATTCTTAGACTTTGCTGTAATATTGATTATTTTGGAATAAAGTGATGTTGGACAAATTTCGCTTGGCTAGTTGGATAAGGAATTGATGCAAAGGACTTTTCATAGGATTCTTGAGTCAGAAAAAGGATCAATAAGTCTTCTATCTCATTTGTTCTAAAGTTTTATACTTGTTTATTATACCATCTGTGTTTCATATCTGAATGATAAACGAAAAAGAATAATTCAGAAAGTGCTTGAGTGCAATATGTTTTCAATCGTTATTATTCTTAATGTTTTCCTCTGAACTAGTATAAACAGTGAATTCTTAATTGCTCCTGTTTCCTAGTTTATTCATATTGATTATTTGGTAAAGAATTATTAGTTGCTCTTTATTAATAGTCATTCAAGTTCCCTCTTTCAAATTATGTTGAAGGATTATTAATTGCCCTTCACTCATTTTGAAGTCCATTCCATCTATTTTAGATCTTTAATTGTTCCCTATTTGATTACCTTGCCCTGTGAAACCATCCCTTGTTAAGAAACTAAATCCAGTTAAGCCATATTCTTTGAATCCATTAGCCCAATGGCCTAAAATATTCAGTATTACCCCTCTGCTATTGAATTTCATCACCCAAACACAATCAAAACCCCTGGATTTTCATAACTAGCCTAATATCTTTAAAAAAAAAGCTAAAACTTAAAGAGAGAGCCCTCTCTGGGTACAGATTGGCTAGATTATGTACCTAAAAGTTGGTTTGTGGTTACCTCGGACTCCTTTCCTCTTCCCAACAACTTCAAGGAAAATCTGAGTGATAACAGACCCAACAACTCTTTGAAGGATATGATCCATTTTGGGAAGTGGATAATTATCCTTCAGAGATAATTTATTCAAGTTCCTGAAATATATGTAGAGCTAGATTTTTCTAGTCTTCTTTATTACCGGGACCAAATTTGATATCCAATCAGAAAATCTAATAGGAACAATAATGCCAAACTTAAAAAGTCTGTTCACTTTTTTTTCAATTGATGCCAGCAAACTCAGGTTGATCCTTCTCAACTTTTTCCAAAAGGGATTTTGATCGGGCTTAATCAGAATGGCGTGCTGAATGATGTTCTTATCTTACACCTTTAAATCTACATATTCGCATGAAAAAACATCTGAAAATTCAGATAGTAAATCAACATGTTTAGCCTTTACCTCAAGAGATAAATACTTGGAAAGTTTAACAATTTTTTGGCTTGTCCACTATCCCGATGTTCACGTCCTCCACACCTTTTTCTGTAGGAACCATGTAGGCTTCCTTGCTACATCATCCTGGTCAAAGAATTATTCCAAAGGTATGAGACCTTTTGTAATATTGTTGTCTTTCAGTTGTAGTACATCCACCTGAGTTTCTTCGATGATCTGATCATCTTTGTCACAAACTTCATCTATGGAACAATTATCGAATTCACCCTCACCTTGGAGAAAGTTATTTACATGCTTATGATCCCAAAATACTTTCCAATATCGCAAGTTATTGGGAATAGTGGGTTGGTGTTTCACATGAATCTCAAATTTCCATTTTGAAAAGATGGGAATCTTGAAATGCTTGCAGCTGTATCCAATGAATCTGCCATGAGATTCTAATTCCTTGGCACAAATGAAAGTGTATACTCTAGAAACATTTTCAAAATATACAATACAAAATTCCTGAATTCTCTCATTCGTTGATGGTTACCTTGATATTCACCTTTAACTTTCCTAATCACAAGTTCAGAGTTGCCATGTACTGAAATTATTCTTGCACCCAGTTTATTCAAAATATTGAGACCGGTAATCAATGCTTCATATTTTGCCTGATTGTTAGTGCAATCAAAAGCTAATTTGTATGAGTATAATCTAACATTTGTAGGAACCTTGCCAGGCTGATGAAAAGGGTTGCAGACCGAAATTCCAATGCATGCCTAGTCTTTCCCCAAGGCACCATCAAAATCCATGGACCATAGACAATATTTATCCTCCAAGTGCTAGAACTCTTATTTATGTTTTGGCTCAACTTTCTGAACTGTTTCTTCATGTTGTTCTAGAATTTATTCTGCTTTATCTAATGGTTGTTCTGAGTTTTTCTCTACCTCATTTGATGTTTGTTCTAATGAACTTGGTATATTCTCTTTTTCCTTTTATATAGCCGTTTTGATGCAATTATGAATCTCTGGAACATCTTCTACTTCTACAAGCTAGATATCTACATCATTTAAGTTGATATCATTAAACAAAATAAATGACTCTAAATTTGTATGTACAACATTTATCAGATGATTGTTGGGCTTTTCTTTGCTTGTGATCGTATATTTCATCTTTGTTTCATGGTAAAAATTTATCAATTATCCGAAAACTGGGATAGTTGCATAAGAAAAGTATAATTGCAAAGTTCCTCTCAACTTTTCTTCCCAATATCTTGATAGCAACATACCAAACCATGGCGATATGTCAGCTGCCACCACGTCCATTAAAACATTATTTTCTTGAATCTGCTCTAGGGAGACTACCAAATCCTGAATGATGCAAATACAATAGACTCTACCTGAAACGAAGGAGTATAAGTCATGGTAAGGACGAGTGATATCTAGGCCCAATTTCTCCATAATGGCTTTCGACATTAGATTATGTGAGGCTCCCAAGTCTAACATAGAATTGTGTAAAATGCATTAGTGGATTCTTAGACTCAAATAGAATGGGGGAACCTCACTATCTTCTAACTGAACATCAATAGCAGGACATAAAATAAGATCGCCTGGTCATATTCGACATTTACCATGTCAGACAAAGGATCTACTTTTAGCATTTTGGCTACATGGGACTTGTACTGGTTATTCTTGACAAGCTCAGTTAAAGGTATAGACACTTTCAATTTTAAAATTTCAGTTTCTAGGCTAAAAGGGGTAGATTTGTCTACCTATTTAATGGCGATGTCTCTTTTGTCAGCATGGTCCTTTGATGGAGATTATTTCTTCTGACTATCCTTTTCGTTACTTGTTGAAATCGTAGATGGCTAATTTACCTTGCTCTGATTCATAGCTATAGGCTCTTTTCCTTATCTCTGATTATCTTGAGGATTCAGTTTTGTTTTAGTATCTTTCTGTTGAGATTCCCTTTTCTGAATGGGATTAACTGACACATCTCTACTTCTCAATGAGTACTGCCTCTACTATGAACTAAGTGTATTCAAGTAACCCCATTGATAATCATCTGATTCGGTCTCCAACTCATGACCATTGGAAAGTATAAAACCTTCATCCTTAGGCTCATCTTTATTTTAAAAATAATCTTCATCTTTAGTCAAAAACATGGGTTGACCATCAACCTTGAAAAGGATATTTTCCTCAGCAATCATGTCTTCGTCGTCTTCTTCTATTCCTTGAGCATAATTTTGCTGCAAGGGTGTCCTAATTTGCTGTTGTTGTGCTGGTTGCTCAAGAGCCCATTCTTTTCTCTCCTTGATCCTTAACTGAGGATGTTGCTGGCCTCTGAAGTTAGGATTTATGACTTTAGGCTGTCTTTCAGTGATGGAAATCCTCTCAACCATTCTTTCAAGTGTCCTTATCAAAGTGTCCATTTTTGCATCAGAAGATGAGGTGGATGGTTCTTCTTTAATAGTGACTCTTCTCTCACCTCTAGTTATATCTCTTTTCATCAACATATTTTCTTCAACGTTGATCACGTTCTTTTACATATCGTGCATTGTAGTTGGACTGCTTTCCCTTCATTGTTATGCCATGTCTATATGAAATGCATCTGGATAACGTATGAGGGCTAATCCTGGAGGAGGCTTGATCTCAACGGAAATTGCATTATAAATTCTATTGAAGTGAGTATTAAATCTTGTACTGAATCATTTAGATTTCTCTTTATGTTCTCATACTGAGAAAGCAATTGTAAATGGTTTTTATTCACCTCCCATCAAGCTATAAATGCATCAACCAGCTAGTCTAGAGTGCCTATAGAATTTGCAGTCAAGGATATGAACCAAGTTTTGACATATCCAGAGAAGCTCTAGGCTATAATTCTCATTTTAGCATTGTCAGCATCTACTTCTTCCAAGTCTATGAAGTCAGTGACATTGACAATGTTTTGTTTTGAAATTATGGGAGAATTTTCATCCAAAAGGGGGAGTCTCTGGCCATAACTTTGAGGTAAATCATTGAATTGAGCAGGTAAGATAAGTGGGGAAAATCTAGCCATGATTCATATTGAGTGAAGTGTTGGATTGACAACGGGATGAGTTGGTTGAATGGGTAGTGAAGTAGTAGTTGTAGGTACTGAATTAGTAGGTATAAGTGATGAGGTCGAGGGTGTAGATGAAAAAGAAAAAATTAATTGGGGTTGAGTCGAGACATGTATTGACTCTTGCTAGTATTGAATTATAGCTTTTTCGTATTGGTGATGAAGTTAATGAGCTAATTTCTCAAGATGATAGAATTGGCTCTAGATTTTGGTGTCAAAGTCTGACTCCAACTTATTTTCTTCAAAGGATAGGTTTTGTTCAAGTTTCAGAGAACTAAGATCTAACTCAGATAATGACTTGATCTCATAGAGCCTTAAAGGATCAAAGACTATGTCGGCTAAAGAAGTTTCAGACTTAGATCAAAACAATGACAATTCAAATTTTAGATCAAATGGTATATCTTCGAGAGATGGAACTTTAGTAGGAAGTGAAGAACATCTTACCAATGGGATTAGACTTGATTGAATCTCTGTAGCTTGATATCTATGATTTCAGACAAGCTTCTTTGGATCTTCAACTGGATCAACTCGATCAGGATCGCGATTTTCTCTGGTGTTTCTCGAAGCCATCTCTACAATATTGGCACTGCAATTATGAAGTCAACCTTTCTAAAACTTAATCCTATCATCCAAAGGACCAAATTCCAATGATTCTTGTCGCACACCCAGGGAAAATAAATCTTTCCTTTCTCCGGCAATGACGTGAGTATGGCATCACTCCACCAGATCTCTAAGGCTGAGAAAGAGTCCAAACTTAGGTAACCACAGACCAATATTTTATATTGGTAGCTAGCACTACCAAACAGGAGAGGGCCCTCTCCACAAAATCACAGCCAAGAGGGCTGGATGAATTAGGGTTTTAGGCTAGGTATGAGTATAGAGGTTTATTTGTTTGAATTGGTTTGCTGGATGGGTGAATTAGGTGAAATACGCTAGGTCAGGGAAAATAAGATTAGGATTGCATTCCATTCAATGGGGAAAGGTAGGTAGGAAGGCTAAAACTTTAGGGTTTTTGAGGGGGATGGATCAGAAAGATGAGGTGCTAGAAAGAGAAAGACAATGCATGTATTCTTTCTAAACTGAATAAACGAGACAAACTATGAATATTTTACCAAAAAAAAGCATAGAAGATGTATCCTGCTTATCAACTTGAAAATAAACATATAATAGAAATGAAATGGATCATGGAGAGTAAAAAACATTCATACATATGCAACAAAAGAAGAAACAATAATGAATTTCCATACTACAAGTATCCCAAAGAAATAACTGCAACTCTTTCATTAAATTCCTGTCAAATACTGAATACACTAGAGTCTATGATCAATGAAACAACATACAACCTGTGAAATGAGTTAAGAAATTATATATATATATACATAAAAAAACTTCTCCCAACCTTAGGGGTTGAATCCCTAAGTTGAGGAGCTGTTTCACTAAAAACTGAACTGTATACCTAGAGTGTAGGGAGGTCAAACTGACTCATCCCTCAATTTTTGGAAACTGATTCATTACATCTCATCAAGAGTTTTTACCTAATGTATTTACCCCTAGGTAACTTAAAAACATGATTATTACATTTACATCCTTGAATTACTATAATATTCCCAAATGGGGAAATGCAACAATATATGAACACAAAACTGGAAATAGTAGTGTAAATCCACTCATTAACGTTGGAGACCAATATGGAGTCAACATCATGTATTATATCAGAAAATAAACACAAAATAGTGAGGCATAAATCATATACAATGAAGGAACAAGCCTCTCATAAGCAATCACTCCCAAAAATGAGTTGTTTTCACAATACAAAATGTCGGAGAGAAACTATAGCACATTAATATTATACATAAATACAGATGGAGATGATTCAATGATGTAAAAATACTGATATAGGCCCCAATAGAGTCTAAACATACATATCCGGACACTAGATCAGCTTTCCAAGACAACCCAAGAGGGTTTCCGGAAAATGCACACAATGTGCCAATATGAGTTGGAGCCTTAGGGATGAAGATATGCTACAAAAAATGAAATGAGAAGATATGGATGAAGCTGATGTAGAGAAATACAAATATCCTCCAATAGATCCTCCGAATGAAAGAATGTCTCCTCCACTGAAGAAATCACCACTCAAAAAAATCACTGCAACCACCCCTGCAACTCCTCCCTAAAATAACGCAGATCTAGAATGAAATTGTGCTGTAGGGGATAAATACTCCTTGGCTTGGTGCCAAATGTGTCAAATAAGCCCAAGGGGCTTCTTTAAAGGCCTCCCAATGGATGGAAACCTTCCTCCACTAAAAAACTAGCTCTGAAGACACTCGATATAATTCTCCACTGCAGCACCCTGCAACACAACACAATATCCTGTAGAAACTACACTGATGAAGAAAGATGTAGCTTGGTATGAAAACCTAAATGTGGAAATGAAATGAAATTCTCTTCCAAGAGGCATCTCAAGGAAAAAGGTGGGATTCCCACTCAGGAACACCTGGTGCTAAACATCACAACAATCTGAACTAAACAGCTGAAGAATGCAAGAAGTCTAAACAGACCACATACAAAATAATAATCCAAAAACATAACATCATATGGCTTCCATCCTCTTTCTTATATAGATAATGATATTCCTTGCCCTTTGCCCCACTCAATTGGGTCATTTCCTTCATTAAATCAATCTCCCTCCAAAATTGCGTTATTCTTCATTTAATATCCACTCTTCCATAATAGCGTTGTTGACTTGGTCAAAGTTGACTGGTTCAACATGATCCAACCCCTGTTCACACTTAGAGGTGATTTATTTAGCTACTTAGAAGGTCTCATTTCGCACTTTAAGTTTTTTTATTGCTGCTAAGGAGATTTATGGGCCTCCCTACCCAGTTATTCACCTACCTAGTGACAAAATGATCTATAATATTCCATTTAGCTAAAAGCTAAATTTTAGGAATATTACAGTCCTCCCCTCCAAAATGTTGCTTGTCCTCAAGGAACTGTAAAGGTGGAGAAAAATTCCTCCCCTCCTCCTCTTGTGGCTTCCTCATCAATAGTCCCCACCACTGCTAAAAATAATCTGCAATAAATCTGCCCCCAATAGTTCCTCCCAAGTATATAAAACCAAATAGCTCACATCATGAGAAACTAGAAGGTGTAAGTGGAAACATTCTTGCTGTCTCATGGCCTCCCTAAGGTAGGATTGATGAGAAGCATAGGGGATTTCATTCCCAATGAGAGACTCCCATCTCCATGCTATCATCCAAATGAAATGAGCCATCCTAGGTAGCTCATCAAAGAAATCCTCAACCCCCTGTTCATGCAATGTATTGGGGTTGTATGGAGAGATTATATTTTTCCATCCATGTTGTTTCTCTCTCCATTTATGATATGTGTGGGGCTCCTCCTGATCTTGGGCTAAAATATCATGGTCTCCAAAAATTTCCCAAGTTACCCCATCAAACAAAACATCCATGAAGTGCCTCTCCCAAGAACTCAAGTTCTCCAAATGGCTCCTCCCACATGAAGACAAGAGATGTTGTGTGGCAATCATGGTTTGCCCATTTTTTTTCCTGAAACATGAAACATATGAAGTAGGGAGAATCATACTCCCAATGGGCACCTCCAACTCTTGTGCCATCCTCCCAACAAATCTTCTCATAAAAATAAGAGCATCATCAATATATGGAAGAAAAAACAAATAGAAACTAGTTGCCATATGACAACCTGGAGGTGGATCATAGTTCCACATGTGGAACCAGCATGGTGCATCCCCTACCTGCCTCAAAAAAAAAGTATAACAAGTGTCCTTTCAACCACTTGTTTGCTGCCACAATCATCCTACAAGATAGGATCATAAAAGTAAAATATTGTGCCAATGGTGCACACCAAGAATCATTTGGCATCCCCCACAATCCACCAATAGAATGGCCAACATCAATGCTACAAATGGCCTCAAGTACATCAAAATAAAATATAAAATAAGGAAAGATCCTCCTTGGTACAATATGCTGCTCATAAAAAGTAAAGGAGTACAAACCATAAGGCATAAATGTACATCCTTTATCATGTACTTTGGTCATTGAGCTGAAATGGCTCAACTGAAATTTCTCCCTCACTCTCAATGAGTAGGGAAGTGGTTTTGACAACCCCTCCATCATCATGCAGGCTATGCATCTCTCCATATGCTGATATACATCCTGTTGTATGCCCTCCCAAGTGAGCTCCTCCATCAAGGAATAATATGCATCAAAGTGCATGGAAAGAAAATCCACATGCTCTGCATGTAACAACTTCTCCTTGAGCTCGGAAGCTTTAGTCAAGAAGACTCTACCATAAGAATAGATGACCTCATCATCCATTAGGTATCTATCATCTCCCTCTGGGTCATCAAGAATCATGCAAGCACCAAGATCCTTGGAGTACTCTACCAAAAGTTGAGACCTCCATCATGGATCAATCCTCCTGAGAGACAACGCTATAGATCTAAAATGTGAAGTTCCCCATAGGCTGCTATCTTTTCCTTTGACATTCCTCATGCCAAAGTCATCCTCAAAAGTGCTACCATGCCCATCATGCAGCTACTCATGCTCAAGTAGAAGTGGCGGCCTTTGGAAGTTGGCCTCCCATGAGAAGCTACCATCCAGAAAGAACCACCTGATCTTGGCCAATGTAAGCATGAGTGGCCTCCATATACTCCAATGTATGGAGGATCCATTACTCAAAGGAAGTACCCTCTGTTTCTCCAAATCCATGGAGAAACTCCCTTACACCATGGTGGTGCCATCCTCCATCACTACAGCAACTTCTGTAAGCACAAAATATGTAGTGAGAGTGGGTAATGCTGAAAATGGGAGAGTGTATCCCTCCTCCTTGAGTACATCCTAGACCCTATGCATTGTATCAAGTTCTCCCAAGGTCCTCACCCCCCTGGAATTAATGAATGGTGCAACCCAATGTGAAGCATCTCTCATCATCTCCCGATCTGGTGGTCTCCTCGGTGGAATGCCTCCATGCAATGAGACATCAATATCAAGAGTAGACTGCATCTATGAATGGACAAATTTTTCCCTACCCTCACTACGCAAATCAGTCTGCATCTTCTATGTATCAACCCTCTAAAATAGCTATGGGTGTGTGCTTCTAATCATATGATGTTGGCCTTATTCCCTACCTTCTCCTTTCATTTGCAAGGCCTTACAATCTATCAATAATGGCACATGTTGTTCATGGATTTTGCATTGACCTCCACATATGAGATCCTTTGGGATTCCTTGTGAACATACAAGATCTCCTCTTGTGGGAGTAAGGGCTCCACCTTCCCCTCAATGAGGTGCTAGATATGCTCTAGATATGACAGTGTTGTTTCCCCCATCCTTCTCTTCCTCTTCAATATGAATAGGAGTCACCTTCTCAATAAGAGGGTCCTCTTTTGATAAAGGGATCTCCATGCCCTCTTTTCCCAGAATATGAGATAGAGATCTTGCCTCTAGCAAGGTATTATGCAAGATGTTAGCTTCCTCAATAGTTTTCAGAAGTGGAGCTGGGTTTATAGATCCTTCCAACCCATGCAAAGGTTTTTTTTTTTTAGCTCCACCAAAGGTGTTTCAAAATGTTTTTCATCAAACCTTTCCACTATTCTCCTAGTGAACCTTGCATAAGTAGATGTATTTGCATTTTTTAATGAAAAATATTCAAACATCCACCAAGCATATGCCTTACCTTCAAAATGCAGCGCTACAAATTTGATGGCTTCATTCTCTGAAACTTGGTGTTGCTGCAAATAGGTGTCTAGTTCCTTCACCCAAGCCCTGGCTGAACATTTGGGTGAACCATCAAAAGTATATAGAAATAATCTACCCTCATCATGCTGCTTGCACCTTGTGATCATCTCCTCCTTGATCCTACAAAACTCTTGGAAGTTGATGTGATCTTTGAACCTCTTGGTTTGAGATTCATATTCTTGGAGATACTCACTAAGAGTCTCCTTCTTTGGCATTTCTTCTTCTCCATCTCCCTCATAGTAAATCTGGGCATAAGACTGCATTGTGAATCATATTGTGTGGCTGAATGCGCACACTCATCATGTATAAATCTAGATTTTTCTTTATATTCTAAATCCCTTGGAGATGATCTACACATCTCCTTTCTCATCTTCTTGATATCTCCGTTGATGCTCCACATGGTTTGAAAAAGAAGCTTTGAGAGCTCCTCTTCCTCTCTTCCTCCAAATAATGGAGTCATGTTTTTGATTTTTTTTTACATCTCCTCTTCTTATGATAAGCTTCTCCTTATGGTGACATATTGGCTGAATGCACAGGCCGAGCCAAGATTATGCTATGATACCACTGTAATATTCCCAAATGGGAAAATGCAACAATATATGAACACAAAACTGGAAATAGCAGTGTAAATAAACTCATTAACATTGGAGACCAATATGCAGTCATAAAATCATGTATTAGATCAGAAAATAAACAAAAAATTGTGAGGCATAAATCATATACAATGAAGGAACAAGCCTCCCATAAGCAATCACTCCAAAAAATGAGCTGCTGTCACAATACAAAATGCCGAAGAGAAACTAAAGTGCAGTCATATTATGCATAAATATAGCTAGGATATGATACAATGATGTAAAAATATTTATATAGGCCCCAATAGAATATAAAAATACAGATCCAGGCACTAGATCAGCTTTCTAAGACAACCCAAGAGGGTTTTCGGAAAATGCACACAATGTGCCAATGTGAGCTACAGCCCTAAGGATGAAGATATGCTGCAAAAACTGAAATGAGAAGACATGGCTGAAGATAATGTAGATACCTACATATCTCCTCCAATAGATCCTCTGGATGAAATAATGGCTCCTCCACTGAATAAATCACCACTCAAAACAATCACTGCAACCACCCCTGCAACTCCTCCCTAAAATAACGCATATCTTGAATGAAACTGCGCTGTAGGGGATAAATACTCCTTGGCCTGGTGCCAAATGTGTCAAATAAGCCCAAGGGGCTTCTTTACAAGCCTCCCAATGGATGAAACCTTCCTCCACTGAAAAAATAGCTCTGAAGACACCCGATCTAATTCTCGACTGCTGCACCCTGCAACACAACACAATATCCTGCAGAAACTGCGCTGATGAAGAAAGTTGTAGCTTGGTCTGAAAAATTGAATGTGGAAATGAAATGAAATTCTCTTCTAAGAGGGCTCTCAAGGAAAGAGGTGGGATTCCCGCTCGGGAACACCCGATGCTAAACAACACAACAATCTCAACTAAAAAGTTGAAGAATGCAAGAAGTCTAAACAGACCACATACAAAATAATAATCCAAAAAAATAACATCATATGGTTGCCATCCTCTTCCTTATATAGATTATGAGCTCCCTTGCCCTTGGCCCCACTCAATTAGGTCATTTCCTTCATAAAATCAATCTCCCGCCAAAACTGCATTATTCTTCATTTAATATCCACTCTTCCATAATAATGTTGTTAACTTGGTCAAAGTTGACTGGTTCAACATGATCCAACCCCTGTTCACACTTAGAGGTGCTTTATTTAGCTGCTTATAAGGTCTCCTTTCACATTTGAAGTGTTTTTATTGCTGCTAAAGAGATTTATGGGCCTCCCTACCCATTTATTCACCTACCTAGTGAAAAAATGATCTATAATATTCCATTTAGCTAAAAGCTAAATTTTAGGAATATTACAATTACATTGGTAAAAACATCATTTTCCAAGGTGAAACTGAGAAAATTGAGAAAATTTTCAAATTTCAGGAAACACAGAAAATTGGTAAAAAGCGCAATTCCAGTGTAAAAAGCGCAGCGCCAAATTCAAAGCCACTTTTAAAGGGGTTCCCAGTGTCTAGTTTGACCTCAGGATATCTCATTGGAAATCTTGTCCTGTCTATTTTCCAAAACTATCCTTGGTTTTCTAAAATGACTTGATTTGACCCTCCGAAAGGTCAATCTCCAAAGACTGGTCAAAAGAGCAGTGCAAACCTCAAAAACATAGCAAAAATATGTTTTTTGACTTTTTGATAGACCAGTGGGCCCAAAAAATATTAGAGAAGTTGCTAGGTTGACGGTATTTTTCCTTCTGAATCCAATGGTGTCTTTAGTTTTGTCATTGGAGGTCCCTAGAAAAAGCGCAGCACCTAGGGTGCCGCGCTTTTGACATTGCAACTGTGAAAAAACTGTCAAAATGTGCAAAAACTCAAAAAATTTCAAAACTTGCTCAACATTTCTTCAAAATTGTCCTATGGAAGCCTGATGAAGTGTGCTAAGCAATGAGGGATGACTCTTCAAGGATGTCAAGCTTGTATCCCTCCTTTTTCTTGGCTAGGGTTTTCTTGTGTTTCTCCTGCAATTTCTTAAGTTCGATGATACAAACCTTGTTTCTTATGATGTACCTATTTGACAAGTTTCTAAGCATATTGTTGTCCTTTTTTTCCTTGTGGAGGAGTTTTTCAAGATGGATGTTGATCCTTTCAAGCCATGTCTCTTTGTCATCCTCAACCTCATTGGCAATCCTTTCCTCAAAAGTTAGTTTTTCATCTTCAATTCTGTGCTGCTATAAAACCCTCTTAAGACCTCTTTTTTTTGGTCTTTTTCTACTGCTTTGGATGTCATCACGGTCAGGGTCACTAGGTGGCATCATAGATTTACCTTTATTTGTTTTAAACAGCTCTAGCTCCATGAGAATTTTCTTATCCTTCAACTTCTTGTTCTCCTCCTCAATAAAATAAATGACAAACTTAGATCTCTCTAAGTTAGTCTGAAGCTATCTAATTTGGGCATCGTTCTATTTGAAAATCAAATTGGAGGCCTCATGATAATCTAGCTGATCCAGGTCAACTAGGTCAAAATCTTCTTCCTCGTCATGAGGGTGCTCATCCTCTTAAATGGCTTCCTTATGCTCATCTTCTTCTATCATATTTTTCTTACCCTTTTGTATCTGATTTTTTGATGAAGAAGGAAATGTCCCTTCCAATTTCCATGGAGTGAGAATTTTCCTATACCCTCTTTGATAGGTTCTAGCCAATGTGCCCATTTCAGCCCTTTTAGGCTTGCTAACCATGGATCTGCTAGGTTACCCAATCTGACACTGAAATGGTCATGATGGTGGTGAAATGAGTGTAGTAGGATGAGCTGATGAGGGAGTAGGTGCTGTGGGTTGAGATGGAGGAATAGATATAGTAGGATGAGTTGGAGGAGGCCTATCTTCAACATGTTGATCAGTAGGATGAGATGAAGAAGGCATATCTTCAGCATGCTGAGCTTGTGGAGCTGTGAAGATATCATTGACAATGAAGGTGTCCCATGAAATATGAAACTGGTTAAGGTGATGGAGGACAATGATCTTGATGAGCGAGTGGTGAAAGAGGCTATTTATCTGCTGGTCATAATCTCTCCTTTGTACAATGTATGTCATTTTAGCTATGCTCCTGAACAGATAGTATGGGATATTAAGAATTTTAACTCTTGTGAAGTGCATAAGAAGTATAATATGATATGTATAGAGTTTGGAGAACCTTTTTTCACAATATAAGTACTTCATGATGATCTTCATCATGGGGGCATACCTATCAAGAAGGTATCTGAAAGGGAAAACTCTCCTTCTCTCATTTTTGTACCTTGTTTTGATGAATAGTTCATAATACTGATCATCCAAGTATTTTGATTTAAACCACCTTTCACGCATGTTTGGAATCCTTGTGGCAACAACAATGATATATGTACATATGGTGAAGGTTACACCTGCAAGGGTCACTTGATTGTCTTTGAGGTTTGAAATGAAAATTATACTCAAAATAGGGTGCCATTGAACTCTTTCAACCATATTTCAGAAATCAAGGAAACCAACATATTGAACGCAAGAGATTTTCATTGGTGAAGCCATCAGTTATATGGTGTTGGTGGGTTCAAGCCTTAGGATTCTTCCTCCCTTATGTGGCCTTCTCTCTTGTCTATCCTCCTCTTCCAATCTATCCTCCTCTTCCAGTCTATCCTCCTCTTCCTGTCTATCCTCCTCTTCCTCCATGTAATCTCTGCTTTCTTCCATGTTTTGTTTTGATCTAGAAACCCAAGGGATGAGGAAATGGGAGTGGGGATAGGTTTAGGAAAAATTAGGGATATGGGGAAAGGGGTTAAATTTAACTTTTGGAGGTGATAGAGGGTTAAAATGACTAGGGAATTAGAAATGATAATTTTATTACAGGTTTTGGGTATGGGTGCCTAGGGAATTTGAAATACCTAGGACTTAGGGTTGAGGGTAAAAGGGATTTAGGGAAAGGGATATAGTGTTTTAGGTATAGGGATATGGTTTATAGTGATGTAGGAAGGGAATGTAAGGTTTATGGGCACAAAATTGGGAATGAGGGGATGGGATTAGGGTTTTCAACTACACAAACTGCTAATTTTTAATGAAAACAAAAACACCATGAAATTGATATTTAGAATGCAAGGAGGTGATAAAATGGTCTTACTCACTTGATAAAATATGATAAGAGAATTTTTTGGAGGGTTAGAGGCAGTTTGGAAGAGTTTTGGTGCTTATTGTGCAAACTGGGCAAAAGCGCATCACCTTACCCAAAAGTGCAACACCATTTAGCAAAAAACACAACGTTGTTATCCAAAAGCGTGATGCCTATTAAAAGAACGCAGCGCCACCCTCCAGAAACACAACACCAACTAAAAACACAAATTTTGACCCTGCAAATTGGTTTTTGAATTGAGGGAGTGCGAGCTCGATGGTTGCAATAGCAAATTAGATTCTTCTTTGTCTTATGGTGGTCTTTATACTTGATGAATTTGATGTTTTGGGCCTTGGGACCCACTCTTTCTTCTCTTTCACTTTACACTTTTAAAATATACCTTTTATATTTTTGGCTTCATTATTTACACATTGATCATTTCATGAATGAGAACTCTTTACATTGTGACTTTTGATGTTTTTTTGGCACGTGGAACTCTGAGTTGGCAGCTTGGGAACCATGAACTTATTATAAATTAAGTGACATGAAATTACATAATGGAAAATAAAAATTACATTTTGAAATAAAAATTACATCTTGGAATAAGAATTACTCCTTACAAATCATCTTTACATGGTAAAGAAAGGTTATTTGATCACTTTCTTACTTGTTTCTCTTATGCAATGGAAATGGTTTATTATTGGTGTTACACCATTTTTTGGTCATCTAACCTATTATCATTAGATGGACCCAAGTACACCATGTAAGACCAATTTTACCCTAAGTAAAATTGCTTTCGCTATGTAAAATAACTTAATAAAACACATTTATTAAGTTGTTTATGGTCCAAATAGGAAACCCCAAAAGGAAATATTAAACAAGTCTTTATTTGTTTGATTTTCCTCATGGAATAATCGATTAAACAATAATTTAATTATTATTCCAAGTTATATTTAACCCAAAACAAGGAAATTAATTAGATAAATCCTTATTTATCTTATTATTTTCTAGGAATAATTATTTAAATCTTATTGAAATAATATTCCTTGTTAAATATGACTAAATCATTTATAAATAATTAAATAAATTATTATTTATTTAATTATCTTTCAACCACTTCCTTAAAATAATAAATAAATCATTTATTTATTTATTATTTACAAATAAAGGGATTTGACCCAAGTCAAATACCTTTTCCCTCCAACAAATATAATAAAATATTCCATAAAAGGTGGATCTAGATTTGGTTAATATTATTTTAATCATACACCAAGATCTAGAATGATCCAATATTTTGTTATAAATAAAAGGGTTTTCTCATTCATTTGTCACCTTTTGTTGCCTATTGGATCACTTTGGATCTATACTCTTGGTCTGACTTTGAGCCATTATCATTGTCAAATTTTCCATCATTTCACTTTGTGAGCTCCCTTTGAGTTCTATGTTTGTCTGGGTTTTCTACACCAACAAGAGAGAGAAATTATAGATCTGAAGTGCTAAGGACTTTCAAGAACCCATCCCATTGAGGAGAATTGGAAACACCTTTCTTGTTTTCCTCTCAGGTGCCCTTTAATATACAAAATTCTTTCAAAAATATTGTTCTTGTCTTGTCTATTGGATGCATGGAGCAAAACCTTATTTTCACTGCTTAATGTCTTTTTATGCATAGATCTAGATTTGTGCAGCTTTGTCTTGATCAACTAACTGCATATTTGAAGATATTTCCAGCCATAATTGATGTTAGGGCTATTTGTTATGCTTAGCTAAAGTGGTCTTTTTTCGACAAAAGATTCATACTAACAATTGGACCTTGAAAAACCCTTGAAACCTAATGAAACCTTGAAAAACCCTAAAGACATAATGAGAGCCTTAACTGAATGATTGTGACATGAATAAACAAGTGATAAAAAATCATGAATGATGGTTATTCAAAAAATTATGAAAATGAGCTAGCAAATAATGGAAATTTAGGAAAAAGTGAAATTTTTTTATTTTAGGGCTACCATCAGTGAGTAAATTTTGGAATGATGACCTAGTGGAATGACAAAAATTTCTGAATGAGACCCTAATATGATATGAAAAGAGGATTTTTGATCACTGATGGTAGGGTGTAAATACTGCCACTAACAAGAGGGAAGGTGCCATGGTGGTAGATAGGTCAATTCTAGGAATGTTTGCTTAATGATGAAGCCTAGAGTAATTTTAGATATTACCACTTATCTGGAGAATGCTATTAATAATTAGTTTATGAGTTTGTCAATCACTGGAAGTTTCAGGTTTCATTCTTTGGTTACATATTTATTTCTTTATAGTAATGTGGATAGCTTTACTTAGTTGGGGTTGAATATTGTTGATGTAAATAAGAATAAGTAGTCAGTGGTCTTTTGGAAAAACCTGGTGAGAAAGGAGGTAGGAAATGAAGGACTGTTTGAATTCACCTCCTCTTTCCTTCGTATAGTATATGCAATTTTAAATGGAGGGTTTTCACCTATATTATTGCTCGAAGCTCTGTCATTTTTGAAGTTAAGTAAAGATGTCAGATATGGAGATTGGTTTGATTATGAGGAACATAGTGAAATTAGATTATTTGGAGATGTTATATAGCCTTTTAGATTGCTTGTATTTGTTCCCTTGATATTGTTTTCATTTGAGTTCATCAGGAAATGTCTTAATGTTGATCAGGTCCATTTTTTTCCAGTGAAGTAAGGTCATATGTTTAAAATACCTAGGATAGTAGGGCCATTCATTGTAAACACTAGACATGCCCTAGAATTTTCTCAAAAAATGTTGACTGAATTGCATTTTTCATTGGAAGGAAACTGGGCTTATGAACCATACCTTGTGATTTCAAACCGTAGAGTGGAGAATGGATATTCTTTCATTTGTTCATGAATTAAAGCCAGAGATGGAGAAGCTAGAAAATGGAGGGAAAACTTCCGTGTCTGAGAAGATGGAGGTGGAAACTCCTCACCCTACTGAAAATGGACTTAAAAGAGGAAGAGAGGAAGTAATTGATTTGGAAAGTGATACATAAAATGAAGCCAAGAAGGCAAAGGCCATGGAGGAGGGATGCTCTTTAGCTTTGCTTACATAATATTTGCAGTTGGGAGATATCTCTTGTACTCCCTCATCTCCTCTTCCAGAGATTTCAAGTTATGAATCTCTGTCAAACATTAAGGAAGTTTCATCACAAATTGAAGAAATAAATAAGAGGATAAGAGAAAACATTGAGTCTTAATCCGAGGCTCAGATTTCTCTTGATCAGACAAGATTATTGACAACAATGGAATTATAAAAGGATCAACTGAAGATAGATTTCTCTCATCCTTCAGTTATGAATGTGGATTCTACTTTTTCTTTAAAAACTGTTAATCTAACAGTTGATGTTAAGAAAATTCCTCTTCCTGATAATATTAATTTATATATGCAAACAAGAAAATTAATATTTAATAATTTAAATAAGACTACTTCAGCTACTGCCAAAGATGAAAACATGTAGATCAAAGCGATCAAATAGTTGAAGTTGGAAAAAGCTATCTCAATAGCATATTCCACACAGAATGAGGAATTGAAGAAAATAATTGTTAAATTTGGTGTTGATATTGAAGACAAATCAAAAATTCAAAAACTATTACAGTCTGGTGAATTTTAAATTCAGAGTTTGAAGAAGAAGCTGAAGCTTCCGACAAGTGAACATCCTATGGCTACCAAAGTAGCCCAAGTCGAGACAAATAAACAGTAGCTGTTGCAAGCTCTTCTGGCCAAGGATCAAGAAATTTCTAAATTGAAAGAGACAGGTGAGATGTTGAAAAAAAAATTGATTCTCATGTTTTTATAGTAGTTATTTCATCTAATTCAGAAGACCTTGCTGCCCAATTAACTCAAGGATCAACATAATTAAGGTTGGAAGAAATTTATTTAAAGAAAGCTCAGAGGGATTTCGAAGGAGCTTAGAAAGTGCTCAAGGTTACAGAGAATGAGTTGCAAATGACCAAGGAAAATGTAGAAAAGTATAGGTAGGACTGTCATAATGCTTATCAAGAGATCAAAGAGTTAAATGAGAAAGCGAAGGGAAATTTATCCCTTATTCAAGCGAGGGCGATTATTTGGAATGATATCATTGATGTAGTTAATAACATATGGTATTTACTGATGATTGTCGGGGAAGAAAAGAGTATTATGAGGGACCTGGAAAATTTCATTGTTTCCAATAAAGAGAAGTTGCAAAACAGGGCCTCATATGCCAAGATATTAATTTATTTTATTAATTCAAAAACTACTCAAGAGTTGAAGTATTTTGGGATCGAAGACATGACTTGAGGTGTGCTGGAGTTTAACAAGATGATCATCAGGAATTAATATAGGAAAAATACAGAGGAAAAGATGAAGGAAGTCAAAGAATCATTGTTAAGATTCAATATGTTGTTTTTTAAAATAACGAAAGATGGTTTTCCATCCTGTTGGGACTAGCAAGGAAATATTCTCCCTTGGGAGACATTTGAAACATTGTTGGTTGAGGCAAAGAGTAAAATTGGAAACACACATGAAAAGACTGCTATTATGAAGGGAGCCACTAATGTGAACTTTCTGCATAAATATTTTCAGCTATTATGGATGATGAAAGCCTTGTTTTCAGAAAGACCCTCATATTCTAGGATCACAGATTTCAGAATGGTGCATGCCAAACTTTCTAATTGTCCTAGAACGAATGTAGATTTATGGAGGAAATGAAAAGAATGGATGTCCCCGCAAGAAAATTAAGCAAACGCAGGAACTTCTTCCGTTCCTGAGGCACTTCCACCTCATGATCAAATGATATTTTAAATTTACTTTACTTTGTTTTACTGTAGATGTTTTAATTTTCTACTTTTATTGTAATGATCGAAGAAAATAGTTTGGGAAGTTGAAAATTCCATAACTGCCCATTTTGTAATAATGTATTTAAGACTCTTTCAATGACGAAATGAGGTTTTGAAATTTGGACCTTAGAATTTTTTCCAATTTTGTACTTTGTCTTTATGAAATTAATAAAGCTATTTAGAGAATTTTCCATCAATTGATGAAGGTGTTGAGTTACTCCAGTTCCATCTTATGTATGTTTCTCCTGTTGGAGTAAAGTAATGAAGCTACTGGTGTCTAATTTACATTTTTGAGTTAGAGTAAATTTCCTTAATAATGCTCTCCTTTATTCTGAAGTCATTTCTTACAACCATTTTTTTCTAAAACCAAAGATAATAGTTTCTGTGATTTACAACATATTGTTAATGGTTTTCACTATCATTTCATCTTCTCTTATTTATGCACATTTATCATTTAAAGGCACTTTGAAGAGTTATGTTATTAGTAAATATTAAAGGGTTTAATATATAATTCCGGGGTTACCATATGAAGGGACAACAGACAAATTTTATTTATAAGTGATAGTGAATGTCTTGGGCACTGATCTCCTAACAACCAAAGATTTTCTCCCAAGGAAAAACACTTATAATTGACTGAAATGTACTAAAAGACACAATCATTAGGGTTAGTTATCCTGGAGAATTTATGAACTTTGTGTACCTAGTGGTGGATTGACATATTGTACTGGTAAGGGTATCTTGAAATCTTTAACCTTGTGACTTGATGAGAAGCCATATTTCCCATGGTGGAAATGTATGAACTAGTGTATATTTCTCACCTTGGGTAAGGCTAGATATTGAAGGGTAAATTGGTGGGTTTCCCAATAAATTATACAACCAATATCCCCTTGCTCTCCCTGGGAAATAATTTATATTGAATGGAAAAACAAGTTGATCTAGAATACTAGTTTGAGTCCTTTTGCCTATATGGTACAACTTATGTGTCCATAATTGGCTCTCGAAGAGAAATTTTCCCTTGTGGAGTTAATGGACCAACTTAGGGGTGGCCCAATGCTGAGATCCTTGGAGTAGTGTGGTCTATGGAAGGGAGGACAACCAAAGGTATAAAACTAGTTGGTGTTTATTATAGAAGAAAAGTATTTCTAAATAAATGTTATTAATGAAATAATTTTGCATATAATTTGATGTGTCCATGTTGTACATGTTGTTGTGATTTATTGTTCACAATGCTAGGCATGTTAGTTGTGATTTGTTGTATGAATGTTGAACATATTCCTATACTTATATATTTTCATATAAATGTGTGGGTAATGTCGGTTGGATAAATTGTTTTGAGTATGCTACATCATACATGATAAGAATAATGGTATGTGGTAATCATGAGAGTGTTGATATCTTAGTGAATATGCATATATGGATTTCAGAAGATGAAAATGTTAAGGATTCTAGTTGGAATGGTGATGGAATTGAATAAAAATTATATTCCCTTGGGAATGAAAATAATCAGAGGCTTTCTTTAATGGAGGCCATGGAGGGCTAAGGTAAATATCTTGGCTAGGTTTAACCACTGAGATTACGGTAGACCTATGTGTGAGACCTAAAATCCTAAGTCACATAGAGCTAATGTGTGTGTATGTGTATATAAGTGAAATAAAAACTACTCATATATTGAGGTCTTAACATTCTATAAGAAGTAATATATAGAGCTTAAGTGGGTATGGTGTGGAGGAAGTCTTGGATGTCCTCCTATAATTATGCTTGAAGAGATGCATAGAGAAACCATGAAAGTAGAACCTCTTGGAGATGGTACATAATGCTATTATTAGCTAATTGTTAAGGGGATTGGAACTCTATGTTCACCTGATGGAGTATAAGTGAAGGGATTTACTCAAGGGGAAAAAAGGAACAAGTATCTAGTGGGTGCCTTTAGGGCTTGGTGGTTTTTACATCCTTAGAGGGGTTCAAGTAAAATTTCATGCCTATTAGAGATGAGGATATATAATTGAATAATTCCTAAAGAAATAAGGAAAAACATTGTATATCTAAGGACAAATTTTGGGATTGAGTTGTGACTATGTGAAATTGAGGATTATTATCCCTAACCCTAGTTACATGGGATGGTAGATGTCATGACCGGAAATTTACCAAAAAAGGGGAATGGAGTATGTAATTTTGTTGAATGGTATGGCCTTAAGTCTCAAGAGTTATTTCTTAGCTCTCTCTAGTGGCCTAATTAATACAATCATCAATAGACGAATCCTTATTTTTGTGTTCATTAGTCGATGATTGTCAAATAGAACAACCATTAAAGGTGAGAGGATATTTTATTATTTCTTTGGTGGTAAATGGATTGATTAAAATTATTGTTAATAAAAATTCCTTATTTTTGTGTTCATTATTCGACATCTATTAGCTAGACCAGGTAAAGATGCAAGAATATTTTCTTAGTTCTCATGGTGACCTGTAAACTAGTTAATGGGACTGTAAATATACATAACCTTATTGTTGTGCCTGTTAGTTGGCATCCATCAAGTAGATATAGTAAAGGTGCAAGTGCACTTTCTTAATTATCCTAATGGGAAACGGCTTGAATAATAGGACCGTTCATAGAAAAATCCTTATTGTTGTGTCCTTTAGTCGATATCCATCAACCAGATCAAGTAAAGGTTTGAGGATATTTTCTCACTTGTTCGGGTAGCCTGATCTAGGTGGATATTGGTGACCACCCACCTATTTCATTTGGACCCCAAACACCATTTATTTAAGTTTCCTTAATTGTAGCACAATTTGTATTGTTTTTTGTAATTTTCTAGGTCCTAAACTTCTGGAGATGTTTTGAGGCCCTAAACGACGGATTTTTTTAAAACTGACAAAATTGTTGATGGAAAAAAGGATTTGCAATTGAAATTTTTAGTCCTCAAATATATATCTCTAATGACGCATCATACGTGTGAAACGAAAATCATATTCCAAAGTTACAAGCCTGGGAAGTCGGTGTATGAACTAACCCCAACGGGGCCCACAAAATTTTGGCGCTTCATCTCCTAGGGTTAGGTTTTTGGATGTTTGGGGTTTTACATTGTTTCTCAATAATAAAAATGCTTGTGAGCCTCATTGTAACACATTTCAGAGGCAAGTAGTCACCACATCTCTTCTTAGAGATAAGCCACAATTTCCCAAGCTAGTTTATTTCCATTCTGCATGTAAACAATTTTAGTATTTTGCTATCAATGAATTGAACTTAAATTTTTGTTGTATTTCTCTGTTTTTGTTTAAATATTTATATCATTTCTTTTCTGGATAAATATGGATCAGTGGTATTATAGCGATATTCTCTTTCTTTGTTTTTCTAGCGCACATCCCCAACAGGGTCGAGGTATAAGGAGTTAGGGCTCGAATTGGTTGAACCTTTGCAAGACCAGCCTCACCGACCCTAACGACCTCCCATGGTAGAAGAAAAGAAATATGAGGGAGTAGGATATCCTTTCAAAATGTTGCTCAAAGAAGCCTTTGAACGAAAAAGGAACGCAATGATGGACAAATTTTCCCATATTGTTTGGTGGATGCCCACAAGTGACACATCTTCATCTACCAACCACCCTAGAGGCGCCACTCCCTTTAAGGTACACGTCAACTTTGAAATTCCCACATTTTAAGGGAAGATAAATGTAGATGCCTTTGATATATGGTTAAATATGCTTAGGTAGTGGTTATCAAATATCCCTCTCTAGGCTTTCCGGTGCCCGAGGCAGACAGTCAGATTAGCTATATATTTCACAAAGATACTGCACATATGTTCAAGCTGATTTATATAAAATAGTGAAACGAGATAAGAGATTACCTCTTTCTTTATCCTGAATCCTTTGGAAAGCACCGAGCAGCGAAGCAGAGATCCTCCTTCACTAGTTCCAAATTTGGGTCCTGCGATCAAACAAAGCACTCGTGTAATCTCTACAACAATGTACCATATATTGACTCAAATCAGCATCTGATAAACATAAAATAACACAGATCTAAGACATTCATATCATGCTATATTAACAATTGGAAAATAATGACAATATCAAAGCACAGAATGGACAAAATAGATATAGTTCTATTGATTTATAAAAAGGAGGATTACAACCGTCGGTTGGACCAAGCTCTCCTTAGTGTTCCAATCTCTCTCTCTCTCTTTCCTTGTATGTGATGGTGATCAAGGTGGTAAGCTCTCATTGTCACTTCACCAATCCTCCACTACCATATAGTAACAATGTCACTTTGATACACATGTATTCAAAAAACCTTCAACCTTCGACTAGTAACCCACAACTCCATTTTATAGGAGATGGAGAGGGTAGGTCTTGCCCCACTCTTTCAACCAGTTTGAAAAGGAAAAAACCACGATGTTGCCTTAGCTTTACATGCTTTTTCCTTCCTTGAGAGTCTAGTTGCTTTTGGTAAGGCCTAATAAGAGGTTAGTGCCTTTTAGTTTCTATTTTGTACTGAATTTCCATGAGAAAAAGTTGGGTTTTCCAATCATTGTCCGCGGGATTCTTCTTGTTTTATGTTTAAACATGGGTAACGCTGCCCTCTGGACCAACTAGAGAATTTCCCTAGTCACTAACGTGACCTTTACATGGATCAGAAGTGTTATAATGCAGCTTAGCAGTTCCTGGGGTGCGTTACCTTGGCAGAAATAGGTTTTGTCTAGGTCACTTTCTTTCTTCCATATTACCTTCTCCTTTGAGATGATGAGGAGGTCATTTGTCCTGTAACAGATGCCCCCTAAAGTGTGAGGTTAGAGATGAAGAATATGGCTGAAATAATTTATAATGTGTGTAGTAGAACTATAGAGATTGGAGGACTGAGGAGTGTTATTGCCTAAATCTACCTCAGGCTAAAGGAAGGCGGAGTTCAGGGTAACATCAAACCACGCTCAGTCTGGTAGCTAGCCCCACTAGAATAGGAGAGGGCTCTCTCTGGTTCAATATCATAAAAAAGTAATCAATAAGGTTTGAGATGACTGAAATAAAAGATAATTTTAGGCTAGGTATAAAATTAAAGGAGTTTGATTGTGTTTTTGGGGGTTTTTTGTTGGATTGAAGGGAAAGGCAATGTTGGTTGCGGGGATTAGGCCTAGTTTTTTGCAGAGTTTTGATTGGGGCAAGGAAGGCAATTGTTTTGATGATTTAGATTGATTTAATGGATGGATCAGACCAGTGAGGCGCTGAAGAGGGCAAGAGGGTCTCAAGAGTCCTCCTCAAACAGATGAAAAAATGTAAAATTAAACAAAACTAAAGGCAGAGAAAAGCAAGCTACTGAATTCCACCTTTAACACTGATTTGTTTAATCTAAGAAGAAAGAAGAAGGAACATGGTACACATAAAAATCAGTGAACTTAAAAATACATAGAGGAAAACACCATCAAAACACAGAGCCACAAGGATCCAAAAAAGTGCTGCAAACCCTGGTCTATTCCTTTGCCAAAAATGTAGAGATGAAATGTACAATGAAGTGCCAAGTAATCCCAAGTGTCCAACCATGAAAATGACTGAGAAAATACATCATATAGACAAGCCTAACCCATTCCCATGCCTCTAGGGGTCGAGCTCATCATTCTAGGATCTGTTTCAACCATATCTAAACTAGGAACTAGAAAATAGGCCATGAAACAACTTGCCTCTATATGCTAGGAAACTGATCCATTCACTTACATTTCACTTTTTGGTGAATGAATCTTCTAGAATGAGTAAAAATGTGCCAAAATTACATCATGGTCATGAAATTACATCAAGGTAGATCAAAAGTTACATGAAAAAGTGAAATTGGCCAAAACTAGGAGAAATTCTGAGCTGTGGAGTGAAAAATAGGCCAAAATCCTTTATGCACCGCGCCCAAAATCTCTATGCGTAGCACAAATTTGAAGCTGATTTTGAAGCCCTTCCCGAAGTCCAAATTGAGGTCGTGATAGCTCGTTGGAAAGCCCCCCCTGTCTACCTTTCAACCCAAGTGGAATTTATGGATTTGGTTTCCATTTGCCCCTCCAAAAGTTCAATCTCCCAACACTGCTTCCTGTGTGTGCAAAAGGTGGCAGAAAGGCCATTTTTAGGATGTTTTTGACCCTTTAGGCAACCCAGAACTTGATGAAATCCTTGGGTAATCCATGAGCATGCATAAATTTTCATAAAAAATCTAGAAATGCAAAGTTTTCCCCCTGAAGAGCTGCCAATTGTAAGCGCACACAAGGTGGCGCTACGCGTCGGGCAGAAAATCTATTTTGTGACCAAAAAATTCAAAAATGACAAAATTTTCTCCAAATTCCTTGAAATTCGGGCTGAGCTAACACTACGCGCGCGTGTGTACCTATTTGTGACCAAAAAATTCAAAAATGACAAAATTTTCTCCAAATTCCTTGAAATTCGAGCTGAGGGTCCCTCATCAAGTACCATGCTCAGCCAAAGAAGCTTCAGCCAAGATCATGTCTTTTCACGCCTCCTCAATGCCTTCTTCATCTATGTTGCCTGAGGTCAATATGAAGAGTTTGGTGTCTTTGTCTTGATTGCCAAATGTGTCAAAGTGAAATGAAGGACTGTGGGGAAATAGGGTAGTAGGGAAAATGGAGTTCAGCCAAGTGAAATTTAAAACGTGAGGACAGTCACTTGACTATGTTTCGGAGTTTGGGATTAATAATTTTTGCAAATGATATGGGGAAAGGGATAAGGATAGGGAATGAAAGGATTGAGGGATAGGCTTAGGAATGAGTGGTTTAAGTGGTTTGGGCTATAAGGGAACAGGGGATTGAAAATAATGAAGGATAATATGATAGCGATGGGGAAAGGAATCACAGGTGTGAAATGGGCTTTGAAGTATTCGGCACAAAAATCAGACTTTAAAAATTCAAATACAAACCCTAAGGAGCAGTTTTGTCAAAAAGATAGGGTTTATATTTTCAACATTCAAACTTTCATATTCTTCCCTTCAAACCATACTAAACACTATTTTATAGCAATTTCAAGGGCTCACAAACTTTCTTGGAGCAAGGAATTTGAGTTAATTTGAAATTTGGTGAAGCAGTGACAAAAATTTGGTGTTCCGGCCCTGTGCGCCGCGCGCACAACCTAGTGTGCTGCGCACACTTTATGCGCCGCACACGTTTAATTTTGCACTGTGGAAAACGTTTCTATGCACCGTGACGAGCCAATGTGCCACGACCTTCACCCAACGTGCTGCGCAGGCTGCCTTCACCACAGTTTCGGCTTTTCACACTGACTTTTTCTTACTCCATGATTTTCTCTTTGTTTCACTGATGTCTTTGGCGTGTAATTGGATTATAACACAAACATATCTCTTATGGCATGAAATTTGATTTTTGATTCGAAGAAAACCCACTATTTGAAAACTTTGGCACTTTTACAAAATAACTCTGTTTTTGTTTCCACTTGATTTTTTGGCTGATAATAAATTTATTGTCTATGTTTTGCAGGGATAACTGGCATTGGATTTGGCAAAGGCGACCAGGGCTGCGCCTAAAAAATTTACAACTGAAAAATGGAAAATTACATGACATTAATTACAAAAGACGAAATTGACGATTTTTCTTCAAAACAGAGTTTTGAAGAAAAGTCATGATCATGCAATATGACGATGACATTTTGCGATGAAAACTTATTTTGAACCTCCCTCATATGCCTGCTGACACTATTAGACATTCTGAAGACTAAACCATAGACCTAATGACTAAAATGACTCTTTGCCCACCAAAAGACCAAACATTAACTGTCATTGACTGGAAATGATTTTGATGGACTTTGATGAACAGATACGGACCAACAGGTACATGACATGAGGGATATGAGCGAAAAGACCCTTCCGTCAGATGATCCATGCTCCTAATCGAATGCGTATGACTCAACCGAATGAGACACCTAAAATGAATGCAACAAAAGAGATTTTGATTCTCCTCGATTTCGAGGGATGAAGAGACCGACTCTAACATTGGCTCCAATGGGGATGGTAGCTCCTTGGAGGTGCCAAGAACTGCAGATCTTTGGGAGAGAAGACAGTGCCTTTATCTATTGGGAAATGGAGTCAAAACAAGAAAACTGACATTATGCAGACTGACTCAGACTCAAGGCTAGAACTGAAAACTAAAATAAAACCAAACATGACTAGAACATAACTAACAAACTGGAAAGATGCTCATAATTGAGCTTATTCATCAAACTTACTCTAATTGTTCTTTTCACCACCTGATCAAGTGAAATGGAACAGCCAATGCAACCATGTAAGCATCCTGGCTGCTATTTGATTTCTTCCCAAATGCTTTCTGATGCGCAGGAAAAAGGGAAAAGGAAATGGCAACTCCCATGGAAACTTGGAATCAAGTTGACTGCTGATAAACTTGCGAAGCATGAATTGACTGGATGACTTCAAGAATACTGCAAAAGGATCTTCATAAACATAGCTATTAATTTCCATTAACACATTACTGCTCTGGTCCAGGTAATATTCATAGCTGGATATTAAGATTTTCCTCACATCTGTGCTGTCTTTCTTTGGTGACAGCAGCAGGCTATCAAAAGGATCTTGAATTTCGTGAATAACCAAACTCTGTTGCTGATTCCAAACAGAAAAAAAGTCTCCTTCATTGTCTTGTTTAACAGATTGTTCATTACAAAGCCCATACCAAGGTTTGCAGTCATATGAGATTATCAATAAAGGCGACTTTTGAACAAGGTTATTATCAACATTCTTTTCTGTCACATGGTTAGCCAATGGAGAAGAAATTTTACAGCAAACATCATCCAACACACGAGCAATAGGATCATCAAAAACTTGAGAAGACTGCAGCAATGTATCCGTTGAAACCGTATGACATCCTATTAGTTGTTCATCTTTTTCTTTAGAGATATTACGAAGATTCTGCTTTATAAACTGAAATGCTTCGAAACAAAAGGGTACAAAATATTCTTGCATCATTAAATCATGTATTTCAGCTTCCACGCCTTCATCCGCAATCTGATCTTCAATTTCGTTTGGTGGCTGCAAATCTGGAGCTAGGGAGGGTTTTGTATCCAAAATGATTTCATCAGTCATTTCAGGGGAAGATTTCTCATTAAAAACTTGCTCAATAATTTCGCTATATGTCTCATCCTCAACATTAAAACTGAGAGATTGTTGATTTTCTACAGGCGGATCATTTGAAGATTTACTAGGCAATTTACCCTTCAAAAACTGGAAGGATTCAAAACAAAATGGTACGGAGTCACCTTGTATCATTTGATCATATGTGCCAGCTTCCATGTTTTCATCTACAATTTGACAATCAATGGCTTTCGGGGACTGCAAATCTGAATATGAGAAGTCTTGAACAAGGTTTTCATTGCCCTCAAGATGGTCCAAATCAAGGCTTGTTGGTAGTTGATTTCTGATTGCATGGAAGTTATCTCTAATGAACTGAAACGAATTAAAAAAAAAAGGCAAATATCCTTCACTTACTTCAAAATTTTATGCACTTTCCTCATCATTGTCATAGCTGATATGCATCGGTTGATCATTGTACACAAGCTGCTGAAACTGAACTTCCTCCTTCCACAAACTAGTTGCTGATTTGTTTGCATGATTAGCTTCTGCGTGGAGAACATAATCATCATCATAATGATCAAACTGAGGAAAATCATCAGTATACAACACATCATCAAGCATACATGCCATATCAAAAGCTCTCTCTTCTCCAAAATGATCTATAAAACAATCATTATCAGATCTATGACAACTGGGATAAGAAACAAAATGTTTTGGATCAGCAACTTGTTCTTCTTCAATCAACGAGCCATGGGCTTGAACATTATACTCATTCCTTGTGATGATCCTCTACATCATCTCTTCTACTGCACTTACCAACATGTCAAGCTTTACCTCTCTAGAGATGTCGATTTCTCCGGATCTATGTTTTTCGTCTCTTCTTCCTTCAACCTTGCCCTTCGAATCAAAAAATGAGCCTCTACATTTACTGCACTGTTCTGTATCTCTACAAGTGTTGCAATATTCCTTTCTCTCAACTGAAACTCCAATTCCGGATCAAAGGCACCCGGGTAGTGCAAGAGAGTAGATCTAGGAGAAGGTCTTATATCAGCTGGCATCGAATAATAAATTTGGTTAAATCTCGCAGAAAACTGTTGTATTGTCTCCCCTGACTGTCTTTTCAACTGGTTATACTCTTCTATAATCAAGAAAAGGTTCTGTCTGATCACCCACCTGTCGAGAAAAACTTCGATGAACTGCTAGAAATCTGAGATGCTCGCATCAGGCAGGGCTTTAAACCAACTCTTGACTTTGGCTTGCAAAGAAAGAGAAAAAAGCCTAATACTAACATCTTCGTCATCAACTTCAAAAAGATCTAGAAAAGTCTCAACATTCTGCACATGTTGCTCAGCGTTGACATTGTTACATTCACCGTCAAATCTTGGTAGATATAGGTCATAATTTTTAGGGAAAGCATGAAGAACAGAAGGTAAAACAAGAGGTTTATACCTATCTGGGACTATATAAGGTGTAGGAGTATATACAAGAGCTACGGGATCAGTTTTGTTTTCTTTAGGCTCATCACTCTGAAGAGCGTCATCATGAGATGTGGGAAAAGTAAGGAGGCCAGGATCAAAGGGAAACTCAGTATTTACACTTTTTGAATAAGTCGAGTGAACATTTTGATCACCTTTATCATACAAAAAATTCTGAAAAAATTTCAGGAAAGCTTCAAGAACAACAAAGAAATAGTTTACAAGAAATCATACTATATCCTGAAGACCATTCCACTTTGGATACCTAAACTTTGTGCAAGATCCTTCCATTTTCACAGAGAAAGAGTTAGTCCTCCAGTGGAGTCTCTACATTGAGTTGGAGTCACCAGGTGAATGATTTCAGCCTTCTTATGTCTGATCATTGTCCACCATCAACCATCAGATCTGAACTTGATACATGTACTGAGGCAAGACAACCTACAATTCAAGTGTCACGTTCACAAGCTAGACCGGAGATTGACTGAAGCAGCGTTTATCTACTTTCGCTAATGCAAAGCAAGAGCGTTTCGAAGGCTACCTGGCTAACTTCAGGCTCCGTCTGTAGCTTATAAAACAAATAACACCAACAAGCAAACCATTTTCTTCCCTAGTATGGTCGCCACTATGTTATTGCCTAAATCTACCTCAGGCTGAAGGAAGGCGGAGTTCAGGGTAACATCAAACCACGCTCAGTCTGGTAGCTAGCCCTACCAGAATAGGAGAGGGCTCTCTCCAGGACAATCTTAGTGAAAAGTAATCAATAAGGCTTGAGATGACTGAAATAAAAGCTAATTTTAGGCTAGGTATATAAGTAAAGTATTTTGATTGTGTTTTTGGGGGTTTTTTGTTGGATCAAAGGGAAAGACAGTTTTGGTTGCGGGGATTAGGCCTAGTTTTTTGCAGAGTTCTGATTGGGGCAAGGAAGGAAATCGTTTTGATGCTTTAGATTGATTGAATGGATGGATAAGACCAGTGAGGATCTGAAGAGGGAAAGAGGGTCTCAAGAGTCCTCCTAAAACAGATGAAAACATGTAAAATTAAACAAAACTAAAGGCAGAGAAAAGCAAGCTACTGAATTCCACCTTTAACACTGATTTGTTTAATCTAAGAAGATAGAAGAAGGAACATGGTACACATAAACATCATTGAACTTACAAATACATAGAGGAAAACACCATCAAAACACAGAGCCACAAGGATCCCAAAAAGTGCTGCAAACCCTGGTCTATTCCTTTGCCAAAAATGCAGAGATGAAATGTACAATGAAGTGCCAAGCAATCCCAAATGTTCAACCCTGAAAATGACTGAGAAAATACATCATATAGACAAGCCTAACCCATTCCCATGCCTCTAGGGGTCGAGCTCATCATTCTAGGAGCTGTTTCAACCATATCTAAACTAGGAACTAGAAAATAGGCCATGAAACAACTTGCCTCTATATGCTAGGAAACTGATCCATTCACTCACATTTCACCTTTTGGTGAATGAATCTTATAGAACAAGTAAAAATGTGCCAAAATTACATCATGGTTATGAAATTACATCAAGGTAGATCAAAATTTACATGAAAAAGTGAAACTGGCCAAAACTAGGCGAAATTCTGAGCTGTGGAGTGAAAAATAGGCCAAAATCCTCTATGTGCCGCGCCCAAAATCTCTATGCGTAGCACAAATTTGGAGCTGATTTTGAGGCCCTTCCCAAAGTCAAAATTGAGCTCATGATAGCTCATTGGAAAGCCCTGCCTGTCTACTTTTCAACCCAAGTGGAATTTATGGATTGGGTTTCCATTTGCCCCTCCAAAACTTCAATCTCCCAACACTGCTTCTTGTGTGTGCAAAAGGTGGCAGAAAGGCCATTTTTAGGATGTTTTTGACCCTTTAGGCAACCCAGAACTTGATGAAATCCTTAGGTAATCCATGAGCATGCACAAATTTTCATAAAAAATCCAGAAATGTAAAGTTTTCCCCCTGAAGAGCTGCCAATTGTAAGCGCGCGTAAGGTGGCACTACGCGTCGGGCAGAAAAATTTGTTTTGTGACCAAAAAATTCAAAAATGACAAAATTTTCTCCAAATTCCTTGAAATTCGAGCTGAGGGTCCCTCATCAAGTACCATGCTCAGCCAAAGAAGCTTCAGCCAAGATCATGTCTTTTCACGCCTCCTCAATGCCTTCTTCATCTATGTTGCCTGAGGTCAATATGAAGAGTTTGGTGTTTTGTCTTGATTGCCAAATGGGCCAGCTTCAGCCCAAGACCTGGTGGGGAAATAGGGCAAGAGGGGCAATGGGAGTTCAAATAAGTGTCATATAAAATGTGAGGACAATCACTTGACCGTTACAATCACTTGACCGTGTTTGGGAGTTTGGGATTACTACCTTGCAAATGATATGGGAAAGGGATAAGGATAGGGAATGTAAGACAGGGATGTTTAGAATATGGTTTAAGTGATTTGGGATGTTAGGGAATAAGGTATTGACAATAATGAATGATAATATGACAGCGATGGGGAAAGGAACCATAGGTGTGAAATGGGTTTTGAAGTACTTGGCACAAAAATCAGACTTTTAAAATTCAAATACAAACCCTAAGGAGCAATTTTTAACAAAAGATAGGGTTTATATTTTCAACATTCAAACTTTTATATTCTTCCCTTCAAACCATACTAAACACTGTTTGATAGCAATTGCAAGGGCTCACAAACTTACTCGGAGCGAGGAAGTTGAGTTAATTTGAAATTTGGTGAAGCAGTGACAAAAATTTGGTGTTCCTACTTATGCGCTAAGCCAAGACAACTCATAGCAGCATCAAGCAAGACACCGTATGCGCGATGCTCCGTTTAATTTTTTCACCGTGGAAAACATTAGTATGCACCGCGACGAGCCAATGTTGCGACCTTCATCCAATGTGCTACAGCAGTCGCTCACCACGCTTCGGCTTTTCAATCGATTGACTTTTGCTTACTCCATGATTTTCTCTTTGTTTCACTGATGTCTTTGGCGTGTAATTGGATTATAACACAAACATATCTCTTATGGCATGAAATTTGATTTTTGATTCGAAGAAAACCCACTATTTGAAAACTTTGGCACTTTTACAAAATAACTCTGTTTTTGTTTCCACTTGATTTTTTGGCTGATAATAAATTTATTGTCTATGTTTTGCAGGGATAACTGGCATTGGATTTGGCAAAGGCGACCAGGGCTGCGCCTAAAAAATTTACAACTGAAAAATGGAAAATTACATGACATTAATTACAAAAGACGAAATTGACGATTTTTCTTCAAAACAGAGTTTTGAAGAAAAGTCATGATCATGCAATATGACGATGACATTTTGCGATGAAAACTTATTTTGAACCTCCCTCATATGCCTGCTGACACTATTAGACATTCTGAAGACTAAACCATAGACCTAATGACTAAAATGACTCTTTGCCCACCAAAAGACCAAACATTAACTGTCATTGACTGGAAATGATTTTGATGGACTTTGATGAACAGATACGGACCAACAGGTACATGACATGAGGGATATGAGCGAAAAGACCCTTCCGTCAGATGATCCATGCTCCTAATGGAATGCATATGACTGAACTAAATGAGACACCTAAAATGAAATGCAACAAAATAGATTTTGATCTTTGACGGAGGGATGAAGAGACCGACTCTAACAAGGAGAACCTGAAACAACAACGTATGTCAGAAAATATAGTATCTGTCTTGAGTCGGGCATTCCCATGCTCAGTAGCTAATCAACATGATTTCTCTAAAACAGAGATATGAACAGTGTGTCCACTGTTAAGTGTAACGTGGAAGTATCTGTTAGAACAGGATCAATACTGAAAAGTTGTCTCCATAAACAATATCGCAACTTGGGAAAGTAAACACAACTATAATGATGTAACCTTTGCCCCAAGGTCTTGGCCAACGCTTCACTTAAACTACATATTTCCTTACATGTGAATAGAGGATCTGTCATCGAACATGTGGGAAATCATCTGATTACCAGTCAGTGATGAAAATTGTTAACAGACACGAGGGTGGCCACTGATAATGATGATGGTCCCCAAGATGCATAGTACAATCTAGCGAGTGTGAATAAAAGGAGTTGATGTTGAAAAATCATAGAATCATTCGATCAGGAGCCAATAATGAAGAACCATAATCAAATACAAGATGACCTACCATTGATGTCTGCAAGTATCTGGGTACTGATGTGTTTCTGGGTCCACTTCCTAGATAAGATGCTGCAGTCGATAGGAAGAGACCTGTCAAAAGGTAGGCACTGAGGCGTCCTACATCAGTCAACATGAAACGGGAAAAGATGATGTTGTTTTTAATGGAGAATATGAAGAGTAAATGGGAATAGCTGATGACAAATAATTTCTGGCATGATGATCTGTTTGGTTGATATGAGGAGCAGTAGATAACGAGATCTGCTTGAACAATAGAAGGAACTCGAACAGGGTACTAGGTAGCTTAGGCTTAATGAACACCAAAGAGTATTTAGGATTTTTGACCAGTGTAAGAATACTGAATGACGAAGGCTAAACTCATAGATGGTAGGGTTCGGCTAAATGTGAAAGAGTTGTCTAGGAAGTGCCATGTTCAAGATATTTGCTACCAAATCATCCTTTATTAAATGTAACAGAAGTAGTATCCATTTTGTCCAAAATTTTTCCCCATCTGATTAAGTTTAATGAGTCCAGATGGGTAAACTCGGTGAATTTTTCATATTTAGAGAGTCTAAAAAATGTCATAAAAGACAACTCCAGGGGGTACCTTTGTCATGTCTTGATAACCGGGCATGACAAGGGGAGAATAGTAAGCCTGAAATGGTTCATTTTCCGTGAGTTAGTCCATCGAAGCCAGAACAATGAGAAATCTATGTTCGATGGACGTCTACCTCATTTTGTTATGAGTACGAGGAGACGAAGTAAACTCAATATTCTTTGTGAAATTTTAACGAGTCCAACAGAGAAAAAATCGATGCTCTCTGTGAATTTTTAACGAGTCACGTGGAGAAAAACTCGGTTACTTTTTCTATTTAAAGAGCTTTGATAATGGCTCATAGTCTTCTGTCATGGTAGTTTAATGAGCCTGACAAAAACAACTCGGAATTTTTTCAGTTTTACGAGATAGAAAAAAATTCCTAAAAGGAAAGCTCGTTGCTTCTTCATGTTAGTTTTAACGAGCCTGAAGAAAAAAGATCGAGGTTTTTCGGTTTTAACGAGCTAGAAAAATACCATAAAAAGAAGGCTCGATTTGGGAACGTTAATTGGTCATTTCAGCATATAGACATTATGAAACTCATCCAAACATTGGTAATCGAGAATAACAGTTGTGAAAAACATGCAGCAGGAATTCACTACTTCGTTAGACCAACTAAGTGGGTTTTTTTCCCCCATAAAATGGCTATAAGAAGGTTGGAGACCCTCATTTTCACCATTTGAATGTTGTCATTGAGCTCTGGGGTAAAGAAGTGGTGAAATTACTGCTGACAATTGCGGACGGTCTGTGCAACGGTTCTTCTTTCCGCAAGATTTAGGTAGGAGCTGGAACCTCCTGCTATCATTTCATTGTGTATTTTACTTGTTTTTCTGGTTCAAAATAGGGATTTTAGCAAGCCCTAAAAAATTTAAGCGGCTAACGCGGGATAGCAATGTTTTTCCCGCGTTAAACGCACCTCTCGTGAAGAAACAACGCGTTATCATGCACTGTTCGGCATTAGAGCCCGCGTTAGGCGCAATAATGTTTTTAAGAACTTGTTGTTTATCATTTTGAAGCACTCCAGACAAATTCTAATCCATAATTTTTTTTTATTTGACAGGTATAAAGCTGTTCATCATGAGTATCTGGTGAGAAAGGGAACATGAGCGAGAAGAACATGAGATGTTCACTGATGCAGCTACATTGTTAGTTCTCCACAGGTGTAGTTTTCTTAAGTATTCTTGATTGGAACTGATGAGGGGACAAGAGGACCTTCTGAGGTGGATAATACAATAGTGGGATGATCTCCAGCACGTCTTTTGTATCGGGGGCAATGAGCTCTCGATTAAGAAAGATGATATCTATTTTTTGACTGGTTTGTTGTGCCGTGGACCAAGGCCTAACTTGACCGGGTCCAGGGCGCATCCTCGTACTACTACTGACCTAATCCTTGCTCATTGCATATGTGATACTAAGGTAGTGATCAACCGGGTACCTATTGCACGGGTGGCCACGAGACCGTTGAGGTCTCTGTTATGGATGATAGTTCACTTGGCCGGGGCCAAGAGTTAGCATGTGGCCACCAAGGCCCAGTTGTTGTTAACACTAGATTGTATGCAGCCCCAGGTTTTTGACTCGTGCGAAGGTGTTGTCCATTGGGTTCGTGCAGAGTTGACAACGTGTAAGACCCGGACTCAGAGATATTTTGGTTATGGGACATTGGTTGTTTCCTTCCTACTAGAGATATTACTGGTTATGAGACCCAAGATGATTACAGATGTTTTGGGCCTGTGAGAGCTGAGATAGGCTCGATGGGCAGCTTTGATACCGCAGACGGGAGAGGATCCTGTCCATCATTTCTTTGATGATGGGTTCTTTGATTGGCTTAACCACCAGATCATCATGATTGAGGACTATCCCTATGCGGCGATGGAATTTACAGGAGATCTGGATTTAGTGTTGCCCCCGAACACTCAGTGGGGTCTAGATGGTAAGAGAAGGATTTATCAGTGTAGTTGGAAGTATGTTTTGTCTTTTGAATGTTTATGCAATTTTTTTGTTTAAAAATGGGTGAAAATATATTTTGACATGAATTTTGTTTGCTTGACACAGATGTGGCACCTGTTCGCCCAGCCAAAGCCCCTCGTTATGCATGGCGAGGACTACAACTACTCGGGGCTGGTACAACAGCAGAGGATGCAGAAGCTGCCGGATAGAGTGATGATACCCAGATTTTGCATGAGCTTTCCAGGAACCTGGAGGGTCTAAGCATGGGTGTACCACCTCTTCCTATGAGAGAGATTCCAGTTCGTCTACAAAAACATACTGTGGGTGTGCCAGAGAGATACTTGGTGCCTCGTAGGAGGATAGCGAGGGAAGTTGTTTGCTATTATGAGCATTAGGTGTAGCTGGAGGAGGAGATGTGTAAATGTCATAGCGAGGCTTAATGTAGCCAAATTTTGTAAAACACCCAAGTTTTTGGGAGATTTTTTGATGTAATTTTGATTTGGACACGACACATATATATAGATACATACTTTTGGCGATTTTGTTTTGTTATGTGTTTTTTAATGTTTATGTATTTTCTATGGGAAAAATATATATACTCATGTGTAAATATTTTTATAACAAATGTGACAAATGCTAATCTAATACATAGTTTTCCAATGAATCGGCTAATGCATTAAATTATCTAGGGATGTGTTCAAATGAGATGGTTTGAAACTGACGTTCTAAAAGTCATACCATTAAAAAATAACGTAACAAGACTGGATGACGAACGTGATAATGATTGTTCAACTGCATAACTATGAGCTGGGAATCTAACCTAACCACTAAATTGGAAATGTCGCGAGATGCAACTTCTGTGAGGAGTTGGATCACTAAGATGTACTCAGAAATGTTATTGGTGGCGCTACCTAGGAAAATTCCCCTAGAACAAGGAAGTTCTGACTCAGGTGTGTAGAGGACCCAAGCAGCTGAAGCAATGTGTCTAGTGTGACGACTAGCACCATCCGCATATCCGACATATGATAAGGCGGATGACGGAATCTATGTGAAGAAAAATATTGTATATGAGAAAAACACCTCAAAAACCCAAAAAATATCCAAAGACATCAAAACAATAGGCAAAAACTTATATACATAAAATTACAAAGCATATGCCTGATGGGAAACTAGGCAAAATACTTATTCAGATAGAGCCCGTTGCGGGGCTCCGCGAGCGAAATTCCATTGCAGTCTTGAAGTTCATAAGCTCCTTGTGAGAGGACTTTGGTGACTACATAAGGACCAAGTCATAATGGTTGAAGCGTTCCTACCCCCAAGAGGTTGTGTCTCTGATCGTAGAGTAGTACAAGATCACCCTCTTGAAAAGAATGAGGCTTGACAGATTTGTCATATTGAGCTTTGTCTCAGCGTTTATGGGCTTCGAGTGCTAGTGTGGCATCTAGACGAGTCTCGTCCAAGTGATCGAGCGAGAGCAAGTGCTCTTCTGTGGCGGTGGTGCCAGGTAAGAGTTCAACGGCGAGCTTGAGTGATGGAATTTCACACTCGATTGGAAGTACTGCCTCCAAGCTGAATGCAAGTTGGAATGGCATGAAGCCTATGGAAGTTTTGATTGAAGTACGGTATGCCCATAACACAGAATATAACTTCCGATGCCATGTGGTTTTATGGTTGACTACTAATCGATGAATCATGGTTTTGAGGATGCCATTTACGGCTTCAACTTGGCCATTCGCTTGCAGATAGTAGGATGAAGACTGATCTTTTTGAAATCCTAGCATGGAAGTTAATTCTGTCATCATATGGTTCTGAAAATGTGATCCATGATCAGTGACTATTGAAAGGGGTACTCTGAAATGACAGATAACCTAATTGAACAGGAATAAAATAACAGTTTCTCCATCAGCTTTGAAGGTGTGAATGGCTTCTGCCCATTTCGTAAAGTAGTCAACTGCCACAAAAATATAGTTGTATCCGTCGACCGAAGTGGGGTTGCATGTAACGAAATCTATCCCCCATTTAGTGAAAGGACCAATGGAGATAACCAGGTGGAGGGGGGCGGGGTGAGTATGCATTTTCTTCATGAAAATTTGACACGGATGGCACTTCTGGACTACTGTGATGCAGTCATTAAACAAAGTGGGCCATTAATAGCCTACACGTAAGATTTTCTAGGTAGTAGCTATGCCAGAAAGATGACCGCTGCACGCCCCTGCATGACAGTCATTTAAAACGCGTTCTGCTTCGTCAATGGTGAGATGACGCTAAAGAATAGTATCGACACCACGATGATATAGAGTATCATTGAGTACAAGGTAGTGTTTCACTTGGTGGCGAATATGATGGCAGTCATTCGATGTGAGAGTTGGGTGGAAGTGTTGAGTTTGGAGGTAGACCAAAATGTCTCCATACCAAGGATCAGAAGAATCGACTAAGAAGACGGATTCATCAGGAAAAGGATCATGACCTACATCTCCTGGGTCGATTCTGGGAAGATACGACAGTAATTCAGCGAAGACTAGAGATTTCTTTGCTTTGGCAGCAGTGAAAACCATGTCAAATTGTTGGAGGATCACTATCCATTTGGAATATTTTCCTCCGATAACTTGGCGAGACAAAATGTGTCGCATGGGATTCTCCAAAGCAATAACAGTAGTTTGTCGTAGTAATATATAGTGTCGGAGTTGAGTGACAACGAAGACCACTACGAGGGATAGTTTTTCCACATGTGAGTATTGTAGTTCGGGTTCGATGAGACCTTTTGACAAGTAATATATCACATGTTCACTATCGTCATTGCGAACTTGAACTAGAACCATGCCAAGTGAGGATGGTAAGGTTGCCAGGTAGAGGAGAAATTTGCGTGAGTAATCGGGGGCACTAAGAAGTGGGGTGGAAACGAGTGCTCGTTTCAAGGCATCAAACGACTGTTGAGCTTGGTCATCCCATAAATATAGTGTTCCCTTCTTTAATAGTCGCATAAAGCCTTTCATCATCTCGGCATAGTTTACGATGAAATGACGTAAAAAGTTTGCCTTCCCTTGCAAATGTTGGAGTTGCAGGATGGATTGTGGTGCGAGAAATTCAACGATTGCCTTAAATTTATTAGGATCAACCCTAATCCCGTGCTTGGAGACATTAAAACCTAAAAGATGTCCAGACTTGACAAAAAATACGCACTTATGTGGATTTAGACGTATATTGTAGAACCTACACCGGGCGAAGATTTGTTTTGGGTGCACGAGGTGATGGGATCACTTCTTGGAGTGAGCCGGGAGGTCATCCAAGTATGCTTGTAAAATATGCCTAATGTCATGAAAAGCATAGTCCATAGCCCTTTGAAAATTTTCTCCAACATTCTTTAGACCGAATGGGAGTTTGCGATATGAAAATGTGCCCCAAGGACAGATGAAAGCAGTTTTATGTTGGTCGTCTTTTTTAATTGCAATCCGGTTATACCCCAAGAAATCATCCATAAAAGAAAAAGACTCACATCCGGCGCAATCATCAAGGATCTGATCTATGAACGACGTAGGATAATTGTCTTTGGGACAAGCAGCATTTAGATTGCGATAATCAACACAAACTCATATGGTGCCTTGTTTTTTGTCTATGGGGACCGGATTGGAAACCCTTTCTGTCAAAGGAACGAGATAGATGAAACCAACGTTCAAAAGTTTTTCTACTTTAGTTTTGATGGCGACCGCTTTGCGTGGGTGGACAGGTCGAAGTCGTTGCCGAATAGGTTTAGCATTGTCATAAAATTTGATTTCATGCTCGACTATAGATGGATATATGCTGGGCATTTATTCATAAGACCAAGCAAACACATCGTAGAATTATTTAAAGAGGGATGTGAAGTGTGCAATTTCCTCGGGATTGCAATCTGCTCCAATCTGAATGTTTTCCATGATACCCGTTTTGATCGAGATATCTATGAGCATTGCCTTAGAAATATTTCCCATGTTCCCTTCCAAATTGATGGTTTTAACAGTCATGTAAATGGAAGGGACCATCTCAGGTGGGTCAAAGGATGGGATTTCAGTAGCTATCACGTCTGAATCAAACATCGATGCGCAATGGTGGAATTCTCCCCAAGGTCGTTCTTCTAGAGACATGATCTCTCGAATAGCTTCGTCCGTAGGTAGGATTTCATCGAGGAGATATTTAGAAGGAAATGTGATGGGCAGGGAGTTCGTACCATTGGTCGAAATCATAACCATGGAGGGTTCAGAAATAATTTGGATGGTTTGGTAAACCAACTCGGTTGGTGAGAGCGACATCTGATCTCCATAGGAATTAATGTCTGAAGGTACCGGTAGGATCCATGGGTTGATAGAGCCATCCAATGTGGTGGATATCATTGCAACTGTATTTGGAACCTCAAGCGACGGGAGAGGAAAAAAACCCATTAGGGAAGATGCCTTTAGAAGACCGGTACCAATACTGACGTATGATTCAGGAACGCCTCCTATCAGGGGTACAGTGCTACTTGGTAATGTGGCATAATCAGGGGTGAAAAATTATAACTGATCCACTGTGACTATTTTCCCATCCAACGGAAAGAGGATGAGTCGAAAAATGGAAGAAATAATGGCAATCATGGCATATAACCAACTGCGACCCAGTAATATATTATAGTCGAGATGACGATTTACGACTTCAACGTCCACCGTTATCGTTTTCCCAATAAGTGTAACGGGAAAGCTAACAAGGTAGCCTTTTGGGAGGAAAGTGTGGCCATCGAAATCTTTGAGGGAATTCGGTGGTGGAGACAAAGTGGGAGAACCTAAAGTGAGCCAGCAAGTAGTTGACATAACGCAGGTCGAAGCACCATCGTCAATGACAATACGATGGATTGGTCTCCCTTTCAACACAACTTGTATCTAGAATGCAAGTTGGTGTGAGAGGCGAGGTTTAGATTTCTCCATGTAAAAAATTGCTAGGGTAGAATCCTCGGGGTCAATCCCACCAATGGCTGAAAGCAAGGCTTTCCTTTGTGCTGGAAAATTTTGCAATACTTCGAGAGCAGACATGGCTGAAGGTGTCTGCGCCAAATCTTCTACAATGTTGTAGTTTTGGGCGGCACGCACAGAGGTGTTATGAGTCATGCGTCGAAGTGTCCCTTTGGGGGGGCAAATTGTGTGGTCAGCAATAGGCCGTTTGATATGAAAATCATTGGGCGGCTGTGGATTTGAACTGGTACCAGGTTCTTGAGTATCTATGTATATTCCCTTTTTCAGGATTTGCTGCAATATGGTTCTCAAGGACGTTGTATAAGGAATCCAATGCAAAAATAAGTTGAAAGGGGACTTGGATCCCTTTTTTCACCCTTCATACATTACACTTCCATAATATTAGCTCAAAGAAATAACCCTAGGTGGGTTATTCAGATCTCCCACTCCTAGGTATCTCAAAAAATGCTCAAAGAGAGAGCCACATCAATACATGAACTCCAACAAGTAGCATCGGTGAAAAATCAACACATATAGTGCAAGAAGAGAGCATAGCCATAATATTATGTGCAGCTGCAAATATATATACAAGAACTTGAGGAAAAGACCTCTCAAGATAGGCCAGATCAACCTCAAGAGAAATGTACATACAAAAGTGAAAGCACACTTCTACACAACCCAACAACAAGCTATGACTGCACAATCCATAGTGGGAAATGGTTGCAAACTGATATGTATACAATGATATGGAAATATCAAGCTCAAATAAAGTGGGGGAGCATGATCTCAACCCCGGAAAACAATAGTGCAACAATCCTCCAACGGATTGACTAAAATGTATAAAATGGCAAAATGCCGGAGTTGCAGTGTAGCAGCTGCAACTCAATAACAATAAAAGAATGGAGAAGGATGGAAATGATGCAACTGATGAAGAGACTCCCTCCAATTATCTTTAAATTGAAAGGCTGCTCCCTTCAATGAATATTACACCCTCCAATCCACAGTGTGAACTCCTCCTGCAAGTGCCCTCTGAAAATAACACAATATGGGGAAGAGACTATGCTAGGAATGAGATGAAACATATGGCCCAATGCAAAAATCTGCAATTAAGCTCCAGGATTTTTGTCACTGATCTCCTAGAGAAAGAATGATCTCCCCCTCTGCAAAACTAGCTCCGGAAGTGGGTGGTAATGAATCCTCACTACAACCCCCAGCAACTCAACATTTCTGCCCAACTGGAAAACGCTGTAGCTAAATATGGTCACCTTGGCCTCAAGCCTGGATGTGAGGAGAATGAAGAAAAGGTCCTCCAAAGCTTCCCAATGAAGGAGAGGAAAATCCTAAACAGGAATCTCCCTTGTGCTAAGTAGCACAACTATCTCAGCTGAACAATTGGGAGAGCAGACCAAAATCGAAATCTCAAAACATAATGAGAAATGGCTCCCCTTCCCCCTTTTGTTCCAAGAGGAGGCTTCCTTGCCATGGAACCCACCCATTATGGTTTCTCTCATCCAATTATATCCCTCCTATAAAAACTGCGCTGTCTTCTCATGCAAGCTACACCTCTTTAGGCAGCGCTATTGACTTGGTCAAACTTGACCTAGTCTTCTTGTATTTTCCCCTTTTCACACTAGGAGATGACAAATAAGCCACTTAGGTGACCCCTTTGCATATTAGGAGTTTTCATTATGCTTCTTCATGGGCCCCCTTACCCATTTTATTCTTTTTATTAAAAGGAAAGCAAAATTAATGTTCCAATTAACTTAATGAAAATTTTGGAACATTACAGTCCTCCCCTCCCAAAGACTGCTTGTCCTCAAGAAAGTGCAAGGGTAGATTGATTCCTCTTCTCCTCTCCTGTAGCATCCATGTATGATGATATCCTCTAAGAAATAGGATTCTATCTCATCAATAAAGCTCCCACATTGCTTCTCCTCAGCATGTAAATTAGCTACCAAGCTATTATCATGAAAAAGTGAGGTGCTCAAGGGAGTGGCAAAGTGATGTCTAGAGGTCCTACAAAGGCATGGAGTCTGAAATGTGCTGGTAGACATTCTCCCCATGTGGACCCTCCATCCCCAAGCAATCAACCATGAAAAATGAGTCACCTTCCAACTAGGAAACTCCTGGAAATCATCCTCCACCTTGGGCTCATGTAGAATAGGTGGGTTGGAAATCTGAACATGGTAGGCTTCATGGCCTACCCCACACTGTCCTCTTATCCACTTATGATAAGTTTGGAGTGAAAGATGAACTTGGGCTGCAATAGTGTTGCCCTCAAGTGGCAAGATGAATTCTAGATCTCCAAGGATCTCTCCTCCAACGCTGTAAATCAAGCTGGCCCAAATCATCTCATATGTGATGAGTTGGAATTCATCATCATATGGTATCCAATAAATCACATGGTTCACCTCATGGAGAAACAAATATATTATCATGGTGACCATATCCTCTTCCATACTCCCCTTAGAGCATGTGCTGCAAAGAGTATGGAGGTCTTCTTCCCCAAAGGGAACATCCTCCCAATGTGTCTCTCCCTCCTTATGATACATATGGGGCTGCTACTGATACATGGATGAAGCATAATGGTCCTCAAGAGAGACCCAAGCCATCCCATCAAATCCAACACCCATGGGGTGCCTCCCCAAAGAGCTCAAGCTCTCCAAATGGCTCCTCCCATTTGAAAGCAAGAGGTGTAACATGGAAATCAAGGCTGGCCCACTTGTTTTTCTGAAATATGCAGTGTGAGAAGTATGGAGAACCATACTCCCTATGGGCATCCTCAACTCTTGTGCCACTCCTCCAATGGTGCTTCCCATGTCCAACGTTCTACTAGTAGAATATGGAAGCATAAATCTATGAGAGCAAGGAGATGAAACATAGCTCCACACATGGAACCAATGTAGGGCATCATTGGCCTGCCTCAATATATAGTGCAACAAGTGTCCTTTCAGCCACTTTTTTGCTGCCACATTCATCCTGCAAGATGAGATCATGGAAACATAACTTGGTGCCAATGGTGCACACCGAAAATCCTGTGGATTTCCCCCACAATCCACCAATAAGATGGCCATCATAATTGCTGCAACTGACCATAAGTACAACAAAACATAATGTGCAAGAAGGAAAGATCCTCCTTGATATGATATGCTACTCATAAAGATAAGAGAGTGCAAAACATAAAGCAAATAGTTACCTCCCTCATCATGTACTACGGTCTTTGAGCTGAAATGGCTCAAGTGAAAATTCTCCCTTACTGCAACAGAGTAGGGAAGTGGTTGTGCCAACCATCTCATCATCTCTCAGGCTGTGCATCTATTTGTATGCTGATATACATCCATTAGGATGCCCTCCCAGGTGGACTCCTCCATCGATAAATAGTATGCATAAGAATGCATGAAAGGAGAATCCATAAATGCTGCATGTAGGTATCTCCCCTTGTGCTTGTGAACCCAAGCCAAGAAGATCAAAATATAGTAAGGGATGCTTCCATCCATTACTCCATCATCCTCATCTCCTACATGCCTCCAAGGTACATCACTTGTGAAGTGGTCTTGGGAACACTTCAACAAGTAAACCCAACTTTTAAGTGACAACACTGCTGGCCTGTGGAGTAGGGCCACTGTCATCTCAAAGCTCAACTCTTTGACATAGATCTTGTCAAAGACTCTACTCATATGTTGCTGCACATATAGAGTCCCTCCCATGAAGAAGGTATTGCTTGGGCATATAAGGCCACGGAGCAGCCCCTTTGCACTATGCTAGTGCCTCCTCCTGCTCTTGCAACATCCAAATACAATCTGAGCAACAAGAATGTTTGCTGCTCCTCCATACTCCCACCATAACAAATATGTGATGGTGACGTAATAAGTGGTAAGAATAATTCCATCTCATCATAATGCACCCATGCTCTTTTCTTCCCCATGGTGTAAGTATGCTGCCAGTCCTCCTCCTTCTTCACATCCCGTGAAAAAAGATAGGTCCTATGCTGGCCAAACTCTCTCAAGAGTAGCCAACGCAACATTGCCTCTTGCTGCCTTGTGTCATAGATTTTCAAGAGGCTCACCATCCTCTTGCTTCCCATCCACATCCACTCAACTCCTTGTGGATGTCTCCCTTCATCCTGCATCTTGGTATCCCCCCAACAAGGGCTACCATCTTCCCAAAATAGATTTTGGCCTTTGCATTTCATGGGACATTGAAATGCAATCTATTCCATGAAAAAGTTTCCAAACCCCAACCTCAATGGTGGTGAAAAACACATAAATGGTTTATGAAGATGATGGCACAGCGCAGTGAAATTTTCCTGCTCTAGACAATCAGCTTTTAAAGATGTACAATCCTCCATGAGAGATAAAAACTAGGCATACCTTGGAGAGATTTGGAAGAACCTTGTGTTGCTGCAAGAGTTTCTTCCTCAATAGTGCTGGCTGCCTCAATTACTGGAGATGAAGGTTGCTTCTCCACCACTATGACAATGCTAGTATGTGCCTCTTCAACTGGTGGTGAGGGCTCCTCCCTGTTTTGACCAAATCTTCTGATCAATCTTTGAGAAAAATCAGCAAGAGTAGAAACCCTTGCATGAATCCAATGGTTGAACCACCAAGTCTTTGCTTCACCCTCAAGGTGTAGCGCTGCAAATTCTACAGCCTCTTTGTCTACTATAGGATGTAGCAGGAAGAAAGCCTCTAGCTTCTTCATCCAAACCTCTGCTGCACATGTGAGTGATCCATCTAATGTGGACAATAGAAATCTATTGCCTCTCATCATCCCATAGATGTGGGGTCTTCTCTCTTCTTTCTGCTGAATACATTGTGGAAAAGATAGATTCTCTTGGAAGGCTCTAGGGTTTTCTCAGTATTCAGTAAGATACTCACTTAGAATCTCGAATTCCAAGTGTTTTTCATGCTCCATTTTTCCTCCTTGGAGAGAGTAGGAAGTGCATGGTCCTTCCTCTTCTCCTTTTTCAGTATTCTCAACCTCCTTGGAGAGGTCTTTGTTGGATCTAAAAAATGATGAGAGAAATATCATCCTCTGCATCATCTTGAACTCTTATTTCTTTTTTATTCTAACTTCATAGGCTGAGCCAATTTTGAAGCTCTGATACCATTGTAATATCCCTTTTTCAAGATTTGCTGCAATATGGTCCTCAAGGACGATGTATAAGGAAGCCAATGCAAAAATAAGCTGAAAGGGGACTTGGATCCATTTTTTCACCATTCATACATTACACTTCCATAATATTAGCTTAAAGAAATAACCCTAGGTGGGTTATTCAGATCTCCCACTCCTAGGTATCTCAAACAATGCTCAAAGAGAGAGCCACAACAATACATGAACTCCAACAAGTAGAAGCAGTGAAACATCAACACATATAGTGAAATAAGAGAGCATAGCCATCATATTTGTGTAGCTTCAAATAGATATACATGAAATTGAGGAAAAGACCTCTCAAGATAGGCCAAATCAACCTCAAGAGAAATGTACATACAAAAGTGAAAGCACACTGCTACACAACCCAACAACAAGCTATGATTGCGCAATACATAGTGGGAAATGGTTGAAAAATGATATGTATACAATGATATGGCAATATCAGGCTCAAATAAAGTGGGGGAGCATGATCTCAACCCAAAAAAACAATAGTGAAAAAATCCTCCAAAGGATTGGCTAAAATGTACAAAATGGAAAAATGCCAGAGTTGCAGTGTAGCAGCTGCAACTCAATAAAAATACAAGAATGGAGAAGGATGGAAATGTTGCAACTGATGAAGAGACCTCCTCCAATGATCTTCAAATTGAAAGGCTTCTCCCTTCACTGAAGATTACACCCTCCAATCCACAGTGTGAACTCCTCCTGCAAGTGTCCTCTAGAAATAACAGAATATGGGGAAGAGACCGCGCTGGGAATGAGATGAAACATATGGCCCCATGCTAAAATCTGAAAAAAATCTCCAGGATATTCCTCATTGATCTACTAGAGAAAGAATGAGCTCTCCCTCTACAAAAGTAGCTCCAAAAGTGGGTGGTAATGAATCCTCACTGCAACCCCTAGCAACTCAACGTTTCTGCCCAACTGGAAAACGTTGTAGCTGAAGATGGTCACCTTGGCCTCAAGCCTGGATGTGAGGAGAATGAAGAAAATTTCCTCCAAAGCTTCCAAATTAAGGAGAGGAAACTCCTAAATAGGAATCTCCCTTGTGCTAAGAAACACAACTATCTCAGCTGAACAACTGGGAGAGTAGACCAAAATCGAAATCTCAAAACATAATGAGCAATGGCTCCCCTTCCCCCTTTTATGCCAAGAGGAGGCTTCCTTGCCATGGAACCCACCCATTAGGGTTTCTCTCATCCAATGATATCCCTCCTATCAAAACTGCGTTGTCTTCTCATGCAAGCTACACCTCTTTAGGCAGCGTTGTTGACTTGGTCAAACTTGACCTAGTCTTCTTGTATTTTCCCCTTTTCACACTAGGAGATGACAAATAAGCCACTTAGGTGACCCCTTTGCATATTATGAGTGTTTATTATGATTATTCATGGCCCCCCTTACCCATTTTATTCTTTTTATTAAAAGGAAAGAAAAATTAATGTTCCAATTAACTTAATGAAAATTTTGGAACATTACAATCTATCGCAAGATTTCCATAAATTTTTGCTCGTGTCTGAAGTTAAACACTTTCTATGCCATAAATGGTGGACGATCCTTCACCTAAAGGATGTGAACCACCATTTCCCCTTTGCGGGGGTTTTGGCGGATTTTCAACCATGTGTTGCTGTTGCTGTTGTGGATTAGGGAAGGGATTATGTAGGAGGGTAGGTGTCCTCCCAGAGTCCTTGTTTGTGATAAAATATGTGCATTCCTGTAGCCGAGGGAATTTGTATGTCAAGGGGTCCTCCGTACAGATTTTGGAAGGAAATTTCATGGGTTTTTCCTTCCCTTTTTCGTTTTTATCAGTGTTTTTCTGATTGGGATTATTCTGATGGTCCGGCTGCTCTTCCAAAGAAGATGTATTTTTCTTGTTCTTATTATTCTTTCCACTAGGTTCTTGTGAAGTTTGCACAGAATTTACCTCAGCGGTAGGAAGAGTAGTCGATTGGTTAGGGGCAGGGGCAACCAAATATGGCTGGGAGGTTTTCCCTCGAGACTGTTTTGTGGCTACGCCAGAGATTGTGCCGATGAGATCGTCGACGTGGACTCTGGGTTTCTGAGTAGCAGGAGAATTTGGATTACTAGGGACATGGGGGAGTAAATCATATAGTGTGCCAGATTGTGAATATATTAGATCTAAATGCTGGGCATGGCGAATGGATTGATCTTCTGTGACCACACCAGATAGGCCAATGTCTTTAGCTAGGGTTGGTAAGAGAGATTTACAAAACCAATTAGCTAGGAGATGATTCAGGATTGGCGCTTTGACCAGCCTCCTCCTACGCCTCCATTCATGAATGTGATCAGAGATGTGGGTGGCGGTGTCTTGGCGCAGTGAGGTTAAAAGTTCCGTACTGGTTTCAAATCTGATAGGTAATTGAATTTTTTTTAGAAATTTCGTAGCTAAGGTGCCAAAATTTTTGATGGTGGCTCGTGGTAATTCAATATACCACTTGGAAGCATTGCCAGTGAGAGTGTGGGGGAACAACCAAAGCTAGATACTATCATCCACCATGGAATTAGACATAGAACATAGATGAAAGGTGGTGATGTGTGAAGCCGGATCCTCCCCTTGTTTCCCGTCGAATTTCGGGATGTCAGACGGAATCTTGTGTAGAAATGGAGGCCAGAGCGGGTTGTGATTGATGGGATCATTAGTCAGTGTATAGATGTCGAGGATGTCTAGAGCTGCTAAAAATGGAAATTGTGTGTTTGCCCCTGATCTAGCCAAGGAAGTATTGGCTAACTATTTGGACCATAGGGTCCACCCATCAACATGTTACCAGTAGGATAAGTAGGACTTTGTTGATAAAAATTTCCTATGGGTGGAGGTGTAGAGATATATGGTTGTTGCCCATAGGGTATATTGTATAGTGGGACAAATGGTTGGTTTCCCCCAGGATAATAGTGCCCCCCTTGTCCAGATGGAGGTTGGGGTGGAGTGGGCCATATGGATGCAATAGAGCTGGCCGGAGGCATGCTGCTATGTGCATAATTAAGCAACGGCGTGGATCCTACACCGCGATTTATACCACTTAAGGGAATAATGTTAAAAATAGGTTGTCCGATTTTTCCTAACGATTGCAGGGGAAGCGAACTGTTCCCTGTAGTTTGCATGTTGGTGACACTGACCCCTGGTATGGAGGCCAAGGGGTTTGAACTCAGCAAAGGATTCCAACTGAAAGGGTTGCTAAAAGGAACTGAAGTAGTCCCACTCGTGGGAGGGGAAACCGTGGGTCCCGTTGTGGTCACCGTAGGAGTAGATCCCGAAGGATTTGAGGATCCATTGATAGCTGTGGTGATTGTGGGGTTGGGACCAGGTAGAGGTTGACTACTGGGGTTACCTATTATTTGTATAAAACTTACTACTGGCGGGGAGGGTGGTGGCGAACTAGGGTTGGTTGCCATGGGTACCAACCCCATAGGTGCCAGTTGTGAAATGGATGTTGGTGCAGCCGAAGACATGTCTTGTGGTGTAATCTGAACTATCACAGGTGCCAACGGATTAGTGAGTGGAGGATTGTAAGGAGGAACGACGCCTTTTGTAAAAGGGTCCTCTAGAAATTTTGTGTGATACGAGGCTATGTGAAAATCATGGTTTGTTAATGGAGACTACTCTTCCGTGGAAGGCACAGTTTCACCAAGACTCAGTTCTTCCTCCGGTGTCAAAGGAGGGAGACCTTGATGTTGTCGAGACAGACGGTGATGGTCGTAAGATGCCACGGTGACCTATTTATTTTAAGAAAATTTTAATTATTTGTGATGTATTAGAAAGTCTCAGTGACAATAACCACACACCTAAAAAAAAAAAAAAAAAAAAAAACAAGGACTCTCTAAAGATCAATCAACTAGGAGCCAGAATAGGGTGCCCTGTCTGAGTACTACCGTTTGCTGGAGATGAAACCCAATATAAAAATAATATACAGAGAGGGTTGGTCATAATTATAGGTACAGTTACTCTAGAGCTTCGCCCGAACCTCAGACGATAGGTGTAAGTACTCTCGTGAAGACAAGTACCCTCCTAAAGACAGAAGACAGAGTAGGTTTGTTTGTTTTAGATACCAGGACAGCCCGTCCCAGTCACCTTCTGTAAATCCATAAAAATATTGGCCACTAAGGATACCTCAAACACAACCATCATTATAAGGGTCAAAGTCGTAGACAACACGCTATATGGGTAGGACACCTAGATCCCCGATCTAGTTTCAACATCCCCGAAGGGAACCCAAATATATAGAATGCCCATTGAATGCACTTGAAGGCGGGCTACCATCACATGCACTTGAGTGTTGTCTCGTGCTTAGCTCCAGTAATGGATTGGTCCTGATAATATGAGTGTAGTAGGATTTCACTCATTAATGACTCTAGTTTCAAGTTTGGAGATCTTGGGTGATTTTATCACTTTTCCTACCCCAAGATCCTAGCCTAAATTACTGTTGGTGTGAGCTCAGAAAAATTTATATGATTTATTTTATTATCGCTTGATTCTTAGTGTACTTTGATTATTAGTCTTGCGGAGGGGGAGTGGACATATGAAATGTGATGAGACTCTGACTCAAAAAACCATGCAAAAATATGCTCTAAATATTCAATTCGATGAAGAGTATTTCTACAAGGAGAGGTTTCTTTTCAACATCCATGCACCAAACATTCAAATAAAAAATTTCAACCTTAAAGATTCAGACATCTATTGATCTCGTCTTAACAGTATTTTAACCAAAAATGTTCAGAATTAATTCAGCTACGTTCAAAAAAATAATAAATAAATAAATAAATTTCTCTTCAAAAAGTAGATGTGTTTGACATTAAACTTTCAAATGAGAGTAAAAGACAGAAATTCTAGTTGGTAAAAAAGCACAGGGATCCAGTAAGAGAAGGTATCCTGATAACCAAGAACTTTACCACCAAAAGGAAACACAACACAGGTGTGAACAACAAATGTTTGGTTGGGTAACGCACTGTATCTGAGCCCGGACCGCGTTAGTGCAGGGACTAACGCACTGGTTCTAAGCCTAGACCGCATTATAATGCACTGGAAGACTAACAATGGCAGCATTAGTCAGGGTAAAATTTTTCAGATGGCTAAGCAGGGTCTAATCTGAACTTTGTGAGCTTTTAATATGTCTACTGAGCATATAACTTGGTCAGAAGGATATGTGAACAGAAGGAAATAAAAAGGGAGAGTGATAGGAATAGTCCGAAAACTTGGGGTTTACTCCCAAATGGAGTCGCCAATTCTTCTATAGGGTAATATGCTTGGGTAGTGGTTATCGAATATCCCTCTCTAGGCTTTCCGGTGCCCGAGACAGACAATCAGATTAGCTATATATTTCACAAAGATATTGCAAATATGTTCAAGATGATTTATATCAAATAGTGAAACGAGATAAGAGATTAACTCTTTCTTAATCCCAGATCCTTTGGAAAACACCGAGCAGCGAAGCGGAGATCCTCCTTCACTAGTTCCAAATTTGGGTCCTGCGATCAAACAAAGCACTCGTGTAATCTCTACAACAATGTACCATATATTGACTCAAATCAACATCTGATAAACATAAAATAACACGGATCTAAGCCATTCATATCAGACTATATTAACAATTGGAAAATAATGACAATATAAAAGCATAGAATGGACAAAACAGATATAGTTCTATTGATTTATAAAAAGGAGGATTACAACCGTTGGTTGGACCAAGCTCTCCTCAGTCTTCCAATCTCTCTCTCTCTTTCGTTGTATGTGATGGTGATCAAGGTGGTAAGCTCTCAATGTCACTTCACCAATCCTCCACTACCATATAGTAATAATGTCACTCTGCTCCACATGTATTAAAATTACCTTTGACCTTCGACTAGTAACCCACAACTCCATTTTATAGGAGATGGAGAGGGAAGATCTTGCCCCACTCTTTCAACTGGTTTGAGAAGGAAAAAACCAAGATGTTTCCTTAGCTTTACATGCTTTTTCCTTCCTTGAGATTCTAGTTGATTTTGATAAGGCCTAATAAGAGGTTAGTGCCTTTCAGTTTCTATTTTTTACTGACTTTCCATGAGAAAAAGCTAGGTTTTCCAATCATTGTCCACAGGATACTTCCTATTTTATGTTTAAACACGGGTAACGCTACCCTCTAGACCAACTGGAGTGTTTCCCTAGTCACTAACGTGACCTTTACATGGATCAGAAGCGTTATAACGTAACTTAGTAGTTCCTGGGGTGCGTTACCTTGGCAGAAATAGGTTTTGTCTAGGTCACTTTCTTTCTTCCATATTACCTTCTCCTCTAAGCTGATGAGGTCATTTGTCCTATAACAACCTGTAAACTAGTTAATGGGACTGTAAATAAACATAACCTTATTTCTGTGTCTGTTACTTGGCATCCATCAACTAGACCTAGTAAAGGTGTAAGTATACTTTCTTAATTCTCCCAATGGGCAATGGCTTGAATAATAGGACCATTCATAGAAAAATCCTTATTGTTGTGTCCATTAGTCGATATCCATCAACCAGATCAAGTAAAGGTTTGAGGATATTTTCTCACTTGTTCGGGTAGCCTGATCTAGGTGGATATTGGTGACCACCCACCTATTCCATTTGGACCCAAAAACCGTTTCTTTAAGTTTCTTTAATTGTAGCAAAATTCGTATTGTTTTTTGTAATTTTCTAGGTCCTAAACTTCTGGAGACATTTTGAGGCCCTAAACGATGTTTTTTTTAGAAAACTGACAAAATTGTTGATGGCAACAAGGATTTTCAATTGAAATTTTTAGTCCTCAAATATATATCTCTAATGACGCATCGTACATGTGAAACGAAAATCATATTCCAAAGTTACAACCCTGGGAAGTCGGTGTATGAACTAACCCCAACGGGGCCCACAAAATTTTGGCGCTTCATCTCCTAGGGTTAGGTTTTTGGATGTTTGGGGTTTTCCATTGTTTCCAAATAATAAAAACTCTTGTGAGCCTCATTGTAACACAGTTCAGAGGCATGTAGTCACCACATCTCTTCTTAGAGATAAGCCACCATTTCCCAAGCTAGTTTATTTCCATTCTGCATGTAAACAATTTTAGTATTTTGCTATCAATGAATTGAACTTCAATTTTTGTTGTATCTCTCTGTTTCTGTTTAAATATGTATGTCATTTTTTTCCTGCATAAATCTGGATCAGTGGTATTATAGCGATATTCTCTTTCTTTGTTTTTATGTGCACATCCCTAACGGGGTCGGGGTATAAGGAGTTAGGGCTCGAACTGGTTGAACCTTTGCAAGACCAGCCTCATTGACCCTAATGACCTCCCATGGTAGAAGAAAAGAAAGACGAGGGAGTAGGATATCCTTTAAAAATGTTGCTCGAAGAAGCCTTTGAATGAAAAAGGAACACAATGATGGGCAATTTTTCCCATATCGTTCGGTGGATGCCCACAAGTGACACATCTTCATATAGCAGCCACCCTAGAGGCACCACTCCCTTTAAGGTACAAGTCAACTTTGAAATTCCTACATTTGAAGGGAATATAGATGTAGATGCCTTAGATAGATGGTTAAATATGTTGGAAGGATATTTTTTGGTTCATGATTTTTCCAATAGGGAAAATGTTTCTTTTGTACTCCTCAAATATCCCCCCCATGTCAAGGAATGGTGGGAAACCTACTATGAGAAGAGGACCAAGAGAGAACTGTAACCACCCTCCTGCCATACTTACCCAAGTTCAATGGTCCATTGGGCTAAATATGTGACGAGGATTTACTATGATATGACTCAACCTCCTAGATCACCTTAAGGAAGTGGAATCAACAAATAAAAACTTTAGTTACCTCCATGTGGTGTTACGGGACCCGCAAGGGCTAAACCACCCTTCCCAATGCCCAAAACCTAAGCTAAGCCTCTTTTTAGGTGACCCAGACTCCCAGAAATTGGCACAACATTGCAGGAATTTGACTGTAACCCTCCAGTCACATGCAGGAGCCTGCAAGGGAATGACTACAATGTTTTTCACCTAGTTCTATACATGAGATCGTGATATCTTAGGCCCTTTTTCAGGGCTAGTCTCCAGAATATTGCCCAAAACTTGATGAAACTTTCTAGAACAATTAATGATACCAAGAAAAATCCATCAATACAAAACTTAGACAAGAAATTTACCTAACCAGGCCTAACCATGACAGTCATTCCTTCAAACACATCATGAACATGTAATGTACATGTCATAAATACACATCTAAACATAGGGGTCTCATACTTATATGAGAATCAGAAAGAAGGTATGATTCCCTGTCATAATAGCTACAATGTCATATATTAGTTCATGCATTAATTAACAATTCATTTTCTAATCAAAAAATGATAAGAGCCATAACTAGAATCTATAATGAAACCATGCTTGTAACCAACATATAACCAAAATAATAAAAATGATAGAAAAATCATGAAAGCCACATAATAATAAGTAAATTTACTCATAAAATACAAGAGGAAAAGACCTCTTATTAACATATGCAAATCAAACCAAGTTAGGGACTTCCACATATCACCCTCCCATATATTGGGCCAAACCAAATCTCTCTTTCATCCAATCACCCCTGCACCATATTCCAACCATGAATGTGGGATATCATGGAATAAACCAAGAAAAATGAAACCAAGGATTCGAGAGGACAAACTGTAGCAACCCTTAACTAGTGATTCCACCTCACAGTCGGACATCTCTAATCGTCACCAGATTGGTCTCCACCAAAATTGTCCAGGGCTCCGTAGAGTTTGTTCCAACCTGACTTCAGGAATAGTAACTCAACCCACATCTTGTCGCAGGGCTTTAGAGATTTTTCAAACCAAGGCTCAAGGGCTAGTAATTGAACCCGCCAAGGGCTCCAGAGCGATTTTCCAACCAAGATTCTAGGACTAGTAACTCAACCCAAGCTGTTCCAGGGCTTCCAGAGCATATGTCCAACCAAGCCTCTAGGAAATAATAACTCAACCCAGAACCATAAGGAACATGAACACCAACCATAACACAAAAGGGAAAACCCACAACACCATGGATATCCAAGAATGGAAAAGCTAGGAAAAACCACTATCAATCCAGGAAATCCTCCATGCTAATGAAAAATCATAACCAAATAACCACATGCATACACCATCCATGCCAAAAATAGCAAGTAAACCATATATGCAACTTGGTACCTATAAATTTATCCAGGTATAGCTACTAATCATGTTGTCCCATTGTTCTTTCTTTCTTTCCTTTTTCCTTCTTTATCCAAATCCATTGTGCTCCAAGAATGCTCCAAGAAAACTCTAAGTGTGCAAGAGTGTGAGAGAGAATAGAGAGAGAGAGATCCAAGATAAAGAAAGAAGTCTATGAAATGATCCTCATAAGCCTTTTTATCATTTAGGCCTCTATTTTCCTCATTTTACTCTATTTTCCTTCAATTTTCCTCACATGCAATTTTGTTACCCTTCACCTTCCTTTTCTCCTAATTTCCATTTTTTTCATAAATAAAATGCCAATTAATTCCTCTTTTCCTTTTCCACTGCAATTGCTAATTTCGATAGCCATTAATTAATCACTATTGATACCCATAACTATGTTTTTTCCCAACATTTAGCTTTGAATACATGTCCCATGACCTTGGTCTGATTTTTCTTTCATTAACTTTATGTTGTAGCGGCTACAACCAACCTCCAAATTTTTTCCTTTTCTTAGATTTTTGAGCCTAACCATATTTTCACAGGAGCTTATTTTGCATTTCTATCAAGTATTGATGCTTTTATTGATGTTTATATTTTATCTATGCTTGTGTTCAATTGATTTTCACTTAGTTATTTTTCCTAATTCACAAGCTAACATCCTGTCTAAGTCTTGCACAAGAGTTCTGGGCTTGCCTCCAGAAACTACACAATCCATGATGGCAAGAAACATTGATGATTGGAATTGGGTAGTCATGAATGGAAGTTAGCCTTGAGCTTAGAAATTGTGTAGACATGATAGGCAGCCTAACACTGAGCCCATAAATTGCGTAATCCCTCACTGAGCGGGAAATTTTCCTAGTTCCAGAATTGCACAATATTTCCCGGTGATGTACATGGCAAGTTTTCCCCGAAAAGGAAGAAAAGTTGAAAAAGAAAAAAAATCTCTAGAATATAGGGATCTATTTTTAGTAACCTGAAGGAGGCACACCTGCTATATTTTGAAACTCTTTCCATGTGTCGCTTTTTCCTTGATTTTTGGTGTGCACGTCCTAAACCCTAATTTATCAAACATATTTAATCAACGTCCCTAGAGCTCATTTTCACACTCAATCTTGGAGCTCTAGAATTCCCGAGGAGATCAAGGAACCTTCGATGTGATCATCGTCACTTCTCCAGGTGAGTTTCACATTTATCACTTTTTGTCACTTTTTCTGTTTCTTTTTGGTGTATGGCTTGTGTGAGTCTTATTTTTCTTGTCTATTTATATGCATGTTGATGCTTTAACTTGCTTTATATTGTAGAACTATTTTTCAAGTTATCATTTTCCTTTCCCAAGTGTCGCATTGGTTTCTTCATTTTTGCACCAATGGTCACTGTTGCGGCGACTCTCCTCATCGATTTGGTTTTCTTCCCATTTACTTATTTTTTGTAGTTGATTTTTCTTGTTTCATTTAAAATTAGTAATATTCGCAATCAATCCATCACTATCTATTATATTTTCTTGTTTTTCACACTTCCCTTGGGTAGATCTATCGTTCCCTTGGTCTGTTTTCACTTTTCCTAGTTGGGAATTCCGCAATATTGAGGCTTAAGATGAGAGCTTAGCCTCTAGAATTACATAGTACATGCTTGCCCAACTGTGCATTGTGAACTTCCAAGGCTTATTTTGCATCTCTGGCCACTGAGAATGCACAATGCATAGTATCTCCTAGGTCACTTCCCAGGATGAACTGCGCATTGCGCAGTCTCAATCCTTAGCTTCGACCTAGACTTTTGGGACTATGCAGTGAAAAGTTCCCTCAGGTAGTCATACCCTCTTTCCAATTAAAATTATGCAATATTCCTCATCATATGCCCAATTTTTTTCTTAAACGTTCCTTGAAAGTGTTTTTTATTAAAAGTAATGTTTGATTTCCATGAGTGTTTTTTCTGTCCCGCGGGCACAACAATTGTTGAGCACCTCCCTAATAGTCAATGTTACAATGGCACCCAAGAGATATACCTCGAAAGAAACCAATGAAATCAGTACTGGGGAAGTAGTTGAGAAAGTTTCGGTTAACCTACCAGTATATTCAGACACTTAGCTATTTGTAGAAAAGGGATCCAAACTCACATGGTAGCAGATTAAAGATGCTTTTGCAATATAATTCTAGGAATATTTAGAGGACCGATAGGTTTATTTCAGCATCAATAAGTCATGACTATACAAGGTCACATTCTTGTATCCAACCTTCTTGTGTGCAGATGTGATCAACTAAGTTGTCTCTCACACTGATGATTAAACTATGACATTGAGCAACACCAACAGACAAATTCTTGATACATTCCTGGCAACATATTTTTATTAGATGTATCATCTTACTGAGCCAGTGAGGATCATAGACTCATTGTTTTATTCCACCCACAATTATGCGAGCACAAAGGATATCATCAAGAATTGGGTGAAGGATCCATCGAATTTTAGACAAACACCCACCCACATGTACAAGACAAGGTCACTCAGGAAGTCCTATCATATTTTTGTCATCATATATCACCGAATATATGGCCAACCGAGCACAAAGAACTTTCTTGTGGGGTGGGATATCTTATTGAACCAAGTGGTGAACGAGGGGAAGTCTTTCAACTAGTCAAACCTTTTGTCTCATCAACTAAGAACCCATGTAGAAAAAGCTCGGGATCCTCCCAAGGGTGAGAAAGCTAGATTATATATGTCCACATACTTACTAGATGCAATATGTGCACACAATCAGTTTATTGACATGAAATGGATGTGGACACCGAGAGAAATTGTCGTGTATATTTACTGCAAGCTACTTTTAGATTGTAGCCATAGAGGAGTTATGGAGAAGTTAAATGATCACTTCATTATCCCACTTTACAAGATTATCTTTTAGGAGGACCTACCTTACCTTGCATGTCACAAAGATAAATGGATGTGATATCAGAGATCGCAGATTGGATCACCTTACCGGATGACACATTGATTAGAGTATTTGGTGGGCAGAAGCTGCCACATCTTTTGAAAATATATGCCACCATAAAAATTTTCATGCAAGAAGTATCTTACCATCTCTCCACAGGGTTGTTAGCAGCACTGCACAAGATGAAGAAAGAACCATGGAATAATCTTCATTTTCATATCATATTATATGAGATTAAGAATCTCAAAATTGAATATATTGAATGAAAAGCCATAGTGAAGTTTGAGTTTGGTACAAAAGGCTTCAATTCAATGATCCGAGGGGAATTTTCAAGGATCACTATGCATGAATATACTACAACTAGGTCAACGGGGCATACCAGTGGCTGGAGGAGGAACCATGGAATCATTTCTATAACTCGTCTAGAATCCGTGATGCGATCAACATAGCTATGGATTTTGAAGCTATTTATCAGTTGACATCAGTTCCAAAAGAGACAAAAATATAAGAAAAAAATTGGATACAGGAAAAGGGAAAGAGGAAGGTTACCAGAAAGTAGATGAGTCCAACAACAGCAAAATATGTGGAAGGCATCTCATCATTCAACAAGACCCTGGCACAGAAGAAAAGAGGAGGTAGAGGAAGAAAAGAACAGAAAGTAGAAAGAGAAAGCGTCGGAGAAGCATATCGAGAGCTAGGGAGCAAATCAAAAGAAGAGCTAAGGGAAGAATGAGAGTTAAGAAGAAGAGTACATGAAGAGAAGTAGAAGTAGGAAGCAGAAGGAAGGCAAGGTGCTAGAGTGGAAGGGATGACACCCGTACATGTTGAAGAGTAGGTATAGGATCAAATGGTAGCAGAAGGACTGAGCGAAAAAATGCATGATCGAGAAGTTTCTCAAGAGATTGAGGAGTTGATTGAAGTTACGGACATGGATTTGGGATTGGAGCCACAAGATGGAGATGTGGACCTGATGCCTAACACACCATAGGCCACTGCTCAGACTCCACCACCTCTAGCTGCAGAGCCAACCCCGAGAAAGGAAAGGGAAATACTTCCTCTTGATTATGGTCTGGTGATGGATGTGTACATCCGTCATTTGATGAAATCCAGAAGAAGATTTTACAAGTACGAAGAAAGCACTTCCTGGATGATCATGCGTCACCTTCATTCATGAGAGAAAGGGTGATAGTGGCAGACACCAGAAGGAACCCAAATTCTATTTCTGAAGGCAACTTTTCCTTCGCGGGTGCAGCGAAATATAACAATCAATATTTGATGGTTGAGCATAGACAGTTGGTATAGAATATATGGGCTTTCTAGCAAGAGAATGAACAACTCTATGCATCGGTGTAGAATGCACCATTCGCACAAGTCTACCTAGAGGAGATGAGAGCAATTATTCTTGCTAAAGTATACACACTTAGAGACACTATGCAAGATATCTATGAGGAGCTTATGAGCATACATAAAGAAATTGTTCATTTACATGACTTGCAACGGTAGAGAAGAGAGTTTGTCAAAATCCTTAAGAATGTGCAAGCTGCCATCACCGCCATGCATGAGTGGAAAATGCAATACAAGGAGGCACTGATTACACTGGTGAAGAAGATGAAGTTGTAGATAGAGCTAGATAAAGCAAGAGTTCAAATGTTGATCCATAACAACAAGAAACTTTCCTCATTCATCGAAAAAATTCAAGCCTCATATGTACGGGTTTATAATAGTTTCAATTTCATGGTGAGAAACTGTGGGATCCCATCAATTGATACACTCACTGAGACTAAATGAAAATGATAAGTCTAACAGGAGATCAATCAGTACTTGGAGTAGCGGAAGCAAAAGACTAGACGAGAGGACTTGGAGCTGAATAGTTAGAATATGCAGACCTAGATCGGTGGCCCCGTTCAGATCAGAAGAATATTTCTCCTGATTGAGAAAGAGGTTCAGACCAGTTCCAAGATATTGTACCTAGATGATATGGAGGAAAAAGTTTCACTTCCAACCTGACACTATTATGTAGTTTGGGGAGACCATTGAATAATACCAAGCTTTGCATCAGTATGTGACTAAGAGGCATCAAGTTGAAGTTTGCTTGCTTGAGTTCACCCCAAGTCCAACAACATAATGTTTTGCCTTGTTAGGCTGTTAAGTTGTTTCTACCCTATTTTGTCTTATATGGATACAAGTGGAAAATGTAGTATTATTTGTAACTATTGTAAAAGTGAATTTTAAGTGTCCTTGTTGGAATGTGAAGAGTCATATGTAATGTAATGAGTTATTTTGTAAGAATTTGAAGAGTCATGAGAGGAGTCCAAGAGTCACCAAGGGGGCATGCGAAGAGTCACCCCCATTTGTTATAAATATATCCTCATAACTCTTGTGAAGGGCTTTTGGGAGCCAAGATTTTGGTTAGGATTAGGCTTAGAGATAGCTTGGGATTTTTGTGTGAGCCTTGGCTTCTCCGTAGCGTAGAGGGAGTATAATTATTTGGTGGAGCAAGTGTTGTAGACTTCACCTTCCACTATTTGGGAAAGTGGCTTGTCAAATGTTGTATGTATGATTGGAACTATCACTTTTAATAAAACTCAGAGTCAACACACTTTCATGCATATATTGTGAATATAGTAGGACTACTCTTGTTGTATTTTCAATGTATGTTATTTAACTTACACATATGATTATGAACTATATCATTTTCATTTGTATGTATCTTTTTGGATGCATTTTTATGTGTTAATTCGTCACCTTAACTTGTGGACTATTCCGCTTGTTAGTTCGTGTGATGTATTTTCGCTCGTATCTTCCTTATAAGATATGTACTATTACAGGATTCCAAGGGGCACAATATATATTACCTTCATTTGTTGGAACCGTCATACATTGCACTTGACTCTCCATAGGGTCACACACTTGTTCTCACCAAAGACACTGTGCACCACTCTATGAATTTATGCAAACCAAGGCAGATCATTAACACACCACTGATGGGACTCCTACTCCAAACAATGTGAGGTATAGTTGGGACTTCATATCGGGGATATACCCTGAATGTTGGTGGGTCAAACACCGTCAACCCTTTATTACATGGAATTTTAACCAGGGCCGTTACAGGAACCCTCATTATTTTCAACTGCACCCACTTGGAATTATTTTCAAGATTCCATCAAGGAACAATATTACCCTCTTGAAAGCTATGAATATAAGTACATAAAGTGGACCACACTACAACAGGGAAGGGACCAAGAAGTGCTAGAGTTTACAAATATTTTTCATACCCTTCTCACAAATTTGGGTATTAAGGATTATGTGTGGAATCTAGTACTCAAGTACCATGATTTTCTACAAGAATACATCCAGGAAGAGATGGAGTTACTAGAAATCTCCTCTGTTGGTGCTGCCTATTGATACGTTGTTATTATCTAGTAGAAATTTAAATAGAAGAAGCAAGACTTTGGATCTATGAATCCAAAGCAAGGGGAAGGCACCCCAAAATGATAGAACAAAGGACTAAGCGAAGGTGGGGTGACCCAAGACAACTCACTGAAGCTAAAATAAAAGAAAAAAAACATGAAGACAAAGAAGGACACAAGAAAGTGGTGAAAATTCGATAAGAGCCCCACTCACAACACAAGTGAGTGTCAAGCCAAACACTCATTGGTGGCCAAGCTGAAGGTTTCATAGTTAAATGCATGTTCCAACTTAGATTTAGACCCAAAAAGGGGAATGAAAAATGGAATCATATTATTTATGCAGAGCCTAGAACCATCATTTCCACCACCAAGATCCAAAATATTGATCCCAATTATTCAAAGGAAGGGGAGAGTATCTTCCACTTGCAAATGTGGGTGAAGGGGTATTCGCTACAATTCATTGTTGATGATAGGAGCAAAAATAACCTCATCTCAGCAAGGGTGATTAAGTGGTTGGGCCTACCGACTACACCACACTCACAACCATACACAAACGGATGGCCCCACCAAGGACGAGATCTTCACGTCAGCCAATAGTTCCATATTCCCTACAACATCGAACCCTTCACGAATGAGGTACCGTGTGACGTTTCTCCTGATGAAGTTTGTGATGTATTATTAGGCCAAACATACTTGTGGAATCATCATGCTATGTATGAATTGAGGCCTCACACCGATATTATTACTTTGGGCAGTAAGTTATACAGAATACTAGAGGTAGCCCCGCCTACCACTATCTCTTTGATTTATACTAAGAAATGCAGTAAGATCATCTCCCAGACCAAGAAATTTGTTTTATTTTTTATTTGTTCTCAAAGTAAGAGGAAGATCGTGGCCACATCCAAGGCCCCTGTGAAGGGTTCCACTGTGCAACATAAGAAAGTGGATAAGGTCATGTAAGAATATAGGGAAATCTTCTCCTTGCCCACAGGGGTACCTTCACACTATCAGGTCAAGCATTCGATCGATGTGAATCATGAAGCACCTCTACCCAATGGACCGATATACCACCACTCGATTATGGAAAATGAAAAAATCAAGTGGCAGATCTAGGAGTTGCTGCAAAAAGGGCACATCTGACCAAGTTCCTCACCTTGTCGAAGCCCGATTATACGTGTACAGAAGAAGGATGAGACCTGGAGATGCTACATTTATGATTAGGAACTAAATAAAATCACTCTCAGGAACATGTATCCAATCCCATGGATTGATGTCCTTCTTGACCAACTTAATGGGGCCAAGTATTTCAAAATATTTGATTTTAAGTCTGGTTATCACCAGGTTCAAATAAAACTTACAGATGTATGGAAGACCTCCTCGGATCTGAGGAGGGAATTCTTGAGTGGTTAGTCATACCTTTTGGGTTGAGAAATTCCCTTGCAACTTTTATGAGGTCGATGGAGGACATCTTGCGACCCTTTACCAAATCGTTCATTGTTTTACATCTGGATGACATCATCATGTTATAACCCTATTTTCCACTCCATTATAGTGAGAGAAACCCAATATCAACTTACCTTATTTTTTTGGCTAAACTACATCCCTTTTCACATTTTATTTTACTTATGTGAGATTTATCCCATGATAAAAGGGTGAAATTACATAATTGATAAATTTCTCATACTTATTTTGCAAAAATATTATAATTATGAGATAATAATTATTTCATAATTGAGATAATTGAGAAAAGGTTCATAATTATGATAAAGGTTTCTAGAGTTTTACATTCCCAATGATATCAACTTTACCCACTTGTGTATGAGATGGCTAGGGGTCCATTATTATAGAAGTTTCCTAACTTCTCAAACCCCTAGGTGCCTAGATACATTCTCCTGGAGAATATAATTAACCTTTATAATCTCACCAAGAGGAAAGGGGGTGGGGGGAAGTATCCAATCTATATGGTGAGATATCTGTTGTATTGGGATAGGATACCATACTACAAGCTATAGGAGAGGAATATTTTAGGCAAATGTATATGCATTGTATTATTTTATATGATTAATGAAAATTCATGTTCCTTCCCGTACATGATGGTGTATTTAGCAGATATTATAATCAATTTTTATTGCTTTTGATCTAATGATCTTCCATGGAAGATCATATATCATCTTTTTTTGGTTGTAATTATGTGCAGGGTAAGATATCGGGTTCAGACATGATAAATCGCTCGAGTGGCGTGCAAGATCGATAGTGAGCTCAAAGCCATTTGCCAAACTGCGAGGAGGCTAGGTGCAATCTCTATTATTTATAGCATAAAACTGGTCGCATGCTACATGGATGATAATTTTGGATTGGGATCCATTTATTGTTTCATCGATCTTGTTTATTTCTATTTGGTGGTGATCTAATTAGACACTAGGTCATAGAGCAACAACTCCTTGAAAATTATTATGAAAAAAAACAGGTGCTTTTAATGAGAGCATACTTTTTTTGTCTGATTTTCCTCTGATTTTGATCAATTTATCCCTTGCTTGTGTTATAGGTCAATTTGGGCGCCACTCCCAATGACCTGGTTAAATGGGCATCATCTCTAGGACTAATGAATAAGGGTCTATCATTCCCTATCATTTTAGTTTCTACATGCCCTAAGACAAAGAACAAGACAAATCATACATGACTTTCATCTTCAAGGGTTTCCAAGATTTGAAGTTTATAATATATCATATGAGAGCTCATCAATGCTACCTCTAAAGGGACTAAGTGCGTTTCATATGCAGGTAGCTCCATCGAAGGCTGCTCTACAAAGCACTTCCCAACACTCAGAGGGGCGTTGGTCACATTGGGAGCGAAATTATCATTGTTCTGGAATCTCCACTTGGCCAGTGCCTTCTAGAAGAGTTCACATGTGTCAAACTTTGAATCCATGTGTCCATTTGACATATACAATATTGGGAACATGTCTTGCCTATTATTTGAAAGTCATTGATTGTAAAACTACCTTCAGCTCCTCTATAAATTGAGCACAGATCTTAATGTTTGAGAAGGAAGAATTTGAGTAGAGAAATGCTGGTGGAATTTCAATTGAGGAGTTGATTTGAGTGACATATTGTTGGAGATATCTGCATTGTGATGAGGCTGGGATGTTGCTATAGATGGTGACACTAAATCAATCACTAGGTTGTAACCTCCCCTTCTATCATTAATAAATATTACTGCTTATCTTTCCCTATATGCATCTATATAAGCTTTGATTCTCCATATCATGACTTCTTATTTGATGTATATGGTTTATACTTTATTGATTTAGCTAAATAACTTGAATAGACATCAGTATTATTGCTATCTCTTGTTGTTTCATGTTCATTCTTGTAGGAAATATTTTGCACAACTGGCTGGAATTTGAAGCTACAAAAAAAGCGATAGAAGGAGACTTTGGAAGCGCTTGGACTCCAAGTAATCTTCTAATTTCATTATGTGTGTCTATTTATAGTTAGGAAAGATAGTCATAAATTTTTTAACCAGTTGTTCTAGATAAGTACCTGTTTAGGGAAGAATTTTTTATCCGTAATACATAATTGCACATAACAAATTGGTGACTCTGTTGGGGAGTTTACCCTCCATCCTAGGTGTATTTTCCTCTGATTTTCTCTGTTTATTCACCCAACAGGTTTTTACTCACAAAGATTAGGCCTTTTGAAATCCAAATTTGCATTAGAAGTGTGTTAAACAACTATATTTTTCATTATACACTGCGCCCAATGCACTGTTGGACAGGACACAGTGCTTTGCATAGCACTGTTTCCCTTGTAGCCCTGCGTTGCAAAGCACTGTCTCTCTTTAGAGACTATGTTGCCTCCTGAAACCATCCAAATTCCCTTGAGTTTGTCATTACAATTTGTTTCAGTTTTTTCTCTGTTGTGTTTTGAAAATCCTGAAGCCTCATATTGACGAGTGAACTTATCTACCTCTTCCTCCTTTGAAAGAATAGTTTGTTCAATGTTTGTTTAAAGTGTTTTTCTTTATCATTGATGAATTAATTTCAAAGTATTTTCATTGTTGCATTAGATCCATTTGCTTTTGGAAAGGAAATTGTCGTAAATTCTTCATTTCTTGATAGGAGAAATTGTTGTTCAATTCCTCATTTTTCCTTCAAAAGAGAAATTGTTGTTTATATTCCTCATTTCTCAAAAGTAAAAGGCATTTGTTTTTATTGATTTAGTGCACTTAGTTTCTTTTATGCATTCATAACATTAAAGGAATTGAAAATAAAAATTTTCATTTGCATGTAATGGATTGTGTGTTTTGAAAAAGGAACAATTAGGAAAGTTGCATTTAGTCTGTTCTCTTTGATTTGTTTTCTCTCAAATTGATTTCTCTTTCCCTCTAGTAGCGAGGATTTTCATTGAAAAACTAAAAGTGAAAGATTGCTTATCATTCTTAGTTTTCATTTTAGGAATTTCCAATACATCAACGCGGTGAACCTTTGAAAGGAAAATTGGTAAACAAGATCAACTTAAAATTTATCTCAATTTACCTAACAAAGCATTGGAACCATACGATAACATTTAGAAGGTCTAGGCTAGAGACATGTTTTGACGTTGTAAAACATAGCAGCTATCGTTAATTGTCTGCGATACATTCCAAGTGTGATACCTCACTCCACGTATGTAAGTATATCGTAGCTCATCCATGTACTTTCGGGTATATCGGGCAGTGTTACAGTACGAAAAGTATAAAGGGGTGCTCTCACTGTGCGGTTTTGCATCAAACAACGCTAATACAGACTTGGGCCTCCATGTAACTGCGGGTATATTTTGGAGGAAAAATTTTAGGTGTTATCAATCCATAGTGAACCGAGTCGGCCGCCTTGTAAATTGTGATACACTGAACACAGCATTTGGGGAGATTTCCTGCCCATACTTCTTGGTTCGTCAGGAGGTATTTTGCAGTTCACAGTTTCTTGGTAAACCTTTTGCCTAGAATTACCCTTTTATTTTGTTTATTGTTTTTTGGTTAAAATAAATCAGTAATCGTGGAAGAAAAAAATCCTTTCCCCCGTCATTCGTGTAGATTAGCATTGAAACCACCTTTACCACCATAAGTCAATCTTGGTCGGAAAAGGCAACAACACTCTACCGAATCAAGTACTATCAATACCTCTGGAGAAACAACATCTTCCCATATACCAGAGCTAGATCAAGTTGTTTCTACACATCCCGGGTCATCTACTGTTGTTGAGATAGAGTCTTCACAACTACCCATGGTCACGATCCATCCAATCAGTGAGACCATACCTCCTATAAACGAAGTTGTTCAACCATAAATTGATCCAGATCCTATCCATTTTTTGCTAGAACATCTGAATCTAGAAGTCGAACAACCAAAATTTGTTCCCACCTTGGTCATTCCATAATTTTGTAGCCATTGAAACTCCCATATCACACAGTCAACCTCCTGAAATATACTTTGGGCCTGACAGTGAAATAATTCCACCTGGTTTAATCTCGATTGAAGAAATACCACAAGACGAGACACTTTTAACTCCAACCCATTTTGGGGAGGACCTTTACCTATACGAGTCTTTTCCTCAATCACCACCCTCTGCTTTAGTTGATCCTGTTCCTATTCAAAGTCACGTCGATTCAAAAGGGTATAATTTTGGTCAAGTAACCATTCCTGAACCAACATCTTCGGTTGGGCCATTTGTTCCAATTACGTCAGTACCTTCCCTCGCTACCCTGTCGATGTTTAAAAATCCACTAGAGTCATATTTTGATGGTGGCCCTAAGGTCCCATCAGGTTATAAATATTTATCTGAAATTTTCTCTAGTGCATCTTCAAAACCATGGACTTTACCAATGTCATCATCAGGTATTTTAACTGGTAATCCTATAGTGAGTACTAAACGGTTTGATTCTCTATACACATCATCAGGACAATATCAAGCTAGTCCTTTAGGGTCTATTCCTTTAAGTACCATATCAACTGGACTCCCAGCATTTGGAGAGCAATATTTTCCATCTTATTATCCTCCTCATGTTGTGGGGAAACCTTTGGTCACCTAATATGACAATACTCCATCACTTTTTGGTCAACCTAATGTCGAAATGAATGTTTTTTCAATGGCAGCCCACTCTGCCTATCCAACCACAAACGGTTTACACTCATATCAACCAGTTAAACCTGTTACACCCACATCACTTCCACTTGTTAATACATCTTTACCCCTGTTACAAAACCAAAATTTTGTACAAAAATCTTATCAAGCGGGTCCTTCAACTCAATACCCTCAAATGTTGGGTCCATAGACTCCAAATCCTTCGGTTAATTTACAAAAACCTGTACCCAAAATCATTTATTCATAAGCTGGTTTACCATTTTATGGGATGTCATAGCCACAACCAGGTTATACATATCCTCAACTGAATCCAAGTTATCCTAATTTGGGTTATAAAATTGGTGGACAGACACCTTGGCAACCTCAGGCGCAAATGCCACAAACTTCATTTCAACAAGTATCATATCCAGGTTTTGGTCAATAGACTCCTCAAGTGTTTTATTTTCAGAACAACCCCTATCTGGGTTACCAGCAGCAGATTCCTTATGCTGGTGCTCAAAGGCCCGTTGCTCAAGAAATTCCATCTTACCCTAACTATGCTCAACCTGACCTTAATAGACAGTTTCCTTTTGTTGCAACTTTAGAGTTACCAGATTTAAATCGATTAACCAATGATCCAATCAACTATGCTCCTTGGTGGCCGGTGATACCTCAAAAATTACCCTCGAATATTCCTAAGTTCAATGGAAACCCTAGGGAAAACCCGTCGACTCATGTCATGACTTATCATTTGTGGTGTTCTTCAAACTCCCTGAATGATGATTCTGTTCGACTACATATTTTCCCATGTACGCTCACAGGTCCGGCTGCAAAATGGTATATTGAGTTACTTAGAGCTTCTTTTGATAATTTCACTGCCATAGCTACTATATTTTTGACTCATTTCCAGTTACCCATACGATATGAAACTATAACGAAACTCTTGACCAATTTAAAACAGACTAATGCTACTCACATTTCTAATCATATTCATGAGTGGCTTCGTCGTCGTAGAATGGTTAAGACATTTTTTCTTGATCAACACCTTGTTGAATGGTTCATTAAGTCCATGTTACCATCTATAACTAAGGATGTGGCTAAGGGTGGCATCATCACAGAAGAGCAAGTTATCGCTCATGCCAAATATTTAGACTTGATTTATACTTAGTCTGGCATGCTCTATGAAAAAATTCCTAATGTGCCAAGATATAATTTTACTGTTCCTCCTGAATTAAAGGAATCTCATGCTAGAGATGGCTTGATTGGTACTGCAAGCACACATCATACTACTACATTTGATTTTTCACCCTCTTCCAAAATTAATGTTGTGTCGTTTGACAAAGGAAAAAGTGACAAGTAACCCAGAAGTAATAAAAAAGGGAAATCTAAGAAAAAGTAAAATTCTAATCCGCAGGAAATATCCTTCTTTGCCCCCGATTCGTAGGTAACTGGAAGTGTTCTGTTTGTTCACATACCCAAACTAGAACTTAAGAACATTGGCATAGGACTCTTAAAGGATTCAACTCTCATGGGAACCTTTGCATTACTACCACCTGCGACGTCAGCATAAATTGTAAGTATAGAGACCTGCTACATGATCTCTTCCACTCCATCTGGCTTAGGGAAGAGTACGGATGATTATGAAATTGTTATGTTGGATGAGTTTCTACCGCCCAACCCTATTGAGATGGCATAGAAATAAATCTATCTAGCTTGGATGGCGAATCCGAAATTAGTGTCGCCGGTTGTTTGGGTTGATCGTTCCTTAGATTTTGGTACTCCTTCTGATCCTTTTTCCTCAATGTTCTTGATAGATGAGAATATTTTGGAAGACATCATGTCAAAAGGAGAACCATGGGAATATTATCATCATCGTTCCCATATTTCTAATTATGAATAAAACCATCTTAGTGAACGATATTACCCATCAATCAAAAATTTATTTTCGAATTATTTACCTATTAATGCAATCGATTTCGAGCGAAATCTGTCAAATATTGAAGAAACCATTTCTATCGATATTTCGACCAAACCTGGCGTTGTATAAAATATTCATGTTGGTGTACCTTGTTCAACATTAGAACTTGAATCATATATCTCTCTATTTCGTGAATTTTGTGATGTATTTTCTTGGTCTTATGAGGAAATTCTAGGCATAGATACTAGTATTGTTGAACACACTATTAATATGTATCCTGATGTCAAATCGATGCGTCAATGGCTTCGTCTTGTTCATCCAAATAAAGCCACTGCCATTAAAGCAAAAGTTGAAAAAATCTTGCATGCTAGTTTCATTTACCCTGTTCCGCTAACTGAGTGGGTTTCCAATATCGTTCCTGTCATGAAAAAACAAGGAACCATTAGAGTGTGCGTCGATTATCGGGACATCAAAATTGCTTGTCCAAAAGACAACTATCCTACTCCCTTTATCAAACAGATTATTGACAATTGTGCTGGATGTGAAATATTTTCGTTCATGAATGGATTTTCAGGCTACAATCAAATCAATATCCACCCAAATGATCAACATAAGACATCATTCATCTGTCCTTGGGGCACATTCGCTTATAGGAAACTTCTGTTTGGTTTAAAGAACGCTGGGAAACTTTTCAGAGAGAAATGGATTATATTTTCAATGACATTAAGCACATTGTTCAACCGTATCTAGATTATTTACCAGCGCATTCATGAAATCAGAGTGATCACTCGATGCATTTGAGAGCCATATTTGACGTTGCCGACACTACAAAATTCACCTCAATCCACATAAATGTGTGTTTTGTGTTGGTTCTGGTTGTTTTCTCGGATTCGTCATCTCAAAAGAAGGAATTCGAACCGACCCAATGAAGGTTCAAGCCATTCTTGATTTTCTTGTGCCATCAAATTTACTTCAGATACAAAAACTTCAAGGAAAGGCTAACTTCCTAAAGAGGTTCATACCCAACTACGCCAAAATGGCTAAAGGATTTACTAGGCTTTTGAAAAAAGGGGTTCCCTTCCATTGGGAACAAGTTGCACAAGCTTATTTTGATGCTATTAAGGATACTCTTGTCTAGGCGTCATTAATGTATCCCCCTAATTACCAAAATGATTATTTCCTATATATCGCCGCAGCATAAACAACCATTGCTATGGTATTGGTCCAAGTAGAATATGGGATAGAACATCTAATATATGATTTGAGTTTTAATATCAATGATACAAAAGTTAAGTATTCATATGTAGAAAATCTTGCATTGGAAACCATTCAAGTTGTCCAAATATTTCACCACTATATCCTACTCCAAAAAGCAACTATCGTTCTGGATTGCAACCCCATGACTTATATCTTATCACGTCAATTGCCGGGGGAATATTCAAAATGGATTGTCATTTTGCAGGAATTTGATTTAGAATTCATCAAATCCAAGTCGAAGTCTTTAGTTTTGGCTGAGATTCTCTGTGACCTTCCCTCTGATAGTACTGCAACTACGTCAGAACCACGAATTCCAGAAAATTCTCTATTTCTAATCAGATCATCTGATCCTTGGTATGGATATGTCATCATTTATCTCCAAATTCAAAATTTTCAGCCTGATACCTCTTGCTCTGAACAACGACGTATTTGATACCAAGCCAAAGATTATCTTATTGTCGGCGATACACTTTATCGTCATGTTGTCGATAAAATTTTAAGAAGGTGCCTCACTCATGAGGAGGCCGAAAAGGTTTTAAATGATTGTCATGTTGGGGCTTGTGGTGGACATTTATTAGGATATGCTACCATGCAGAAGATACTCCGCACTAGTTACTTTTGGCCAACCATATTTTGCGACTGCATTATCGCAGTCATAATTTGTCATGCGTGCCAGATTTTTGATCGTAAAATCTGAAAACTGCCAGCACCAATGCATGCTATTTCCTCTGTGGGACCATTTTCAAAATGGGGTATTGACTTCATGACCTGTAACCCTCTTTCGTCCAGGGGGAATGGTTATATTATTGTCATAGTCAACTACCTTACCAAATGGACCGAAGCGATTTCTACATTAAAAAAAAAAGGACAAACAACTGCATTATTTTTCTTTAATCATGGTTATTGAACGGTTTGGGGTCCCACAGGCTATAGTTATAGATCATGGGAAGCATTTTCGCAACCACATGATGACTAAATTGACTACAAAGTTAGGATTGTCACATGATAATTCTACTCCTTATTATCCACAATCAAATGGACAAGTTGAGGCTATCAACAATATTCTTAAATATATGCTTCAACGAATGATAGGAGTTCGTAAAAGAAACTAGCATTTGATCCTGTACTCTACCTTGTGGGCGTATCGAACCTCGGTGAGAAACAAAACCAGATTTACCCCCTTTCAACTGGTGTATGGTCTGGAAGCTATCTTACCAATCCAATGTGAAATAAAATTGTTAAAACTCGCAATCAACTTGTTACCTGACACCTAAGAAGAAGAATCACGTATCCTTAACCTCATCCATCTTGATGAAATGCGTCATGAAGCCCAATTGGCCAACGAAGCACATAAGAGACGTATAAAGGAGCAATATGACAAAAATGTCTAGCCTCACATTTTCTTAGAGGGAGACTTGGTCCTTCTTTATGATCAAGAAGCTGATGTAATAGGTACAGGGAAATTTGAGCCATTATGGCATGGCCCTTATATTGTCAAAAGAGTTCTTGCTAAGGGTGCCTATGAGTTGGTTGATTACAATGGAATTCCGTTGGCGTAACCTAGAAATGGGTTGTACCTAAAACGTTACTATGCTTAATCCTGAGCGTAGTAATATTTTATATTATATTGTGTATATATGTTGTTGATTTGAATTCACTATCTTAGTTTGTTTTTAGATTTTTCTTGACATTAGTAATCCACTTTACATTTCATCACAGATGTCTAAATATTTAGAACGATTTCTTGGATATGCTGATGGTGCTAGTCGTAGTACGCAAAATCTATCCTTTGCAGCGTGGGCCATTTTCGCTCTGGACGGTGAGTTAGTGAGTTTTCAAGGGATTTGTATTGGTAGATCGACGAACAATATCGCTGAGTATAGCGCGTTGATCGAACTTCTCTCTGGTGCCATTTCATTTGGTATTAATCGCATGATCATAAGGTTAGACCCACAACTTGTGGTATTAAAACTTACTAATGTTTATACTGTTAGAAATCCAACACTACATAGATTTTTCATAAGAGTTCAAATTTTGGAAAGACACTTTGATTTCATTCAATATCAACACATTTCCAGAAATTTGAACACACTGACTGATTCAATGGCTAATCAAGTTTTAGATAGATATTTGCAACATAAGTAAAGAAAACATTCACATAATTGAATAGGATTGCACAATAAACATAGGAAAAAACTGAAATCATATAGATAGATAGTTATAGTTTTTTACAAAAAATTGTGCCCAAGACACATTGGTCATCTGACCTCAAAATGTATGAAAAATGTTAAAACCAAACTAGTGGTGCTCATGGTTACATGCTATAGATCTAGCTATCCTATGCAGTAACCACATCCAATGGTTAGAAAGGCCAATAGTGTGTCACTGCAGTCACATGGGTAGCTCTTCAATCTGAAAATCCATAATCCTGAAGGTCAAACCCTCTATGTGCTACCGAAGCTCAGTCAGAGTCTCAGCCATATCAAGATCATGAAGGATTGCTCTCTCGACAACCCTCTCTGCTGGCGCATCTTCTTCATGCTCTGGTTCCTCTATTGTTTGAACATGACCAACATCTGCATTACATCAAACATTTAGTTTAGTCTTGGGAAAACATATAAATACAAAAAAATTGTATAAACCATAGAAAAATAAAAAACATGGTCAAAACATTCTTACCTATTGCACCCCACTCAGCACCTTCTGGTAATGCTAAATCTGGATCTCCTCGGAAATCAACACCTGCGTATGCATACTCATCGATGGCGACAATTTGTTGCCGGAACCAGGTGAAGAACACAGTCGAGAACACAATGGTTGATTAGCCCTGCATGCCTACCCATGAGTTCTACCCATCTCTGCATCCGCAGATCTCTAGGATTAGACACATCCAGTGTCACTTGTTGTGGTTGCATCAGTGGAATCCGTTCTAAAGAAAATGATATGCGGATTGAACCATAACTGAAGTTCTTCTTCCTTCCTCCCTTTTCTTTGTTCAGTTGTTCCTTTATCTCAGAAAGAAAAACTTCAGACCAGTTGAAGATTGTTGGCTCCATACACTCAAGCGCATACTACATATATGGTCTATTTGCTACATGTAGTTTAACGGTGTCGCCAAGTTTTGTGATCATGAAAAGGATAGTTCTCAAAGGAAAATATCTAACATCTCGGATGTTTATCTTTCCATATTTGCTTGGCTCTGCCCTTAGATAGAAATATTGCAAAACATAATCTCTCACTGTCTATCGTCCAAGGATAGACCCTGAGAGTGAAATAGGCAAGCCTCTCCTCGAAAAACCTGTAAGAAAGTATACATCCTTGAATATTATGGGAACCAATTGGTTCTTAATATGAAATGCCTTGATAGCTGGATCCCATGCTTGAACTAAGAACTCCAAGAGTTCTATTTGTTGCCTCATCCCTAACAATCAAAAGTACTTTAGTAGTCCACAATCTCTTAGGGCTCTTATTGGGCCTGGATCATTTAGGGAAATCATATCCTGTTCTTCATGTTCTCTTTCCCTCCATGTAATCATCATTGTAATCTGATGGAAACCTGAAATACAACCATAAGAACCATTAGATTCCATTCAATTCAAAAAATTGGGCAAATTTTGGGCATAATGAAAAACAAAAAAATCTAGATTACACCCAACACAGTCCCTAACAAGAGACAGTGCAATGTATATGCAAGTAACCTTCAATTTACTTGCTATGAAATGCACGTTTCGACATCCAAGGGTGCGTTGCCATCTTTTTGGGCATAATTTACCCTAGGGACCTCAAAACCCTAAAAATTTGCAGAAATTGGAAATGAAATGATTATTGAAGGAAAGAGGAGGTTCATGGCACTAACCTGGATCAAACGGAAACAAAATCTGTCCACAGAAATGATTACAATCAATAGCTGAAGTTTGGGGGAAAAATTAGGTTCAAAGCTCCAAAATGCAAATGGTAACTTTGGAATGGTAAAAATGAATAGTAAAACTACTTTTAAATAGTCATTTAATTATTTGCAAATCATATTTATTGCTATGACTATAGTATTATTATTATTTTATCATGAAACAAGTATTTTTAATCCATTTGATGTTGTTCTGAACAGGTCTTACAACTGATGGACAGATTAGTCATGCAAATTTATTTCAAAGAATGATTTGACCACAAAGCATACTTTTTCTCCTTATTTTTCGATCTCTGTTAAAAATGAAAAAGGATTTGAAGCGCACTTTTATATATTTTTGGAGCTTTGATAACAACGAAAAAGGAACCCTTGGAGTCTTCTTTCAGGTCTTTTCAGACTTCGATAATATGAAAATATTGCTAAGCACTTGTATTTTCGAGCTCATAAAAGTAAATGAATTGATATCTACTCAGTATAAGTTTAACCCTTTTCCCGATTGAGATAGATTATTTACGAAAAAGGAATACCTTGGTTAAACATGACCAAAGAGGTTCTCTCGGATATTATTTTACACTTTTTTGGATTCGAGTGAAAAATTTACGAAAAAGTGCTTATGGAGTTTTCTTTCGTCCTGTTTTTCAAACTCTCTAAATATGAAAATGGACCAGGTTATCACTGTCATTAAGCTCGTTAAAATATAAAATAGCGACGAGCTTGTCAATCATGGCAAGAATCGAGTTTCATTCATCGCTAGACTCGTTAAATTATTAAATAGCAATACATTATTCTCCCGAAGGGTTGAATTATAGATCAAGCAAATGTTATCCTCCTCAAGCTTGTTAAAAAATAAAGAGGTACTGGTCGACAAATGACTAGGGAAAATTTGGGAAAGTGAGCAGAATTCTTTACGGTAGCAGGTCGCTCTTGAACATGACACTTCACTCCATCACCGTACTTTTTGGGTTGGGTAATATTCTTGACGGTTCATTCATACCTATGGTTCATCATACCTTCACTTCGGTTTTGGGTCAATGCTGCTAACTCATCTCAGTGTCGCTGATATGTTCAAGAGAAGTCATCCAGTGAATACTCATCCTTCTGCAATACTCATAAACCTTCATTCTCATGACCATCATCCCTGAAAATTACTATATCAAGTCATACATTTGTCTCAGAAATCAGTAACTCCTGTTTCGCAATAAGGTGAATTCTTGTCGACGACAAATAATTATCCAGGAAGTTCACTTATAAACATCAAATTCTAGTACCATGAGGCTTGTTACAACATCGACAAGATCTTCGCTTTCAGAATTTTGACCGAAATATTTTTTTTGGCGTTTGACATCAAATCATCTATTCACACCTTACGAAATGTACGACAGTACATTGAGGGCCATTGACATGAATGTCGGTTCTCTCATGTTTGTTAACAGCTCACATCATTGGCTGGTAATCAAATGATGTCTCACCATGTTCGATTACAAATCATATATTCGCATGGCTAGACTTGTACCCGAATGATTGAGTGAATGAGATAAGAAGACCCCAGATCTCTTTTCAGCCATCCAAGCTACGATTTTAGGATTTTTGTACACATCATCTATACGGTGACCTTACATACAGATCGTCATCCAAACATGGGCCTATATCTGTAGGCACGTCTGCATTGGGAAACATTCCAATGAAGATGACTTTCTGAATTATGTACATGTTATTATATTGTTTATGTGCTAAAAATGGGAATGCCTACCCTCAAAAATTATGATCAAGAGGATATATCATGATGTAATTTATTGTAAGATTGATGCAGGTTGCCACTTTGCTTCATCTCCAGCCCATCATAGTGAAAAGCATCTCAATCAAAATATTTTTATTATTATTCTGACTTCATGCTTTAGGGGGAAATTGTTATAGGTCAATTTGGGCGCCATTCCCAATGACCTGGTTAACTGAGCATCATCTCCAGGACCAATGAATAAGATTCTATCATTCCCTACCATTTCAGTTGCTACATGCCCTAAGAAAAAGAACAAGACAGATCATACATGACTTTTATCTGCAAAGGTTTCCAAGATTTGAAGTTTATAATATATCATATCAGAGCTCATCAACGCTGCCTCTAAAGGGACTAAGTGCATTACATATGCAGGTAGCCCCATCGAAGGCTGCTCTACAAAGAACTTCCCTACACTCAGAGGTGTGTTGGTCACATTGGGAGAGAAATTCTCATTGTTCCGGAATCTCCACTTGGCCAATGCCTTCTATAAGAGTTCACATGTGTCAAAATTAGAATCCATGTGTCCATTTGACATCTACATGATTGGGAACATCTCTTTCCTATTATTGGAAAGTCATTGATTGTAAAACTACCTTCAGCTCCTCTATAAATTGAGCACAGATCTTAGTGTTTGAGAAGGAAGAATTTGAGTAGAGAAATGCTGGTGGAATTTCAATTGAGGAGTTGTTTTGAGTGACATATTGCTGGAGATATCTGCATTGTGATGAGGCTGGGATGCTGCTAGAGATGGTGACACTAAATCAATCACTGGGTTGTATCCTCCCCTTCTATCATTAATAAAGATTACTGCTTATCTTTCCCTATATGCATCTGTATAAGCTTTGATTCTCCATATCATGATTTATTATTTGATGTATATGGTTTATGCTTTATTGATTTAGCTAAATAACTTGAATAGACAAATGTATTATTGCTATCTCTTGTTGTTTAGTGTTCATTCTTGCAGGAAATATTTTGCAAAACTGGCTGGAATTTGAAGCTACAGCAAAAGCGACAGAAAGAGACTTTGGAAGTGCTTGGACTCCAAGTAATATTCATATTTCATTCTGTGTGTCTATTTACAGTTAGGAAAAATAGTCGTAAAGTATTTAACCTATTGTTCTAGATAAGCACTTGTCTAGGGAAGAATGTTTTATTCGTAATACATAATTCCACATAAAAACTTGGTCTCCCATTGAGTTCTATGTAGTTTTTTGGATTCATTTTTATCTCCATTGATTTTATTTTCTTCACATCTGATTTGATCTTAGTTCTGGAGTTTTTTTTATTTTTTATACTAGAGAATAATAGATCATGCGTTTAAAATCAAATTATGGAATTTTATGTACATAATTTGATTGAATTGATCATAGATCTATATTCCTATCAGAATTTTTTCCAATTTTTAATATATACTCAAAATAGACTTCGTATGATGATTTTATGGCCAGCCCCTTCTAGGAAGTTATGTTCCTATGGCTAGGGCTCTTAGCCCATGAAAAATCCTTTCTCTCTTCCTGAAAATTTTGTCTCTACATTTGACCAGTCTGGGATTCCTATATGATTGCAAGATTTGTTCCATATCTGCTTCATTTAATTGGGTTTCTTTGGAATGTTCAGTTGCCTCTTTGGAGGAGTCCTTGTCTTTCATTAGGCGTTAAGATTTTCATTGCTTGCCGATATATTGGAAACATGTTTGGTTTATCATTTGATGTAGGTGATCAACTGCTATATCTCCCTGATCTGATCCATTTTGATCAGTTTGATCAAGGTCTTCCATTGCTAATTATTGTTTAAATTTATCCTTGAGTCTTGATTGGGTGCCTTGGATTGAGGTTTGATTTGTGCCTCTAGATTTCATTATTATATTTGGTTTTCTATCTTCAACATTTGTTTAGACCTGATTTACATTTTGCCTTCAGATTTTGATCATTTTCGTTCCCTCTTTTTGAGCGATCTCTTTGATATTTTGGTCATTTGTGTCACAAACGGTGGTGTTTTGACCGGTTGTGCAACTGTCATCTAAACTAGTTCTTTTGAGTGTGTTTTCCATGTTGTGTCACCTTCATTCAATCTTGTTTATGACTTGTTTCCTCTAGGGTTCGATTAAGTCCTTTGTAGAACATTGGCCCTAGTTGAGTCATTGTGCTACTACCCTAGCTTCATTAACATTGCCTTCCTTTTCTTTCACTTTTTCTTTTAGTTTGATTTCTTTGAGTGTCTTTTGATTGGGCTTTGTTTTCCTAGATGTTTCGCTTTTTGAGTGCTTTGTGTTATTGCTTGGGAAACTTGCTTTGGTCTCTTTTCACTTTTCCTTTTTGGTTTGTTTTTGGGTCATTAATTCACAAATTCTTGGGATATTTTGCATTTAGGAAAATATAGTGAAAAGTGCATCATAATAAGCATTGGCGTGTTTTGAAAAATATTACCCTCTCATAGCTAGCATTCATCATAGTGAAAAATAAAATCACATATAACTGTGTTAGGGTGAATAGCCAAGAGTCTTACACACCATCTCAGTTTCGTGCCACATCTTGCTTGTGTAAAAAACATCCATTAAAATCAACGAGATAATAAAATTAACTAGATTAATCTTTTACTTTCACTGGTATTACACCAACACTAGCTTAGGCTAGGGTCTTGGAGATAAGGGTGTGAGTTAACTTCTCTAGGATGAAAAAATCAACTTAGTAGCTTGCGGTAGGGAATAAAATACATTTGTAGTAGTGTGGTATGGAAATCCATTCTGACAATAGGGTTAATCACGAGGTCATACTTGGGATAGGTATGGTGACATGACCCATTTCACTTAGTTTCGGGTGGCACGATATAGCGGAATTTGGATGCATACAAACGATGTAATTATCACTTGGGGAAAACTTGGGAGGTAAATCTCAAGGGGGTTTCGATTTGTAGAAATTATATAACATATGCATGAATATATCCAGGTTCTCCTAATCTAACAATATTTATCTTCTTGCTAAATAAAAAATCCTTCCACTGTTAATCTTTTGCGGAAATTTAAACTCAATTGAAAACACATGAAGCAATAAAAACAATCGCACATAACATAGTTGTTTAATGGGAAAGCCTGAAGCTAAAAACCACAACTATCATAGATTATGTATCATGGAGATCATGTAACAATATCATACAAATATTATTACATCAAGCTCTCAGTACAATCAATCATCACACACTAACATGAAGAAATCTGCAAATCCATGCACTGATTTCTTTCCACCTGATAGCCTTGCCTCCACTGTGCAATCCCTGCTGAAGAAGACCCCTGAATGAATTTGAATTGGCCTTGCCTTGACTGCACAATCCTCATTAGCAACTCCAATGTGTGTGTGATGCAATCAATGCATCACTATAGTCACAACGAATAGTCCATCTCACCCTTTCACCTACCTCACCACTGGGTCTCCACTGGAACTGACATGCACTGTAGTTAATTGCTGTATTTTTTTAGTTGATTAGTGAGTTATTATTTGTGAATTAATTAACTAATTAATGCACTCCACTCTTTTGATATTGCAACAAGATGATGAGCTTAGTGGAAAGAAGTCGCCTTCACTAAGTGGGCCCACAGGATATTTTTGGCGCAAAGTTTATTTTTAGACATATGGATCATGTTCTATGAGTTGCAGGATGCTATTTGTGGATGTTTGGTCAAGTCGGGAAAAAATAGATGGACTTCTATTTTTAGACATACTGGGCGGAATCTATTTTTAGATTTCCAGTCTAAAAATAGATATGTTGAATATTATTAGCTCTTAATAATATTTGGACTCTAAACATTATCTTATCCTCTTAGAGCAATTCAGTTGAGTGCACAGAAGTGGCACATGCAGCTGACAGAAGGAATTACGCTATTCCTAGGGTTTAGTGGAGCTATTGCATGTTGACTTCAGTTAGAACTCATGTGACAGAGTTTGGTGGAGTTGATTGAGGAAGTTAGTGGAGTTGTATTCAGTTTAACTCAGTTAAACATAGTTGAGATAGTTGTATCTAGTCTAACTGATTGATACACTAGTGAGAGTGGTGTGAATTAATTATTAATTAATTCAGTAATTATTAACTCATAAATCAACTAAAGAATACATCAGTTAACTTCAGTGCATGGACAGTTTCAGTGGAGACCAGTGAAGAGGTAGGTGAAAGAGCAGTGTGACTATCAGTTATGACTATACTGGTGCATGAGTTTGCACCACATATTGATGGATATGCCAATGAGGATTGCGCAGTACATACCAGAGGGATTCGAAATCAGGATGTGCAATTATTCATCTTGGATTGCGCAGTAGAGGCAGGCTAACAGGTGGAGCAGATTGGAGCATGTGAGGAGTTTGTACAATGATTTTTACATGATCTCTATCATTATAACATTGAGATACTTTGGTTTTGCCTTTAAGCTTTCCACAAATACTCGTGTTTATATGTGTGATTGTTTATGGTTTTAATGTGCACATGCGATTGTTTATATTTCCGCAATTAATGATCAATAGTAGAAGAGGTTATGTATTATGCATGAAGCTCAAATAGTGTGTGATCAGGATAATCTCGGTGAATAATTTAACAGTTATTCAAATTTCTACACACTCTCACTAGTGTATCATTCAGTTAGACTAGATACAACTAGCTCAACTGAGTTTAACTCCAATAACTGAGTTAAACTGAATAACAACTCCATGAACTACTCTTCCAACTCTGTCATAACTTTTCCACTTCAGTTCTAATTGAGTCCTCCATGCATGAACCACCACTAGACCCTAGGAATTGCGTAATTCCTTTAGCCCACTGATTTTCCAAATCTGTATACTCAAATAAAGTGCTCCAAGAGAATAAGTTGATGTTTATTGTCGGATTATTATTAAGAGCTAATAATAATCGACATGCATCTATTTTTAGATTGACGATCTATAAATAGACCTCACCCAATATTCTAAAAATAGAATTTCATCTATTTTTCCAACTTGACCAACCATCCACAAATAGCATCCTGCAACTTCTAAAATATGATCACCATGTCTAAAAATAGACATAGTCTAAAAATAGACTTACACCTAAAAATAGCTTGCGGGCCCACTTAGTGAAGGTGATTGATTTTCACTAAGCTTCATCATCTTGTTGAATCTCAACACTCCCTCTCAACAAGATATGGATTATCCTTCACCCCGATCCTACCGCTTATTGTATTCAAATTTTCTCCTACCGAGCACCTTCGTCAGAATGTCTGCATCCTGATATTCTGTAGGAATGTACTGAAGCAACATGATCTTCCGCTGCTCACAATATCTTATATGATGATACCAGATATCAATATGTTTAGATCTGTCATGAAACATAGGATTAATCAAGATTTTAATGCAACTTTGATTATCACAATGTATCACTGTAGGATCTAAATGTGAACCGAACAAACCGACCAGGATCTTCCTCATCTAGATAGCCTCACATGCAGCTTGAATTGCTGCCATGTATTCTGCTTCCATTGAACTGAGCACCATAGTTCTTTTTTCCTGCTGTAACAAGAAATTTCCATAGTTATGATACTAAAAATCCCTCCTGATGTGCTCTTTTTGTCCATTGGGCTGCCTGCCCAATCTGCATCCGTGAAGCCATGCAAGTTCACCTCATTTGTCTGTCTGTACCATAAGCCATACTTAGATGTGCCTCTGAGATACCTCAGGACATGCTTGCCTGCCTTCCAAAAGATCTTGGTAGGCTTAACCATCGCTTGTAAAAGCTAGTTCACTGCATAACATATGTCCAATCTTGTATTAACTAAATACATGAGCAAACCCACCAATTGTCGATAAACAGTGGCATCCACTATCTCAGCCGATGTAGCATCCTCTTTCCTCCAATTTCTTGGAAGAGGAGTGTCGATAGGCTTGCAGCCTTGCATGTGAAACTTCTCCAGTATCTCTCGGGCATACTTGCCTTGAGACACAAACAGTTCACCTTCCCGCTACCATATTTCCAATCCAAGGAAATAATGAAGGAGGCCCAAATCCTTCATCTCAAACTCCTTTGCAAGATCTGCCTTGCATGATTGTATCAAATGCTCATCACCCGTTAGTATTAAATCATCAACATAAAGAACAATGATTAAAATCTTACCCTCCACCACAATTTGATATAGGTTTTCATCTGCCTCACTCTTGTTGATGCCAAGTCCAGTGAAATAGTTGTTGATCTGAGTGTACCAAGCACGAGGTGCTTGTTTAAGCCCATACAATGCTCTTTTGCGCCTGCACACATGCGACTCACTACTGAAGATCTCAAATAATTTAGGCTGCTTAATGTACACCTCTTCCTCAATGATCCAATTAAGGAACGTAGTCTTCACATCCATCTGATGAATGTGCCAACCCATCTGTGCTGAGAGAGAAAGGATGGTCCTTATGGAAGAATACCATGCGACAGGTGAAAAGGTTTCTTCATAATCAATCTTCTCGATCTATGAGAATCCCTGGGCAAAAAATCTTTCCTTATACTTCTCAACGCTCCCATCAGCAACTTTATTTACCTTGTAGATCCAACTCGAACCTACCATTGATTTTCCCACTAGCCTTGGAACAATCTCCCAAGCATTGTTTCTAACAATGGAGTCATGATCCTCCACCATGGCATCTAACCATGTGGGTTACTGAACTGCTTCTTCGAAAGAATATGTCTTTGTCATGATACACTTTCTCATAAGATCCATGTATCCAGTAAATCATTCAGATGACTGTCTTTGTCTGCGTTGTGATGTAGGGACTCCTACATTCTGTGCCGCATCAAGTGTTAGGTCCCTATATCACTAGTATAGCCCCTTATTATTGTTAGTGTAAACCCCTTATTGTTATTTTTGTACCCTTGTAACCCCCATTTTTTTATTATTGTGCCCTTAAATTATTATTTTTAGGTCGGCTAGGATTACATTGTGGCCCACTAGGATTACATTACTTACCTGAAGGACCTTACAGTGATGGCTTTGTGAATTGTATCATCCAAGAATCGTTCATTCATGTAATGTACGAGGTTGCCCCCTCGAAGTGGCTTATTTCTAAAGCGTTGATATCTCTTTTCTTCTCTTTTTGGAGTTGGTTACACAACATTTGGTATCAGAGGCTTGAGATTCTAGGGTTTCGCTGCTCCAAACAGGTCATCGTGGCATTTTCGCTATAACTTTTTTTCTACGAAGTTTCAGAAGCTGAAATTTTTAGGGTGCGAAGCTGAAATCCTGAGGAATATTGTCCAAAAATTTCAGAGCTTGGTTCGCAATATTTTCGGAGATATCATCTGTGGAAGTTAGGCCTTTTTTCAAGCTCCTAAACAGGTCATCGTGGAATTTTCGCTATAAAAATTTTTCTACGAAGGTTCAAAATCTGAAATTCGTATGGTGCGAAGCTGAGATCCTAAGAAAATTCTTCAAAAAATTTCAGAGCTTGGGTCACAATATTTTTGGAGATATGATCTGTGGAAGGTAGTGCTTTTTCAGGCTCCTGAATTTCATCTCAAATAGGTGATCGTGGAAAAAGTTCAATAACTCTCTCTCTGGAGATTGGATTGGAGTGCCGTCAAAAGTGGTTGCAAGTACACAGCCTGTAGTTTCTTTGATATCAATTTTAAAGACAGAGAACAAAACAGTGACACGTGGCAAGTCGTACAAGTTCGCTCTACTGAACCAGTCCAAAATTAGGTCATTGTGGGAGATTGGACACAAATTTGTCTTGGAGAATCCAAATCAGGTCAGACCTGTGGCATTTGAAAGAAGCTTCAGAGGGATACTACAGGGCTGAATTTTAGATATCTAAGATTTTCAATTACAGAGATAATTCAATTTCAATATCGAGCTCCTAAAAGCTAGTAAAAGGTGTGTATTTTTTTTTCCGAATTACATAAGTCTTGTTTGAAGAATCACGTTGAATTGATTCCAAGGGAAACTTGTAGAATAGATATCAATATTGGATTTTAAAATGGCCTCTAAAAATAATTCAACACCCATTAAGCCTTCATAAGGCTCTACTATGACTCATGAAGATGAAGAATTGCAACATGATCTATCAAAATTACAAGAGCAAATGCAACAGTTTTCACTCTCGCAAAGAGCAACATAAAATGAAATGGAAGTTTTGAAGAAAGGCATGGAAGTGAAGGTGGATGGTTTGAAGAAAGGAATGGAAGCTAAAATGGATGGCGTGGAAGCTAAGATGGATGGCGTGGAAGCTAAGATGGATGACATGAAAGACAACATGGAAAACATGAAGAGTGATCTAAAAGCATACATGGAAGGCTTGATGACAAGCTTAAAAACTAGAAATGATTCCTAATGGCGGAAATATAGGAGAAGAACCTCATGATGAGAACAAAATAAATGTTAATCATGATTTCATAAACTCGAATGTTGGCGGGAAGAACCACCATATTCCAAAAATGGATATGAAGAAGTTTGATGGAAAGGATCCGGTAACATGGATACTACGGATGGAGCAATATTTTGATCTCCATAACGTGCAAAACACACAAAAGGTACGCATTGCAACTTTACATTTAGAACAAAATACATTTGTATGGTATCAATGGCTTTGCTCCCGTAAAAAAATTGTCACTTGGTCAATTTTTACGGGAGGAAATGATAGCACATTATGAGGATACAAAGAGCAACACCTTCTTTACCCAATTGATAAATCTCAAACAAAAAGGGTTTAGTGGGGCAAACGACATTGAGGACTTCCAAAAATTGAATATAAGGGTAACTCGACATTCCGGAGGGACACATAATTGATCTCTTCCTAGGCACTTTAAAGGATAACATCCAACATGAAGTTCGCGTTTTGGAACCTGATTCATTGGAGAAGGCATTCGAGTTGGCAAGAAAAGTTGAATGTAAAATTATGGCGACAAGGAAGCCTACCACTCAATTCTATAAAGAAGGAAGTGTTGCTACGCCTAGATTTCCACAACCTACAAGGTTGACACCACAACAATTGGAAGAAAAAAAGAGCAAAATGGATTTTCTACAGTTGTGATAGCAAATACACTAAAGGTCATAAGTGTGCTGAGAAGAAATTATTTTACATAGATTGTGAAGAAGAAGAAGAAAATGAACAAGAAGAGGATATACACCAGGAACCACCCCTAGAAGAGGAAGAAATGAATCCGACCATATCGTGTAATGCAGCGTGGGGAATTACCACTCCTCAAACTCTCAAGATAGAAGGACATATAAAGAAGAAAAGGGTAATAGTGTTGATTGATTCGGGTAGCACCCATAATTTTATTCATTATAAGGTAGCCAAGGAATTAAATTTTTTTCCTATACCCGACACTGAATGTCAAGTGATGGTTGCAAATGGAGGAACTATAAATTGCTCGGAAAATGCCATAATATCAAGCTAACCATGGGGGAATATGTATTGACTAGTCCAATGCTTGCCATTCCTATGGGAGGTGCTCGACGTTGTACTAGGAGTACAATGGTTACAATCTTTGGGGGACGGTAGCTTTTAATTTTCAAGAACTTTTCTTGAAATTTTTTTTTCGTAAGGAAAGGAAGTCGAATTACGGGGTATTGCGGGGGAATCCAGGGGAAGGATAATAAGCTCTAATGTCATGACAAAGCTTCTAAAGAAAAGAACAATGAGGCGTAATTGCACGATTATGCTCACTAGAAGTTCCGACATCAAAATCATCTATTTCGCGGATCTCCAACAAGTCTTGGACAATCATTCCAAGGTGTTTGAAACTCCCAAAGGACTCCCACCTATTCGTGATCATGATCATGCTATTCATTTGATTCCAAGAAGTGTTCCTCCAAACATCCGGCCTTATAGATATCCTTACTTCCAAAAGAGCGAAATTGAACGTATGATTGCAGAAATGTTAGAGGCGGGTATAATTCAACCCAGATCAAAGTTGTTTCTCTGCTCTCGTAGTATTGGTACACAAGAAGGATGGATCATGGCGAATGTGTCCGGATTATAGGGAGCTCAATAAGCTCACCATTAAAGACAAATTTCCCATTCCCGTGATTGATGAATTATTGGATGAATTACATGGAGCAATTTATTTTACCAAGTTGGATCTTCGTTCGGGATATCATCAAATTAGAATGAAGATCGAAGATATTCCAAAAAACAACATTTCGAACTCATGAGGGTCATTATGAATTTTTGGTCATGCCTTTTGGCCTTACCAATGCACCTTCTACATTTCAAGGGTTGATGAATTCCATTTTCAAACCCTTCCTTAGAAAAATTTGTGCTAGTATTTTTTGATGATATACTAATCTACTAAAGAAGTCTTGGAAGGATCATGTTGAACATGTTGACGGGGTGCTCAAACTATTGCAGGAGAAACAATTATATGCAAAAAAAATCCAAATGTTTCTTTGGAGTACAAGAGGTGGAATATCTGGGTCATATTGTATCTCACGAGGGTGTTAAAGTAGACCCTAAAAAAATTAAAGCCATTAAGGAATGGAAAGTTCCCACAACCATAAAGCAGCTTGCGAGGATTTCTCGGGTTAACAGGGGTATTATCGCAAGTTTGTTAAGAATTATGGGAGAATAGCAGCACCTCTAACAACATTATTGAAGAAAGATGCATTTTCATGGACTCTGAAGCAACTAAGGCCCTTTGAACGTCTTAAAGAGGCAATGTGCCTAGCACCGGTCTTAGCTACACCAGACTTCACAAAAACCTTTATTGTGGAATGTGATGCCTCAGGAAATGGAATTGGTGCAGTTTTAATGCAGGAAGGAAGACCCATCGCTTTTGAAAGTCGTCCAATCAAAGGAAAGTATTTACAGAAACCTATTTATGAGAAGGAAATGTTAGCAATACTGCATGCACTAAAGAAGTGGCGAACTTACCTAATGGGAAGACACTTCAAGGTTAAAACTGATCATGATAGTCTTAAACACTTTTTGGAACAAAGACTATCTTCAGAAGAGCAGCAAAAATGGGTCACAAAGATGTTGGGTTATGAATTTGAAATAATCTACAAAAAAGGAAAACTTAATGTTGTTGTAGATGCACTCTCAAGAAAGAATGAAGAGGTGGAAGCATTTCTTTGTGCCATTTCTATTATCCAACCAGATTGGATAACCGAAGCAAGAGATGAATGGAATAAGGACAAAGATGTATGGACACTCATTCAAAAGTTGCAGCAAGATCCTAGTACATCTGATACATTTAGTTGCAAAAATGATTCCTTATGGTACAAAGATCGCTTATATCTTTGTAAGAATTCCCAACTAAAACAAAAGATTCTTCTGGAATTGCACACTTCTCCTTTAGGAGGACACTCAGGATTTTTAAAAACTTACCACAGTGTGAAGAAAGAATTTTTTTGGGATGGCCTTAAATCTGATATTCGAAATTTTGTGGCGGATTGGTTTTCCAGCAGAATAAAGTGGAAACAATTAAGACCCCAAGACTTCTACAACCTTTATCCATTCCAAGTCAACGTTGGGAGGAGATTTCAATGGATTTTATCACAGGTTTACCTAAGTCCGAAGGAAAGAGTGTCATCATGGTGGTAGTTGATAGACTTACCAAGTATACACACTTTTGTGCTTTATCTCATCCATTTAAAGCAAGTACAGTTGCTACTACATTTATGGACAGAATTCAAAAGCTACATGGAAGCCCAAGGGTTATTGTGAGCGACATAGATCCCATTTTTACTGGAAATTTTTGGACGGAGTTATTTTCTTGTTTGGGTACTCAATTAGCTCATAGCTCATCTTATCATCCTCAATCCGATGGTCAAACCGAGATAGTAAATAAATGTTTGGAAGGATATCTTCGTTGTTTTGTATCTGATAAACAAACACAATGGGTCAAGTGGTTACCTCTCGCTGAATGGTGGTATAACACTTCCTTCCATACTGCAGCAAAAATGACCCCATTTATGGCACCTTATGGATATCATCCACCATCCATCACATCATCTTTAAGGGAAAATTCGAAGGTTCAAGCAGTGGAAGATCACATCGAGCATCAGCAAGAAGTTCTCCAACTCTTAAAGGATAACCCGAATTTGGCACAAAATCGAATGAAACAACAGGCAGATCAACATCGTAGCGAGAGAAGTTTTGATGTAGGAGATTGGGTATTTTTACGGCTACAACCATACAAACAAATGTCCCTCAAGCAAGCAAAGAAGGATATTAAATTATCGCCAAAGTACTATGGTCCTTACAAGGTGTTGCAAAAGATTGGTACTATGGCATACAAATTGGAGCTTCCTGCTTCTTCGCGAGTACATCCAGCTTTCCATGTTTCATGCTTAAAGAAGGTTATAGGTGAAAATCTTCCAGTTCAAACAGTATTGCCAGAACTTGATGGGGAAGGGAAAATCATATTGGAACCTGAAGCAGTCATGGAAAAAGAACTCGACAACTACGGAATCGATCAATTTCAGAGTATCTCATCAAGTGGAAGAACTTACCCACTGAAGATTCTACATGGGAGGATGAGAATTTTATACAGAAGCACCCAGAGCTACTCAAGTGTTCAGGACAACACTTTTTTGAAGGAGAGGGGCATGTTAGGTCCCTATATTACTAGTATAGTCCCTTATTGTTGTTAGTGTAACCCCCTTATTGTTATTATTGTACCCCTGTAACCCCCATTTTGTTATTATTGTGCCCTTAAATTATTATTGTTAGGTCGGCTAGGATTACATTGTGGCCCACTAGGATTAAATTATGGCCCCATGGACTCCTATATATAGAAAGGAGGTTTTGTGAATTGTATCATCCAAGAATTGTTCATTCATGTAATGTATTGGAGGTTGCCCCCTCGAAGTGGCTTATTTCTAAGGCGTTGATATCTCTTTTCTTCTCTTTTTGGAGTTGGTTACACAACATCAAGCTTCAGTCTCTCAGCTTCTGTGGTATGCTTCCTGCTAGTTATAATGTTTGATTATGCATGAGTGCACTCCTCCACTCCATGAATCTCCTCCTGTGGTTGATCCACATCTAGAGACTCATCTTTGGGAACAAGTAGCTCCTCCTCTGCATGCAAGTGTAGCTCCCTCTCAAGCAACAACTTCATGGCTTTCACCTCATTGAATTTTATATCCCGTCGCACCACATTCATCTGACTGTCTGGAAAATACACACAATAATTATGGGGTGTTTCTATGTACCCCACAAATATCCCAACTTCTGCAGTCGACTCTAGCTTCTTCCTGGCGTCCTTTGTCAGATGAATGTAAATAGATGAGCCAAAAATCTTCAAATGAGAAATATTAGACTTCTTACCAGTAAAATCTTCTTTAGATGTACTCATGCCAAGTACTCTATGAGGAAAACGGTTTTTCACATAAATCGCAGTGTTGCATGATTCCGCCCACAAGTGCATCAGTAGGCCTTGGTCATGCAGAATAGCTTGTGAAACACCCACGATCGTTCTTTTCTTCCTCTCTGCAACCCCATTTTTCTGTAGGATATGAGACACTATGAGTTCTCTTCAAATCCATTCTTTGCTACAGAAGACTTTGAATTCACCCGAGATATATTCACCACCATTATCGCTCTGTAGAGCCTTCACTTGCTTCCCCCACTCCTTCTCCACCAATGCTTTAAACTTATAGAACTTTGAGAGTTTTTCTCTCTTATTCTGCATGAAGAAGATCCAACATCTACGAGAATAGTCATAAAAAAAAATAACATGATACCTTTGTTTTGCTGTTGAAGCATCGAGAAAAGTCTACACACATTTGTGTGAATTCTCTCTAGGATCACCGAAGCACGGTTCTCCTTCTCATGAAAGGTGGTATTTACAAAATTACCCATAGTACATCCCTTGCACTGATCTGACTGTGCAAGAGTACCCTTGGGAATTCCAGTATAAATCTAACGCAAAATCTTCAAGGTGCCATGGTGAAGATGGCCCAATCTCCTGTGCCATAATTTCCCTCATCCCGGCTCACCACTTCTTCTTCTTTGCCCATCATTGCAGCGCATCCATCTACCTCCAGCTTTTAGAGATTCTTAACTTGAATCCCTATCCTCTTGGTTTGACCCACTGTTTTATGTCGTAGGAAAGCTTTTCCATCGCTGAAAACAATGTCATAACCTCTGTCTTCCAACATTGCGACCGAGACCAAGTTCTTCTTTAGACCTGGAACATGCATAACATCTTTCAACAGAAATGGATTACCTGACTCCCTCTCAAAGGTAATGGTCCCAATGCCGGTTGCACTTTATCGACCATCGTGGCCCATCTCTATATGCATTTGGAGGTCCTTCTCCTCCAAGTCACTAAACAACTCCTTGTTGCCTGTCATATGGAAAGACGCACCACTATCAAGATACCACACAGATCCCATAGTGCTTGAAACCAAGCATGTGATCAAATAGAAATCAAGTTCAAATTGCGAGGCTAAGGCCTCACCCGTTGCAGCTCTAGCAACCTTCTTTTTCTTCTTCTTTTGTGGGAAATTAGTGACGAAATGCCCATGTTCGTGACAATGAAAACACTTCACCTTGGACAAATCCAGCTTCTTGCCTTTAGCCTCAGATTTGGAGTGGAATTTCTTCCCTTTCCCTTTCCTTGCTTTGGCAGCCAAAGTGCAATTCTCTTCATCTTCATTCTTTGATGAAGAGCCATCCCTGGTACTTCGCCTTATCTCCTCCTGCACAAGATCCGAACAAAGTCGCTCCCAACCCAGTAGTTTCTCCTGTCCATTGACAGAGTCTTCGTAGCTATGCCAACTCTTCAGAAGCCCAAGGAGAGCCAATCTCACCAAGTCATCATCATCAACAGTAATCCCCACACTTCCCAGTTCATCTCTACAGTGCAAAAACTTCATGAGATATTTTGGAAAACTGTCGCCCTTCTCCATTTTTATTTTTCTGAGCTTATCTTTCAGCGCCAACTTCCTCTGGTCGCTGCTACTTTGGAAAAAATTTGTCAAAGCCTTCTAAATTATAAATGGAGTGGCTTTCCCATCAAGGCTTGACACAATATGGTCCTTTACACCTTCCAAGAGAATTCTTCTCATCTTCGCTATCTTCTTTTGCCATGCGTCAAGTAATGCAACATCGCTAGAAACAGGCTTAGGAACATCACTATCTATGAACTCCTTCAGTCCATTATCTTCCAGCACCGCCTCCATCCTATCCTTCCAGGCTATGTAATTTGAGCTTCCCTCAAGGGTATACTCCAATCGCAACCGATTGAAAGACATTTCAATGTATACTCAACTATCGCACCAAGAATTTTCTGCAGCAAATTCAAATTGTCCACCAACACAAACTCAACAATTCTTCACAATTGCAATATTCAAGAATTAACACTGCTCCGATACCATGTAGAAATTATATAACATATGCATGTATATATCTAGATTCTCCTGATCTAACAATATTTATCTTCTTGATAAATACATAATCCTTCCATTGTTAATCTTTTGCGGAAATTTAAACTCAATTGCAAACACATGAAGCAATAAAACAATCACACATAACACAGTTGTTTAACGGGAAAGCCTCAAGCTAAAAACCCCAACTATAATATATTATGTATCATGGAGATCATGTAACAATATCATACAAAGATTAGTACATCAAGCTCTCAGTACAATAAATCCTCACACACTAACATGAAGAAATCTGCAAATCCATGCACTGATTTCTTCCCACCTGATAGCCTTGCCTCCACTGCGCAATCCCTGCTGAAGAAGACCCCTGAATGAATTTGAATTTGCCTTGCCTTGACTGTGCAATCCTCATTGGAAACTCCAATGTGTGTGTGATGCAATCAATGCATCACTATAGTCACAACGGATAGTCCATCTCACCCTTTCACCTACCTCTCCACTGGGTCTCCACTGGAACTGACATGCACTGTAGTTAACTGTTGTATTTTTTCAGTTGATTAGTGAGTTATTATTTATGAATGAATTAACTAATTAATTCACTCCACTCTCACTAGTGTATCATTCAGTTAGACTAGATACAACTAGCGCAACTGAGTTTAACTCCAATAACTAAGTTAAATTGAATAACAACTCCGTGAACTACTCTTCCAACTCTATCATAACTTTTCCACTTCAGTTATAACTGAGTCCTCCATGCATGAACCACTAGTAGACCCTAGGAATTGCATAATTCCTTCAGCCCACTGATTTTCCAAATCTGTATATTGAAATAAAGTGCTCCAAGAGAATAAGTTGATGTTTAATGTCGGATTATTATTGAGAGCTAATAATAATCAACATGCATCTTTTTTTAGATTGACGATCTATAAATAAACTTCACCCAATATTCTAAAAATAGAATTTCATCTATTTTTCCAACTTGAACAACCATCCACAAATAGCATCCTGCAACTTCTGAAATATGATCACCATGTCTAAAAATAGACATAGTCTAAAAATAGACTTACACCTAAAAATAGCCTGCGGGCCCACTTAGTGAAGGTCACTGATTTTCACTAAGCTTCATCATCTTGTTGAATCTCAACATGGTCTTGGATCCTTTTTGGAGTTAAGTTTCCTTCCCTTGTGTGTATATTTATCCCGCGATAACCTCCCCAGGTCATGTTATTGTTGGTGGTGACCATAATGGCCTTTCTTTCTAGGGCTCATACATAGCTGCAGGGTCGGGGTCGTCTTCTCTTTACTTGGGACATATATTAGTCATACTCTCTCATTCCTCTCGGGGGGCATCCCACATATAGTGAGGGCACTTGTACGAATTTCGTAGCTAAAAGGGTCCGGAACTAGGTCACTAGTATAACTATTCCATCGCCAACTTATTTGTATTTTGTTTGTGTGTGATATATTTTAGGGAATTTCTAGTGTGTGATGTTTGGTCCGAGTCCATAGTTTTGGCCTTATTTTTTTTGTACTAACATAATTGTACTTTAAATACTATCACCTTGGTTTAATTTTTTCTTCAAATATCACTTCATATTCAAGGTTTACTTCGTGAACGAAGTGGACTAATTTCTCCTGCACAAAGAGTGCCCATTGACGCTCGACTTAGACCATCATATAGTATTGGAATCTATGCCTGGTCCCACTGATAGTGATATGGTCACTATTGAGACTTTGGAGGACAACTTTGACGCTCCTTCCAATCCAACTTTGATCAATCCATTAGGACCTACCTTCCTACGGTTAAACCCGAAGGCTTCCACACCAGCCTATACTCACGTGCTTTTGTTCACTTTTTACCCTATGGAATATTTTTAGAATTCACTACCTTATGCATCGACAATGTCTGTTTCCATGTCAACGTTTCCACCTCTCAGTATGGCCATTTCTAATCCTCCGTCCACGTCTCTCACTACTTCTTAAGGAATTCCACTAGTCTCATCCATTTCTCGTACAAAATTCGTGAATGTTTCTGTTCCCACACCATATTGTATGCCAACTCTGGTGCCTTAACCTAGTAAATCGATAGGTCCAAGAATTTTTTCACCAAGATTTTCCCAACCAACCCTTCCTGTTCCTCTGTTAGGCACGATTACTTTTGGAAAGATGTGGGGGGGGGGGGGGGGGTCATCTGTTGTCCCAAGACAACCTGGAAGAAATGTAGCTTCTAGCATGTTGCAAACCTGGTATAATTCACTCTTTAGAGGGGCGCTACCTACCAGTACTTTTACTTGAGGGGATAGTTTACCTGGGGGAAACCCCACTGCTAGTACCATCTCCCATACGAGTTATCGTCCTTATGTCGGCCCTAATGTGCAGAGTGGTCCTTATTTTAATCCTATGTACAACCCCATAAGCAGTCATGATCTTGTAGGTCCATTGATATCTATAGGTTTCTACCCTGGGGGGCAACATCCATATACCAGTTATTTTGGCCCATAACAAACTTTTGCCGGGGTGAAACCTTTTCTACACTAGCAAGTGCATCCATATAATACGTATATGGGGGGACCACAAGATTGGTCAGGGGATTCTCCTGTCTATGACCCATTTATTCAACTCCAAAATCCATTTTTATCTTCTCTCAATTTGTTGGATTTAGCCAAATTGACTAATGACCCCATCTGTCATGATCCCTGGTGGCAACCCATGCCTACCAAGTACCGTAAGATATTCCAAAGTTTGAATGGAATCCTAAGGATAATATATCCACTCACATTACCACCTATCATTTATGGTGCTCATCTAATTATTTGGTGGATGTTTCTATTAAACTTCATTTCTTCCAACGAATGTTAACTGGGGATATCGCAAAGTGGTATATCAAGTTAGATATTGCATCCTACAGTAACTTTTCCTCCTTAGCTCAAATGTTTTTGACACATTTCTAGTTTCCTACTTGGTATGATCTCGAATCTGACCTTTTGTAAAAATTTAAAAAAGATGATGCTACGCTAATATTTGATCACATTCATGAGTGGGATTGTTGCAAGAGGTTAGTAAGAAACAAATTATTAAATCATTTTTTGGGATTAAAATGCATTAAGAAAGTCATTAAACTATGACCATTTCCATGAGAGGTAGTCGTAACCGATTTTTTAATAGTCCACTTAGCACTTCTTCAACCCTGTGAGCATCACCCGATGCAATGAGTGCTAAGTGGACTATTAAAAAATCATGAGAAATTAGTCAGTTATGACTACCTCTCATGGAAATGGTCATAGTTGAATGACTTTCTTAACGCATTTGAATCCAAAAAAATGATCTAATCTAATTCACTGCGAAAACCCCTCAATAATTAAATACAAAAGAGTAAAAGGAGCTCTACCTGAATGGTTCATTAGGCACAATACTTGCTAAGGTTTTTCAAATGGGGTTGCAAGATAAGTGGGCTTGATTGTGGGGAAAACTCCACAGTTAAGTGTGCTTGAGCCAAAGGAGTTATGGGATGGGTGACCTCTCTGGAAGTCCTGGTTATCAGGTGAAAGCCCCAGAAGTGATGATTGACTCTATGTGATTCATTTCACTAGTTTCAATCCCACTTCTTCACCCTTGTGAGCATCACCCGATTTAATGAGTGCTAAGTGGACTATTCAAAAATCATGAGAAATCAGTCAATTATGACTACCTCTCATGGAAATGGTCATAGTTGAATGACTTTCTTAATGAAGTTGAATCCCAAAAAATGATCTAATATAATCCACTGCGGAAACCCCTCAATAATTAAATACAAAAGAGTAAAGGGACCTCTACTTGAATGGTTCATGAGGCACAATAATTGCCAAGGTTTTGAAAATGGGGTAGCAAGCTAAGTGGGCTTGATTGTGGGGAAAATTCCACAGTTATGCGCGCTTGAGCCAGAGGAGTTCTGGGATGGGTGACCTCCCGGGAGGTCCTGGTTACCGGGTGAAATCCCTGGAAGTGATGTTTGACGCTATGTGATTCATTTCACTTGTTTCAATCCCACTTCTTCACCCATGTGAGCATCACCCAATGGAATGAGTTCTAAGTGGACTATTCAAAAATTGTGAGAAGTTAGTCAGTTACAACTACCTCTCATGGAAATGGTCATATATGAATGACTTTCTTAACGCAGTTGAATCCCTAAAAATGATCTATTATAATGCATTGTGGAAACCCCTCACTAATTAAATACAAAAGAGTAAAGGGAGCTCTAGTTGAATGGTTCATGGGGCACAATAATTTCTAAGGTTTTGCAAATGGGGTAGCAAGATAAGTGGGTTTTATTGTGGGGAAAACTCCATAGTTAAGTGCGCTTGAGCCAAAGGATTTTTGGGATGGATGACCTCCCGGGAATTCCTAGATATCGGGTGAAAGACACAGAAGTGATGATTGACACTATGTGATTCATTTCACTAGTTTCAATCCCACTTTTTCACCCATGTGAGCATCACCCGATGCACTGAGTGTTAAGTGGGCTATTAAAAAATTGTGAGAAATTAGTCAGTTATGACTAACTCTCATGGAAACAATCATAGTTGAATGACTTTATTAATGCAGTTTATTCCCTAAAGATGATCTAATATAATTCATTTTGTAAATCCCTCAATAATTAAATACAAAAGATCAAAGGGAGATCTACCTGAATGGTTCATGAGGCACAATACTTGCTAAGTTTTTTCAAATGGGGTAACAAGCTAAGGGGGATTGATTATGGGGAAAACTCCATAGTTAAGCACACTTGAGCCAGAGGAGTTCTGGGATGGTTGACCTCCTGGGAAGTCCTGGTTACTGGGTGAAAGCCTCAGGAGTGATGATCGACGCTATGTGATTCATTTCACTAGTTTCAATCCCACTTCTTCTCCCCACTGGGCATCACTCTATGCAATGAGTACTAAGTGGACGCAGTTGAATCCCAAAAAATGATCAAATATAATTCACTGTGGAAACCCCTCAATAATTAAATACAAAAGAATAAAGGGAGCTCTACTTGAATGGTTCATGAGGCACAATACTTGCTAAGGTTTTGAAAAAGGGGTAGCAAGCTAAGTGGGATTGATTGTGGGGAAAAATCCACAGTTATGCGCACTTGAGCCAAAGGAGTTTTGGGATGGGTGACCTCCCGGGAAGTCCTAGCTACCGGATGAAAGCCACAGAAGTGATGATTGACGCTATGTGATTAATTTCACTAGTTTCAATACCACTTCTTCACCCATGTGAGGATCACCTGATGCAATGAGTGCTAAGTGGACTATTAAAAAATCATCAAAAATTAGTCAATTATGACTTCCTCTCATGGAAATGGTAATAGTTGAATGAATTTCTTAATGCAGTTGAATCCCAAAAAATGATCTAATATATTTTATTGCAGAAACCCCTCAATAATTAGATACAAAAGAGTAAAGGGAGCTTTACCTGAATGGTTCATGAGGCACAATACTTGCTAAGGTTTTGAAAATGAGGTAGAAAGATAAGTGGGATTGATTGTGGGGAAAAACCCACAATTAAGCACGCTTGAGCCAGAGGATTTCTGGGATGGGTGACCTCTCGGGAAGTCCTGGTTATCGGGTGAAAGCCCTAGAAGTGATGATTGACGCTATGTGGTTCATTTCACTAGTTTCAATCCCACTTCTTCACCCCTATGAGAATCACTCGATGAAATGAGTGCTAAGTGGGCTATTCAAAAATCATGATAAATTAGTCAGTTATGACTACGTCTCATGGAAATGGTCATAGTTGAATGACTTTCTTAACGTAGTTGAATCCCAAAAAATGATCTAATATAATGCACTGTGGAAACCCCTCAATAATTAAGAACCAATTTACTCGATGATATTTTACGTAAATGGTTCATTCGATCTCTTCGACCTCATATTTCCAAGGATGTGTCTATGTTTCGAATCATTACCAAGGAGAAAACGATTTTAGATTCCCAAAAATTAGATCTCATTTATCCATAGTCGGGTACACTATACGAAGTGTTTCCTAATGCCCCTAGGCCTTCTATTGACCCTCCCAAATCTGTTCCTAACCCACATGTCGATTACATGATTGTGTATGTTTTTTATTCCATGAGCCAACTTGTTTCCAACCTTGGGAAATTAATTATTACATCTCAAGCCCCAACAAGTGCATCTGGCTCTACTAAAGCACCCCCTCCTGAATAGTCCATCGATGTTCTCATGGTAAAGTCCACTCAACTCAAGAAAAACCCTCAATCCGGTGGCAAGAAAAGAAAAAATAATAAGAGAAATAAAAAAGTGAATCAAATTACTCAAGAGTCTCAAACCAATCCTCAGAGTCAGGGAGGAGGCACCAGTGAACATCGCTGGAAAATCTAGTTTCCCTGTAAAATTTGTCAAGGAAATCACCTTACTCATGAGTGTCCTTGAATGGATGAAGTCCTTAGGATTCTTTCACCACCATGTACTTAAAAACCTGCTGTTTTGACTCATATATTCCCTGCACAACCTCAGGAATAAATTTTTTCTCAACCTGCCTGACCTCCACAAGGGGGAAATGAGGGGTCCTCTTCCCATCCACCTCACAATTCATTCATCTTCATGTGCAAGGAATATTTAAATGTGACTACACGAGCCAAATAATATTATGTTCGTGAGTTGATTTCTCCTTCTAAAGACTCACAAGCTCCACCTAATTCCATTGAACCTCTCACTTTGGATAAGCCTCTGGAACCTGTCTATTGCTCCCCCTAGGGTGTTCTCCATAAGACGACACACAATCCTTTTTCCAATGCTTCTCAACATTACAGTATTATTGAAGACCTTGCCCAGAATATTTGTGCCATGTCTACCTTGAAGGTCTTGCAAATTTGTCCTCAACAACGCAAGGCCTTGTTGTCTGCCATTGGTGGAGTTGATTTAATCGACTCTAGTCTCATCAATTTCAATGCCGAGAAAGTTGCTCCTCGTCTATCCCATCAGGTTGATTTCCATATTATTGTGTGGATTTTTTAGAATAATATCCATCACACTTTGGTGGATGAGGGCTCTTCCACTTGTGTCATGTCAATATCCTGTTGGAAGGCTCTTGGCTCTCTAGCACTCGCGGCATCCAAGACCACTCTCCAAGCCTTTGACGGTCATAATTTCGTAACCAAGGGGGTGTAGAAATTTGAATAACGAATATGTTAATCACCGAGATTCTCCTGATCACACGCTATTTTAACTTCATGCACAATAAATAATCTCTTCCATCATTGATCATTAACTGTGGAAATAAAAACAATCGCATGCGCACATTAAAACCATAAAAAATCACACATATGAACATAGTATTTTATGGGAAATCTTAAAGTTGAAAACCCCCAACTATCTGTATATTATATGTCATAGATATCATGTAGCAATCATTATACAAAGCTCCTCACAAAGCTCTCAGTACAATCTCCAATTGTTACACACTAATCAAGCCTGATCTAGCAAATCACATGCTCCAATCTCTGCCACCTGATAGCCTGCCTCTACTGCGCAAACACTGCTGAAGAATGGCTCTGAATGAACTCAAATTGGTCCAGCCTTGCTCACGCAATCCTCATTGGCATCTCCAATCACTGGTTGTTGCAAATCATGCAACAGTATAGTCATAACTGATAGTCACACTGCTCTTTCACCTACCTCTCCACTGGTCTCCACTGAAACTGTCCATGCACTGTAGTTAACTGATGTATTCTTTAGTTGATTAATGAGTTAATAATTAGTGAATTAATTAATAATTAATTCACACCACTCTCACTATTGTATCAATCAGTTAGACCAGATACAACTAGCTCAACTATGTTTAACTCAGTTAAACACAACTCCATCAACTACCTCAATAACTCCACCAAACTCTGTCACATGAGTTCTAACTGAAGTATCCATGAAATAGCTCCACCTAACCCTCAGGAATAGCGTAATTCCTTCTGTCAGCTTCTGTGCCACATCTGTGCACTTAACTGAAGTGCTCCAAGAGAATAAGATAATGTTTATAGTCCAAATATTATTAAGAGCTAACAATATTCGACATATCCATTTTTAGACTGGAAATCTAAAAATAGATTCTGCCCAATATGTCTAAAAATAGAATTCCATATATTTTTCCAACTTGACCAACCATCCACAAATAGCATCATGCAACTCATAGAATATGATCGACATGTCTAAAAATAGACATAGTCTAAAAATAGACTTGCGCCAAAAATAGCCTGCGGGCCCACTTAGTGAAGGCGACTCTTTTCACTAAGCTCATCATCTTTTTGCAATGTCAACAGGGGCCCTTCCCCATTTTTCGATCGAGTTAGGTGAAAAAAATATATCTGTTGATGTCGAATTTGTCGACACCTCATTAGATTACAACCTACTCCTTGGCCGCAGTTGGTTTTATGCGATGAACGTAGTCGTCTCATCTATTTTCCATCTACTTTTCTTTCCTCATGAATGAAAAATTGTCACCATCTATCATGTTGACTATTGTGTGTCGTTGGCCCAGATTTCCACCACAGGGAATTCTGTACCACTTGTGGGAGAACATCCTGGTCAATTTCAGAGTGTTGGTGCTGGATTTTTTAAAAGTTCTACTCTTATGGGGGCCTTTCCTCAACTCCCTTTGCCAAAAAATTCTTCAACTCCTACCACTTCTCCTATGCATCTGATCTCTTCTGGCACCTCATGTGGACCCCATAGACCTCCTAATCCATGGGTGGTATCGCCCGTTATTATAGAATATGATCAACCTTGTGAACACCCTCCGCCACTTTTTGTGGAAGAGATTGTCCCTTCGGAAATCCCATCATTACCTCCTGGTATAGGTCAGAAAATCCATCATAATATAGAATATGATGAGAATCCTATGCCCACACATACCACCACTCTTCTTGTTCCACCTAACTCTGATATAAAAACCCCTTCGGTTAGTCAACTTGGAGGTCATGGATCTATCCATTCATAATCATAGCGAGGTTATGCCTCTTTATGCCTCTAGTGTCCCTGATTTGGAACACATAGAGCTCAAAAAATTAAATCTTGAATCAACCCAGGGGGAATATCCTCGACCTTCCTTGTAATTTCCACCCATGGACCCAGTCAAGCCTTGGGATTCTACTACCGAACTTGCCAGCAAATTGTCCAAACCACCTATTGACAAGCATCTTGTACCATCTTTAAGCCTTGATCCTCCCTTATGTCCTCATGATAATTTTGAGAGAATGAATATGTTAGAATGTTCTTGGCATAGTTAGCCTTTCCGGATTGAGATTTTGGAATTCCTTTTGCATGGCCCCACTTTGGCAAGCCATATGGTTCCCTTGCCCTCTGTGATTTTGCATATAGACACCCCTGGCTTGTGCCCTGTTGTGGGCACACCTTAACGTGAAATACTAGATTGTGTCTTGTACATATTGTACATAAGAGTGTGATTCTTTATCCCCTTTTTGGCTTGGTGTGTGATGCAAGTATTTATCATGCCCTATTTATGCCAAAAATAAACAAAATTATAAAATTCAAAAAACTAAAAAAACATATGGTCTTGTTTTTGCCTCATCCAAGTTTATTACTTTCATTATGTGATTTAACCATGGCTCTAGCCAAGGAAAATTTTAGGGGCTAATATTCGTAGGTGGGCTAATATTCCATGTTTTTTTCCAAAAAAAAGATTCCCTAATTTCCATTTTTCTAAAAATGTATTCGCCTAAATTTTATAGTATAAAATTATTTTACCTTAAAAATCACCAATATTATATATTTTCTAAATGATAAAATAATTATAAATCTAAGCATTTTTTTATAATTGTCATCAAATATTTAAAATTTTGGATATTAGGGACTAGTAAGATTTTCCAAGGTTGCTAAACATTAAGATAAACTTCCATCCTTAACGGTTTCCCTAGCTCCAGTCTTTCTGGATGCTTTTTACAGGACATGGTGGCATTTCTATTGCGACATCCATTGGACCTTAGGTGTGTTTCTCTTGAACTGCATACAGGGGTAGGTCATTTTAGCTGATATTTCATTTTGACCGTTAGCACTATTTTTATGCATTAGGTCTGACCCCATCAAGTTCCAACTTTCATCACTTCCTATATGCATGTCATAGCCTGGAGATAGAGCTTACCTTCTCATGGATACCCTAGTAAGCACCTTCTTTCTAAATTGGTGTCCATGCAATATTTTTTATTACCTTTTCGGAATTCCTCCTTCTAACTCACAATGACCTAGAATTTGAGACTCATGTCCTCTTCTTTGTCATATTTTTGGCCATACCCTAGGAGGATTCGACACTTTATCCCACATGATTTCCACTTTTTATCAGCCTAATTTTTCAATTTGAACCTTGGTTTTTCTCTTACATCTTCATCATCTAATTTTCCTTTCCTCTACTTTTACTTGGCCTTTTACCCTTTCTTGGAGGAACCACTGCAATGAGTGGTCCTATTAGCCAACCTCTTATCCTTTTTATGTCATGAGTAGTTCCACCATTACTAGAACTAGTTTCTATCCATTATACCACTTCTTCCTCCAAGAGGAGTTTGATTTAAGCTCTTTTAAGACTCCTAAAATTAGAAAAGATCTCCAAGTGAACTTTTCTCCTTCATGCTCATAAAAGTACATGAAGGGTCATCTACCCAATATAAGTTTAACCCTTTTCTGGACTGGGATAAACAATTTATGAAAAATGAATACCCTAGTGTACTGTGTCTAGGAGGTTCCCCCTTGTATACTTATATCTATTTTTCGGGCTTGGGGGACAAATTTACGAAAAAGGAACTTATTAAAAGATAAATGAGGAAAAATTTATTTCCATAGTCATCAAAATGGAAACATTAGTCGTGTTTCCCTTGAAAATGGCACATGTCTGCTTCATTATCTCACAGTTTGGTTTTAGCTTGCCTAGGATCCATACCATCCATATGAGCCTCTTTACTCCTCCAGTTATATGGAGCATGCCTCAATGCCTCCTGCATCATCGCATGATATTATATGGTTCTCATTAGTTATGCTTCCAAGTCACTCTTGTGTCATCCTGTTATGTGTTCTAGGGAAGTCTCATCCTACATCAACCATATTTAATATCTTGTTGACCTTTCTGAGTTGGCCATCCATGTGTTAATTGTAATTAATTTCTTCATGACTTCATATATACATAATATCATCCAACTATATTCTGTGTTGATTGATGGGGGATACATTAAGGCCCTCCTTCGATGGATCTTCTCTTGTCAACTTTAGCTCATTATCCAGGAGCATTAGGGGAACTTTGAGGTCTAAAATGGGCCTCCTAATAAAAGTGTACAATCAAAATAAAATTTATAAGAACCAATAAGATTCAAGATGATGATGTCAACCATGGGGGATGATTCACTATTTTTGGAGTAAAAAAGTAAAAATATTAAAAAATAATAAAATAATAAAACTACTTTTTCAACTCGTATTTTCAACTTATCTCCCTAAGTTATAACTCAAATTTCAAGTAGGAGTACTCTTTGAATGAAAAATTTAATTCTTCATCCAAGGAGTACCCATGTTGCATACTTTCGATGGACCTCTTACACAAAAAATAAGAAACACATGAAAAAATGTGATTACAATCACGTTTTCCATGTATTTCTTATTTTTTGTGTAGAAGGGTCCATCTAAAGTATGCAACATGGGTACTCATTGGATGAGGAATCAAATTATGCATCAAATGAGTGTTTCTGCTCGAAATTTGAGTAAATCCATAGGGAGATAAGTTGAAAATACGAGTTGATTTTTTTTTTTCTTTTTGCCTCTAAAATTTGATGATGTGATCAAATCTTATTTTATTATTTCCACTATTGTTTTAGAATTTCCTTAGAAGGCCCATTTTAGACCTCAAAATTACCCTAATAGGCTTGATCCAGGAACCAGTAATACCTTGGAGCTTGTTGTCCTCAGTGGTAGTATTCCTCATGATCAACAATGGGTTTACATCATTGGCTCTTGATTGGTCAAGTTCACTAGTGTTCAACGTCAACTCATTTATTCACACTTAGTGGACTGTACTAGGTACCTTGGGGTCCATTTTCTTCATTGGTGGATTCCCTCGCATCTGTTACTATTTTTCTCATTAGATAGTAATTATGTTCTTTCTACCAGGTTCGAGCTCAAATCATATATTCGCATGATGTGGATTCATACCATCGGGGTTATGTCGAAGACCCTATGTTAGGAACACATCACTCTTATATAAAATCCTTCCCAGGTTGCGTTGGAGTTATGTATCATTCATGTACTTTGAGGACTATCTTGAGACACTTCTTTGGCTGTCATGTGTCCATAGTGCTACTGATGTATACCGTGAAATAGATCCACATTGTATTTTCTAGTGGCTATGCTCTATCTGTTGAGTCAGATGGATCCATTGTGTCTCTCTTCATGGCCATGTTCTAGCATTTCATGTCATGGATCTGTAGTGTATTTTTTGGTAGCCATGTTCAGTGTCTCCTTATGACTGAGCATGGGTATGCCTTCCTCGAGGATGTTATTAACAGAGTTGAGACTTCAACACTTGAGTTCCTCTGATCCAACTTCGCAGTCTTGGCTTGTTCCTCCCATTTTGAGCTTTGAGTATTATTATAATGCATTTCAACCATCAGTTTCTCTTCCAACTTTATGCATTAGGGGGCATCTGTTATAACCCTATTTTCCACTCCATTATAGTGAGAGAAACCCAATATCAACTTACCTAAATTGTTTGGATAAAATTCATCTCTTTCACCTTTTGTTTTACTTATGTGAGATTTATCCTATGATAAAAGAGAGAAATTACATAATTTAGCAATTTATCATAATTTTTTTTCCAAAATATTATAATTACGAGATAATAATTATTTCATAATTGAGATAATTGAGAAAAAAATCATAGTTATGATAAAGGTTTCTAGAGTTTTACATTCCCAATGAGATCAACTTGACCCACTTGTATATGAGTTGGATAGGTGTTCATTATTGTAGAAGTTTCCTAACTTCTCAAGACCCTAGGTGTATAGATACATTCTCCTAGAGGATAGAATGAGCCTTTATAATCTCACCAAGAGGAAATGGGTTGGGGGGAAGTATCCAAAATATAGGGCGAGAGCTCTGTTGTATTTGAAGAGGAGACCATCCTAAAAGATGAAGGAGAGGAAGCTTTGATGCATAGGTATAAGCATTGCATTCTTTTATGTGATTAATGAGAATTCATGTTCCTTGCCTTACATGATTGTGTATTCAACAAATACTATAATTAATTTTTATTTGTTTTTATCTAACTATCTTCCGAGGAAGATCATCTATCATCTCCATTTTGTTGTGATTGTGTGAAGGGGTAAGAGATCTGTTGTAGACATGATAGATATCTCGAGTGGAATGCAAGATTGAAAACAAACTCAAAACCTTTCCCCAAACTGCGAGGAGGCTAGGTGCAATCTCTCTTCTTTATAGCATAAAACTGGTTGCATGCTGCATGGATGATTATTTGGGATTAGGATCCCTTTATTGTTTCATTAGTCTTGTTTCTTTATATCTGGTGATCTAATCAGACAGTAGATCACGAAGCAACAACTCCTTGTATGTTATGATGCAACACCTCATATTCAACAAGATTTTGGAAGAGCACTTGGGCACATTCAACAAGTCATTTAAACCCTTAGACACCAGAAACTATGTGCCAACTCAGAGAAATGCACCTTTGGCATGAGACGAGTCCAATATATGGCTTACATAATTGATGAGAAAGGCGTGCATGTGGATCCAACTAAGATACAAGTCATTCAAGATTGTCTAGCCCCAACCACTCTAAAAAAGCTTCACAAATTTTTGGTCCTTGCCAACTTTTATTGGAGGTTTGTGTTGGGATTCTCTCATATCACTTGGCCTTTGAGTCAAGTTACCAAGGTTGGAGAAAAATAAAATTTTTGCGGGTCCAATTCAACCTTTGCTCTGCACCAGTACTCACATTGACATACCTACAATGACCATTTGAAATCGAGATAGACAACTATGAATATGCTATTGATTTTTTTCTCACCCAAAAAGGGAATCCAATGGCCTATCATAGTGAGACACTTTTTAACACAATTTGGAAATCCCCCACCTACGATAAGGATATGTATTCCATCATGCATGATTTTTGGAAATGGAAACATTACATTCCGAGGAAGGAGACAGTCATACAAATAGATCACCGACCCTTGCAGTTTATACAGACCAACGGAATGTTGCAGAATGATCACCATTAGAAGTAGTCCAAATATCTGCAACAATTGCATTTGAATATCAAATACAAGAAAGGAAACACCAATCATATTTGAGATTTCCTATGTCGGCCACCAGTTGTAATAATGACCACTGTTCTCAACTCTTGTGGCCACGAGACCTATGGATGGCCACAACTATATAAAAATGATCCACAGTTAGATAACACATACCATATTTTAGTGGATGGCAAGCAAGTTGTAGAATTCCACCTACAGGATGCATTATTATGCTGCCCGGGCCACCGTAGTCTTCCTTCAAGTGAGCATGCCAAGTTTATTTGGGAGGCACACTACAATCAGGTCGCGAGACACCATGGTTTGGAGAAAACTGTGGCTATAGTATACAAGTAGTTTTATTGGCCAAATATCTGACATGATGTTTGCAAATACATTAGATCCTGCACTACCTATGCCATCAACAAGCCAACTGATACGAAGCAAAGCTTGTATTCTCCTCTTCCTACTCCTAGCTAGCCTTGGGAATCCATATCCATGGAATACATGTCTAGCCTTCATTCTACCAAGCATGGAAAAAACTTTTTATTTTTGGTCGTCGACAACTTTTATAAGATGGCCATATTGGTTTCTTGTAAGAAGAGTATCACAACAGAGGCCATTGGTAGAATATTATTTGAACGATTGTGGGTACATTTTTGGATCCCGTAGACCATTATATCGGATCGGGATAGTAGGTTTTTAAGATTTTTTTGGTCCATCCTTTGGTCTTTGTTGGACACCAACCTCACTAAGTTGACTTCATTTCACCCACAAACTGATGGCTAGACAAAGGTCGTGAATAGGATGATTGTGGAAATACTACACATGTAAAACTATAAGCATCCATATACATGGGATGAGAGTCTTCCCTATGTGCAACGCAATTATAAAATATCTCTCTATAGATTTACTGGCCGAATTCCCTTTTAAGTGGGCCTGGGATTTCAACCATTATTTCCCCTTGATGTTTCACTACCTTTTACAACTACACAAGAAGAATATTCCCATATTCAGTTCGAAGTTGATAAAGCCACGAGGTTTATTGAGTGCATTCAACACATCCACCAAAGTTTCATGAAATATTGGAGAAAGCCAATTCAAAATACAAACAACGACATTATCAGCATCAGGTGCCCCATAAGATTTAAGTGGGAGACAAAGTTTGTTTACATCTGCAGAAAGAGTGCCTTGCTGGAGCCCATTGTAAGTTTTGACCACTCTGATACAGGCCTTACACCATCACCAAGGCTGTGGGAGACAACACTTTTGAGCTCATTATCCCCCCATTCCTTGGCTTGCACCCCATATTCAATTTGGATTGCCTTCGGCCATACTTTTCGCCATTGTTGGACACATTATACATTTCTAAGCAGTTGACACTAACAAAGCTCAACCCGGAGTGCATTCAACATGCCAAAAATGATCGGATAATGGAAACAAATATCAAGAAGACTAAAAAATAGAGGATACAACTATATCGAGTTATCAAAGCTGGCCAAATCTTGCACTAGGGTAAGTGGCTCACTAGGGACCAAGTCCAACAGGAATTTCCCCATCTCATGGAGGAAATCAAAACAATGGAGAACTTTGCTTCCTAAGGAAGGAGGATTGATTTGAGTGGATATTGGTGGCCATCCACCTATTCCAATTGGCCCCCAAAAATGTTTCTTTTAGTTTCCTTAATTGTAGCACAATTTATTATTTTTGGCATTTTTTCAAGCCCTGAACTTTCAGAGCCATTTTGAGGCCCTAAATGAAGTTTTCTTTTTTGGAAAATAGGAAAACCAATAGCCTATAACAGATGTTTGCAGTACAAATTTTTCATCCTCATATATATATTTATAACGAGGTATCGTAAGCATAAAATGAAGATCATATGCCAAAATTACGACCCCAGGAAGTTGGTGTACCAACTAACTCCAACGGGGCCCACAAACGTTTCGCGCTTCATCTCCTAGGGTTAGGTATTAGGATGTTTGGAGTTTTCCTTTGTTTCTAAATAATAAAAGGGAATGATAGCCTCATTGTAACACAGTTTAGAGGCATGTATCTACCACATCTCTTCTCAGAGATAAGCTACCATCGCACGAGCTAGTTTCCATTCTACATGTAAACAATTTAAGTATTTTGTTGTCAATGAATTGAAGTTCAATTTTCATTGTAGCTCTGTGTTTCTGTTTAAATCTATATGTCACTCCATTCCTACATAAATCTGGACCATAGCTAGTGGTGAAATTAACATTAACATAAGTATATGGATCCTTGTTATTGTTCTCATTAGTCAATGTTTTTCAATTGGACTGGGTAAAAGCATTAGGATAATTAATTGGTTTTCCCAGCGGCATGGTAACAAGAATTCAAATCTAGAAATTTGGATTTTCATAAAAGGGAACACTTGAAGATTTATCTAGATTTATATGTTGAATACGGATAAAATTTGTTGCAAAATCAAATAGAATTTAAATGTCCATTAGCACATAATTCTGGTAGTTCCCCTTTTCGTTGATATTTTCTCGTAAATTGATAGTACTCAGATAAGAAGCCCATAAATCTAGAACTTGCATAAAAATCCATTTTATGGAAAATAAAGATATATATGCCAACATGGCACAAAATTTGTCTTGTGATGTGGATCACGACATGGCTAATGATATGTCACTGATGATGTGGCATAATTTCCAAAAAAGGGCCAAGGTGGTAGTTGAGTCAACTTATGATGTGGAATCTAGGATATTAAGAAGGTATACCTATTGAACTTGGTAGAAGTACGAAGCTTTTGATAATGAGTATCTTTAGAAAAACATGGGTGTGGACAAAATTCAGATAAAAATAATTTGATAATGAATGGAATAACCTATTGATGAGCTTTTTAGCCCAACGTTTCAGACTACAGAAATGAGTCCATCTTTAGGGGAGTGCCAACTTTCATGAGAAGGTTGAAAATTATTTAAGAGCCTAGATCATATTTAAATATTAGAGAGTGGAGATGAGTAAGAAAAAATTAGGTCGTCTAATTCTATATATATATATAATTGGGGAATGTAAAAATATAATTAATTAATAAATTGTTTTATTATTATTATTATTTTTTATTTATTTTTAATTTAATTAATTAATTAATTTTTTATTATTTAATTAAATAAACAAGATATTGTTATTAATTTATATTTAAGTTTATGTATATTAGTTTATTTTTATTTTATTTTTTTAAATTGATGGTTGAAATTTAATTTGTTTTTACTTTCTTACTCTTTTTTTTTTAGAGATGAAATAGATTTGGTTTATTTTTCTATTATTTTTAATTTTATTTAATTAATCAAATAATTATTTAATTACTACTTATATATATATATATATATATATATATATATATATATATATATATATATATATATATATATATATATATATATATATATATATATATATATATATATATATATATATATATATATATATATATATATATATATATATATATATATATATATATATATATATATATATATATATATATATATATTTTAAAGGGATAAAAATATTTAATCGAAAGAAGAGAAATTATTTTTGTGATGAGCTTTGATTAATGGTTTCCATGTGTTACTTAATTTTAACCCATCATTTGGGTTTAGGTTATTTTTTATTTTTTCAATTTCAATTGTTTCTTTGATTTTTCTTTTTAAATAGTGGTCTTCTCTTTTGATAAGCTTAACCTCTTCCATGCATGACTTAAATAAAATTAAAAATAATAGAAAAATAAACCGAATCTATTTCATCTCTTAAAACAAAAAAAGAGAAAACAAATTAAATTTCAACCATCAATTTAAAAAATTAAAAATAAATAAACTAATATACATAAACTTAAATATAAATTAATAACAATATCTTGTTTATTTAATTAAATAATAAGTAATAATAATAATAATAATAAATAAATAAATAAATAATAATAATAATAATAATTTATTAATTAATTATATTTTTACATTCCCCAATTAAAAAAAAACAAATTAATTAAATAATTAAATAATAAATAGAATTAGCGGACCTAATTTTTTCTTACTCATCTCCACTCTCTAATATTTAAATATGATTCGGGCTCTTAAATAATTTTCAACCTTCTCATGAAAGTTGGCGCTCCCACGAAGATGGACTCATCTCTGTAGTCCGAAACGGCGGGTTAAAATGCTCATCAATAGGTTATTCCATTTATTATCAAATAATTTACAGCCTGTATGGACTCTCTACTAAATAAAAAATCATTGTTAGATCATTAAGTGCTAGAGTCTTTTCTCCATTCTTACAAAAATTCTAGATAGTGGGAATATGAAATCTATTAATTTTCCTTTTCATCAACATTTTTTTGTCATAGGATGGAATCTATATTTGGAAACAATTAATTTGAAACTTTTGTAAATAAGGCTTTTATTGAAACCCAGATTTGGATGTGCCTTGGTGGCCTCTTGTTTATCCTAGAGAGGTGGCATAATATAATGGTGGAATATGGGCACATGGTTGCCACAAGTTAACCAGATAACTGATGAAGTTGTGTAGTACAGTGGTGACACATGGAAATATTTCCATGTGTCATATATATGGAGGTTATCTAGATATACGGCGGCCAAAAATTTATTCCCAAAATCTGAATGAAGTAAAATGAATATCAATGGTTGACGATAAAAAGAAGATACTGGCCTTAAAAAATAGGTTTGATAATAGTCAAAGGAAGAAAACCCCACCTTCATAAATTAATATTGGAGGTTGGGTATGTTATAGAGTAGTATCAGAGATTAGGTTTCAAAACTGGGCTTGCTTAGACCTAGAATTAGAATGCCTATAGTGACTCACATGAGTAGATGATGATGGATATTTAGTATATAAATATATATATTAATACACACATAATTATATATATATATATAACTCTATCTGATATGATTTACATTATTTTATAATAGAATTTTGATGTGTATATTGCATATTAGAAATACAAGTAAACATGGTAGATACTCTAAGATCTTACAACCTTGAAAGAGAGGAGGTTAGAGGGATGAGTCCTACTAAAAAATAAGAAGACACCAATGGTAATAAATGGGGTGGAACCAAAAGACAAACATTGTTTGAGGTTGTGAGAAATATACAAATGGATGTACTGATCTATAAAGTTGACAATGAGTATTTGTTCAAGGCACAATAAGAGAAAAAAACTTATTAATGCATATATTTTGAAAATTTTAAACCAATTACATCAAAATATTTATCCAAGAGTTGCATCTAAGCAAGGCATAGAACACATAATATTGGAAATAGGGGAAGACACTAAATATTAAGGGAAATCTAATATTACTAATAGATATCAACATAATTTTCCAAAGCAGTTTGAGAAAAGAACATGTATATCTTTTGATGTAGCTAGTAGTCAAAATATTCCACTAGCTAGACCCCATAAAAGGGAAAATTGGGATTAATGATATAAATGGATAAAAGTTCAAAAATATTAATCCCCTGATATTTAATGAGTACCTTAAGAAGGGTGAGGAAGTAGAAGCCTAACTACTAGGGATAAGGAAGAATAAATTATACAATTACTCATCTAACTTGGAGGATAGAATAACTATCTACCATTTAGAAGGAAAAACATTCATTTGATGGGAAACCTTAGGCAAGTGGAGAACTTAGATAATGAAAAGTTAATATAGGAATAATTTGAGAATTATTTCCAGAAGAAGTACTTGTCGAAGTACTATTATGACATAAAAATGCAAGATTTATATGAAATCATACTAGGAAATATGACAATGGAGGAGTATGAGAAGAATTTTTGAAAACATCTTAAATATGTTTATTTTATCAAATATGAGAGAGTCAACATATACAATTTCTTAACGATGATTCTTTTTTATTATAGTGGTAAAATTAAGTTTGATGAACTTAATACCCCGGAGGAGGCAATAAGGAAGGCCAAATACCTCTATGAGTAGAAAAAATATGTACAAATAATGTGAAATGTTTGGAATGAGAATAAGAAGGACAAAATAGAGAAAATGAAGAAAAGATACAAACCCTCATTTCTTAGAAGTAGCACATACGAAAATAAACTAAAACAAGCCACACCCAATGAACCAAGGAAGCCAAACTTAATGGGGAAAAGTCCATGATATCCACCTATTAAATGTTGAGGGTGTGAGGGAGATCACATGTTTAAGGACTACCATCATAAATATACTAAAGTGAAAATCATGCACCACATACAAGAAGATGGTACAATGGGGGACATGAGAAAAATATTGCCCATAATATATGCAACTTTGGACAATTGACAAGCTAATCAGTAGGCACATATGATTGAAGGTGAAGGTAAGATTCATATATAATCCATTGCATTATTAATCGATTTTATAGCTAGCCATAATTATATTGATCCAAAGCTTGTTGAAATATTTTGTTTGAAAAAGGATAAACATTGAAGTACATGGATATTTAAGTTATCTACAAGGGAAAATGAAGAATTAAAGAGTTAGTAAATTAATGTTTGATCACCATGAATAGTGTAGATACCATATAAAATTTAAACATTATTTTGTTGGTATTAATGACTTCCTTATGTGCATGGATTGGTTGGATATACATCATGATATCTTGGATGCTTACAACATATCCCATGTCTATCTTGATGAAGAGGGGAAACAAAGGAAGGTGAAAGAGATTCCAAGATCTATTTTAGTAAGGAAAGTATTGACCATGTACATGAACAAAAATTTCAAGAAGGAATGCAAAATTTATGTTATCCTTATGGAAGAAAATACCAAGGAGAAGATTCATAATATTGAGGAGTGTCGAGTATTAAAGGAGTATGAATATGCTTTTAGTGACATACTAGTGCTGCCACCTAAAAGGAATATCAAATTTTCAATTGATGTAATGATAGGAGCTACCCCAATCTCCAAAAAACCTTATAAAATGAGTATGAATAAAATTAAAGAGTCATAGATGTAGCTTGAAGAACTATTGAAGAAGGGTTATGTATGATAAATTGTCTCCCCTTGGGGTTACCTTGTACTTTTTGTTAAGAAGTAGGATGAGAGGTTGTGGTTGTGCATTGAATTTAGATATCTAAACAAGATGAAGATCAAGAAAAAATATCCTTTACCTTGGATGGACAATTTATTTCACCAACTAAGAGGGGAAAATATATTCTCCAAGATTGACTTGAGATATATATACCATCAAGTTAGGATTGAAGATGATATGAGAAAAATAAACTTTAGAGCTAGATATGGTCACTATCAATTTTTGGTGGTTCGTTTTGGCTTATCTAATTCACCAATTGTTTTCATGTGTTCGATGACTGTGACCTTTAAAGAATTTTTGGAAATTTTTTTATAGTGTTCTTAGATGACATCTTTGCATATTCAAATTTAGAAGAGGAAAACGAATAACATATGAAGATGAGATAACATTCACATTGTGACAAAATAAGTTCTCTTTCTATCATGAGTAGATTAATTATATGAGGCAAATCATATGAGATAAAGGAACAACTATGGATCCAACAAATATTAAATCTATCAACAAGTGGATAGCACCTAGAAATGTAATTGAGAAAAGGTCATTTAGGGGGATAATAGGATATTACAAAAGATTTATTAATAGATTTTCATAGGCAACAAATTACCTAATAATTAACCTATTTATAGAAGAAAGGGGTAAAATTTGAATGGAATCATAAATGTGAATGGGATTTACAATAATTCAAATAATTCTAACTAGTGCATCAATTCTAGAAATAACTCACCCAAATGAAAATTCATTGTATGCATAAGTCCATGTAAGGAGAAGTTTGGGGGAGTATCATGCACTTAGAATTGACCATAATGGTCTCAGGCAGTTGCATGAACAACCAAATTTAAATACAAGACAAATTTGGTGGTTGGAATTTCTAGCTAGGTATGATTTTGAAATAAAATATATTAAAGGGAAGGAAAAAAAAGTCGCAAATTCACTCAGTAGCAGGAATAAAAGTGTCCTAATTTTATTTAAGATTAATATTTTAGAAGCCGGGAATAAATATTGGTAGTACAGTTAGATCAACGATATCCTGCAAGAAAACCATTTACAAAATAAATACAAAGAGTATGAGTTAAGAAAATATGGATGGATAATGTATAAAACTTCAACTTATATACCTAATTCATAAGAGATAAACATAATGAACTTAAATGAGATGCACAAATGTACCATATGCTAGGCATCCTAGATATGAGAAAACTATAGCAGCTTGTAAAATTCAAGATTATTGTCCATGAATGAAAAGAGAGATAGATGAATACATAGCTAGATGTTTGGAGTGCCAAAAGGTTAAAGCTGAACATAGACATACAATAGGGTTACTAGAGCCTATATTTATTCTTGAGTGGAAGTGGGAGATTAGTTCATTATATTTCATTACTAAACTTCCTAAGTCTACAAGACATTAGATGGACAAATAGAGAGAGTCAATCATGTTATTGAGGACATGCTCAAGATGAATGTGATGGAAAAAACATTAAAATTGGATGACTACTTGAATATGGTAGAATTTGGGTATAACAATGGTTACCAATCATTAATAAATATGATCCCATTTGAGGCTATATATGGTCCAAAATGAAACACGCCTATAAGTTAGGATAACCTAGTAGAAAAAATTATTGTTGGATTAGTATTGCTCAAGGAAATGGAGGAAAAAGTGATAGAAAAAAAATGAAGGATTCTCAACATAGGAAGAAAAAATATACTAATAATGGTTAGATAAATAGGGTGTTCAAAGTGGGAGAACATGTATTGATAAAATGGAAAGCTAAAAAAGAGTTCGATAAAATTAGGAAACTTATCAAATTTAACAACTTGATTTTTTGGACCCTTTGAGACATTAGAGAGGGTTTTTCAAGTCATACATAAGCTTGAATTTCTTTCAACCAAGGTTTTTCAAGTCATATATAAGCTTTCATTTCTTTCATCCATGAATAGTCATGATGTGTTTCATGCATGTTTACTTTAAAAGTGTGTGCTTGATGCTAGCCACATGATTGATTAGAACAAGATTCAAGTGGATCTCGAAGGGGAATTTCAGGTATAACCAATATGCATCATGTATTTAAAGGCTAAGGAAATTTAGAACAAATCCATAGGGTTGGTAAAGGTCCAAATGAGTTTTTAAGGCCCTGAGGATGCCATGTGGGATCTAGAGGAAACCATGCAGGTAACATACCCACACTGATTTTTATTGTATATATGTATATAATGAAATAAAGAAAATGCATAAATAAGGGGGAAGGGAATCATGCCCACACTTATTTGATAGTATACATGTATATAATGCATTGAGGACAATGTATAAATAAGGGGGAAGGGAATGTAATTCCCATAGAATATTCTTGTATGGCATTGAACATATTTCGATTAAGTTGGTGAACCAAATTTTTTTGGTCTTGCATGCATGTTCTTATGTTATTTAATTTGAGGTTAGAGTGCATATATGGCTATGGTCAGAGAGCCTACATGCAAAGGATGATGAACCCAATATTGTAATATGTAATCACACAACGTAATACAAAGTTTCATAGATTCTGACTTCCATATCTAAAAGAACATGAGGGGATAAAATCCATGGGAAGGAAAAGTGAGGGGGCATATCCATGGTGTATCCCAAGTCAAAAAGTGAGACATTGAAGTGGGGAAATGGGGTTCCCTTAGTGACACTCAAGAGAAATTTTCCATGCATACAAAATTTATATATGTCTCAATTTCTTGATCATGCCCATAATTGATTGAAATGTACTAAATGGGAAAAACACTATAGTTAGTTACTATGGAGTGTTTATGAACTTCATATACATGGTGGTGGACTAATATATTATACTAGTAAGGATATCTTCCATTTTTGAACCCTGTAACCTGATGAGAAGTCATAAATTTTATGTGAAAAATAGTTTTTGTTGCTTACCTTCGGTAAGGTTGGAGCTTGAAGGGGAAAGTGGCAACTTTCAAAATCAATTACATAACTGATATCTCCTTTCTCACAAAATGGTATCAACATGGTGTCACAAAATACTTAATTCACTTGAATCTTTTTCAACACACCTTAATTGAATCCATTACTAAATGGTATGTTAGTAAGAAGTCAAGATCTCACAATATTTTCCAATCTTTAGCCAAATCCTTCCTCACATTCTTTCAATTACTAGTTTGTCATGATATGGGATCGGAAGTAGTTCAAGAGTTTAGAAAAAATCCTCAACCCATATCATAGACCTCATCCATGAATAGCGCAAATTCCACAATGTTTTCAAGATTTAATTTTCCCCTAAACTTATCTTAGATTTATTCCTTAAGTATCTTTTTCTAGTTAGAATGAAAGATATCACAACCACTATGCCTTAGAATGATAAAGAATATATCACCAAGGTGTAATAATTCAAGTTAATTTACACACATTTTTGATGCATTTATATAGTTATCCTTGTTTCTCCTCATCCTCAAACTTTCAACCAAGGAAATCTAGGGGAATCAAACATAGTTGGTGGGATTATTAAGTCCATATCCTAGTATAACCCACACATATGGCCAATATCCCTTCAAAATAATTCTCATGGAAATCCATATGGGTCACCCCCCACATTTCCAAGTATGAGTGGGGCACCACCTTCACCTACACCCATGGTAGGATAATATTACCAAAGCCCTCCTGTTGCATTGAACATCCCTCCCATGTAGGTCATTGGTTAAAATAACTTATATAATTCTAATGGGGCATGCACATCTAAAAGTGCATATTGGAATACCTCACAAGGAAATAATTATTATTCATTCCCTAGCCCACCCCAATAGGAAGTCGTAAACTAACATCCTTAGTGACATGCATGTATCAACTTTATTCAACCTTCCTTTCCACAACAACAACATGTCTTCAAATAAATTAACCTTCAAAACTCCCCTTCAAAATAGGATAATGTGAATAATAAATAAAAGAAAAATAAAAAATGAATTTAGTGGTCAAGGGGAAAATCTCAACAAAAAATTTTGCAAGGTGGGGGAAACCCTAAAAACTACAATCAAAATCCTAACCAAGATATCAACAACCTACAAAAATGAGAGAAGAAAAATGGTATCTGAACAAAATTTCCTTGAGAACTATGTAGGGAGCATGGTAAATATACTAAAAATTTCCCCACTTTATTGAATTAAAGTGTATGAAAGAGCCTATGGGAAATTTAGACTCTAGTGGCTAATAGGGAACCACCCAACAACTTAACATATTACAAACCTACTTTCGTAAAGAGGGTGTCGTATCCAACTATAAAGAGTTTGATTCTTCCCACTTCACTGCCTCTTAAGTAAGAAAACCACAAGGTCCCACCAATTAGGATATTTATATGAACTTTGTGTAAATCACCCTTCAAACTTTCCAATGTGATTGTGGCATGTCTCCTGAGAATAACCCTACTTTGTTTGATGTTGCTACATCTTCTTCCATTGCAACATTGATGATCTTGCACCCCAATATAGATCCAATATCTAAAATAATGAAGGGACTGCTTAAAAAAAAACTTATAATATTCACATGAGAGAAACTCATAGTTATATCACAGTGAACGATTTGGATCAAGCACTTATTTCTATGTTAGAACTAGAGTTACTATAAACATTGTCCACTCAATGGAAGGAATTGCTTTTGACATTAGGAGAAATTGATATTTTTGAATCCTTTCCAATCACATTTGATTTGGATAGTTTAGAACTATGAGTCCCATTGCTTGTCGCCTTCTAGATACCAATCACTATCTGCGACATTATAATTCATTGTTGCATTATAGATGAGGGTGAATCCACATGCATCATGCCTATAATCATTGGAAAAGACTTGGGTCCCTTTAAATCATCACTTTGTCTATTAATTTGATGGAAGATGATGGTTTCTAATTGTAACCCGTCAACCTCTACCAAAATGCACATATGGAACTTGTAGGGAAAATTGTCTTAATCAACATTGAGGTCCTCTATGTCCCTCTTTATTACATTATCTTATTCGTATGAAGCTACATGTACACCATGAAGGCTATAGCCTCTTAAATCTTTCACACCATGAACTTTCACCACTATGAAAATATTTTCACTATCAACCAACTTATTAATTAGTAGCATAGGTACTTAGTAATGGTATATAATGTATTACCACTCATTGGATCAAAACACAAAACCATCCCTTAATTTATAGGTGTAGGATGAGGAATATTCAAGGATTCCTCTCTTCTCAAAAAATACTTTAGATAAACCCCACTTGTGCCTAATTTTGGCTCTATTGTTTATGTGATGACCATTTATTCCATAGAGACATGTTCATAAAATCATCCTCCTGAGGTCGAGCCAAAAATGATGTCTATGGCCGATTCACCCTATATACTTAATCCATCACTCAAACCCTATTTTATACACACCACTTGGCTTTGCATCACATCAAATGATTCCCACATTGAGCCTCCCTAACATGGTCTTGGATCTTCCCTATTGGTGCTTGGAACCTCCTTACATGTCCCACATGTTGGCTATAACTCATAATTATCATTCACAATTGGTCCTAACTAGATCATTCAAAATACCAATAAGCCACATAGGTTAAATGAGACATTAGATGGAACAAAGAAATAGTGTAGGGGAAAATATAAAAGGAAATTTGAAGCCAAAGCTGCATCCACTCCTAGGGTCATCCTCCCATGTGTCCTTTGTAACATGAATGTATAAAATGTAGATTTTTTCCTTGCCCTACAAGAGTTGAAGAACATTTTTCACTTTCCATAGACATCCTCTCTTCTCCCAACTCTACAAACTAATGAAGTTATTCCCATTTGCAACAAATATTCATGCACTAACCATCCATGTACCTTTTTTTCTGAGCATGGCCACTGCATGCACCATTTCTCTAATCACCCCCAATATTGGATGCATTGGTTTCATTACATGAATAAACCATAGTTTCTCCATAGTCCCACTAATATTAGATGCATATTTATAATTTTATACTAATTATTATGTGAAAACTTTGGTAAATGGACAATCTATCCATCGATGTGGATTGTGTGGGGAAAATCATCTCACTTACCTTTTCTTGTTTATGATTGCATGTTGTTTTTTAATATTGAGTCAATTGTAACACATTTTTGAACATGACATGGTTCAAATCCACATTGACATTATAACTAATTCTCCTAGCATCCCTAGTTCCTCCATTATTATGAGGAATGACTTGAATACTCTTGTGAAAACTCCCATGGTGGTTCAACCATAAAATATACAAATTTCCCCATCACAAGGAGGAAGGTAAGAAATAGCACCCCCCATCACAACCAATTATCAACATAAGTGTGATCACATTTGCTTCATTTCCTCCTTTTTGGGGTAAATATCATTAGTTTTCTAGTCATTGTTAATGAGTTTCGAGATTGATTCATCCTCTATGAAGTTAGCATCATATAGGGCGGCACAAAACCAAGTAGTTTATGTTTTTTCGACTATTGAATCTATATAATCATGCATGTTGTTAAACATTTATGTGCATTTATTACCTCGAAATGCCTACAATTACTTCACAAATCATCTTAGGAATATCCACCATTCTCTAAATTCTTCCACTAAGAAAAATACATTCTCAAAGTCATGATAGCACATAAATATCCTTGGGATGCCATGCACCATCACTATTTATTTTTACTACAAGGCACATGTTCCCATTGGACTGATCCACTAGTGAAGCTTCATTACTTCTTATAGGAAAACCCATTTGGCTTTGGTCTTTTTGATTCTATCCCTCAATGGTGACCTAGACTCCTTCTAGGAGTGTTTGTTTGGGAAAATCAATGTTCCTTCACCTCTAGTATGTGGCACCACAACTCTAAAGTGGGGGAAATTTTTTCCCACATGTTAACACCAAAAGAACCTACCTTCCTTTTGTAATCCCCCACATTCCAAAGTGTATACAAAATACATATATATTTTTAGTCATTGGGATGATATCTCCCATTATTTTCTCATTGTCTCTCACTATCGAGATACTTCCTTCCTCTAAGGAATTAGTTTTACATGTTACAAAATATTAGAATCATATAGTTTGGGCTTCTATCGGCCCAGAGGCACCTGTATTTTTTCATACACTAGCAAGTTTTTTCATGCCACAACACTTAAAAGTTGGGGCCATTTTGTCTCGTTATCAAATAAGGAACAAATATTGAATACTCTCATTATTGATTCCAATTACTTCATTCAAGTGTTTTTATTACCATGATATATATAACTAGGGGAAATATCTAAAGTTGACATATTAGGCATTATCTCTACATTCCTTTCATTCACTAGTCCACTCCCTTTGAGATCACCATAGGTCTCCCATTTTCAACCACATCTTATTCCATCACATGCCTCTAAGCTATATGGTCATATATGTAACACCCTCCTCCCACATCTACCCAAGTAACTGACCAACCAGGGTAAACATGTGACAAAGAGTTACTATGATATGATTTAACCTCCTATATCACCTTAAGGAAATGGAATTGACACAAGAAAAACTTATAGACCTTCCTTAGGAGCTACGTGATCCAAAAAATCTAAAGCACCCCTTTAGGTGCACAAGCCCTGAGTTAAATTTCCTTTGCACTGAAAAAATCCCTAGTCGCTCCCATGAAATGGGCATGCATGTGATAGGGACCCTCCAGTCACTCCCACAATGTCTGCAAGGGAGAGACTTCAGTCTTTTTTAGCTATTTCTATGTTAGAGATTGTAATATTTAAGCCACTTTTTGTAGGGCTAGTCTCCAATCACTGCCTGAGACTTGATGAGACTTTTCGAGACAACGAATGAAACCAAGAAAAAGCATATAACACAAAACTTGATCAAGGACTTGACCTAACCAATTGCAACCATGATATTCATTTCGTCAAACATGTCAAAAATATAAATTCTACAGGTTATAATAATAGATCTGAGCATAAAGGTCTCATACTTATATGATAATCGTCAAGAATGGTTGATAATTTCTCACAGTAGCTTCATTATCATCTATTAGGTCATTCATTCATTATTGTTTTACATACTAATAAAAAAATGATGAGAGGCATACAACAATTTTTTCATAAACCATGCTCATAACCAACATATAACCAACATAATAACAATGATAAAACAACCATCAAACTCACATAATAACAAGTATATTTACCCATCAATTACAAGAGGAAAGGATCTCTTACTGAAATATGAAAAATCAAACTAGGTCTGGGACTTCCATGTACCACGCAACCCTATATTGGGCTGAACCAAATATTTCTTTCAGCCAATCACCCTTGTGCCATATTCCAAGCATGGATGTGGGATCTCTTAAAACACATCAATAAAAACCAAAACAAGAATTCTAGAAGACAAACCACATCAACCCTCAACCAATGATTCCACCTCATAGTCATACATCAGTAACCATCACCATATTGATCTCTACCCAAGATGTCTAGGCCTATAGAGCGTTTGTTCCAACCATGACTTCCCGTACTAGTAACTCAACCCACAACTATTATTGGGCTTCCAAAGAGTTTTTCCAACCAGGGTTTCCAGGACTAGTAACTCAAACCAGCAAGGGCTTCCAGATCGTTTGTGCAACCAAGGCCTCCAGGACTAGTAACACAATCCAAGCTGTTACAGGGCTTCCAGAGCATTTGTCTAGCCAAGGATTCCAGGAACTAATAACTCAACCCACAACCAAAACCACAAGAAAACCAACCAAAAAAAAAAAGTAAAACCCACAACACCATGGCTATCAAGGAAATGGAAAGGCTAGGAAAAAATGTTGTCAATCCAGAAAATTATCCATGCCAATGATATGTCATAACCAAGAAACCACATGCATGTGCCATGCATGCCAAAACTAGAAAGAAAAATATACATGCAACTTGATACCTGCAAGAAAAACCCACCGTATCTGTTGATCCTGATGTCCTCTTGCACTCTCTTTCTTTCAATTTTCCTTCTTACTCCAAATCCCAAGTATGCCACACTCCTCCAAGAATTCTCCAAGAAAAATCTAAGTGTCCAGGAAGTATGAGACAGAAATAGAGGATAGAGAGAGAGATACACCATAAAACAGGAAAAAAAACTACCATATGATCCTTAGAAGAATTTTTATCAATGAGGCCTCTATTTCCTTCATTTTTCATTATTTTCTTCCTCACATGCAACCTATGACCTTTCAACTTCCTTTTCTCCTAATTTCATTATTTTCATTAAAAAAATGCCAATTAATACCTCATGCCTTTCCAAAGCCTTTTCCATTGCCTTTGCCAATTTCCTTTAGCCATAATAAACCGAAGTGATACCCACTAGGATGTTTTCCCACCATTCCGCTTGGAATATGTGTCCAATGACCATGGTATTATATTTTTTACTTGGATTTTTGACCAGGGATGTTACAAAACCCTCCCCCTTGGGGGAACACTGTGCTAGTGTTCAATGACACCTATAACTAGCAAGACCACTGTAAACCAAAAAATACTGCTCATGGAGCTTTATAACACAACTCGTTGCAGTATTTACAATGGCATCCTGCTGAAAACATGACAACCATACTGTTTAATGGATATTTATAACACAACCCATTACGATATTTAATGTAACAACCACATATACTCTTATAGAAATTTTCTTCAACCAACTAATAATCATATTGTCTATGGAGATTTATAAATCTAGCACGATACAATATTTACAATAATATACACATACACATATGCACATTTTCTCAACAAACAAATAAAAGAGTATGATTCTTGAATCCACAACAATGGAATCTAGAGGCTCACACCTACACCCTCAAAGTAATAAAATGATTCACCTCCTTCCCAAGAATTTTAGAATCCACTTCCAAAGCCAAGGTCTACATCCAATGTCCAACACTAACATACTGCACCACTTTCCATCTAAGTGAATAGTTGCCGAAGAATTATTCCAGGGTGCACTCCCAATGTGTATATGATTCCACATAAAAATTCTAATGACCAAAAAAAATCCATCCCCGACCTTTCCTTCTCTACTACGAAGTCCCTTGGGAAATACGGTCACCCCCTTCCATGGAGTCACACACCTTGCAAGTTCCACCAGCGCCGCCATCCCAGATAGTCCATCCCTTTGAAAGGTTTCCTTGCATCAGAAGGTCCAAAAATCAAGGCATATCCCTGCCTCAAAACCATCATAACGGTTATAACATGCACATGGAAATTAATGGACATTATTGGGTACCAGTGTCCCACAATGGCCCTGCTCCTGAAGTGCTTTACCAACATATTGCTGCATGCTCTAATTCCTTTTATTGACACTTCTAGTTCTTGCAGGTAGTTTCAACCACCCAACTGAGAATTTCCATGCTTTCCTATACCAAGCACGTAATTACCATTATACTCAAAATGAATTGAAATAAACTCAAATCATACCTCATTGGTAGCTCTTCAACAAGGTGCACTTGCAATCCTATTCACTTCTTGTCACAACAAGTCAAACTAGATGTTTGATCAATCATCATGCATAAACATATCACATTCGGTTAGCTCAAAACAAAACCATCATAAATCAAAATCATATGTTACATGTAACCATCAAAAAACCAGAATGATAGATCACACGTAATCATCACGAGTCATAATCACAGATCACATGCATAATAAAACTGAAATAAAATACTGATACTTATCCTTTAATCGATACTTAGCTTCTACCATTATGTTTTTTCCTCTACATACACACACCAGATTGGTTTACACACCCTAAAAACACCCAATTCCTTCTCTTCAACCACACAGACACACACACACATAGTGTGAATCACACACATGAAACCACACACGACATACACCGCCATATAATACATGCACCTACCTCAAGCATACAACACATACACCTATGCCTAGTGTTTGACGCAACACAATACATACACCTACACCCTGTGTACAACACAACACATACACCTACACCTAGTGTACAACACAATACATACATCTACACCTAGTGTACAACACAACATAATGCATATACATACATAGAGTGCAACACAACGAATACAGATATCAAGTACTACATGCCCGTAACACATCATGTACGACATGCACACAATACCACATGTACACTAGTACTATATGTACATGTACAAAATATCACCTGTACATAGCACCAAATACAAAGTGTGTGTACAACATCACATGTACATGCCACCACCTGCACAACATGTGCACAACACCACATGTACTCTGAACCACATGTACAATGTGTAAGCAACACCACATGTACATAGAATCACATTCACGACATGTACATGACATCACATATACACAGCATCACATGCATGACATGTACACAACACCACCTGCACACAACACCACATGTACAACATGTACACAACACCACAAGCAAACAACACCTCATGTACAATCATGCACATAACACCATATGTACATATAACCACATGTACGACATGCACACAACACTACATATCCAACATGCAAAGAACACAATATGCACACAACACCTCATATCCAACATGCCCATGATACGATATGTACACAACACCACATATCCAACATGTAGATAACACCATCTATACCCAACACTGCATATGCAATATACACACAACAACATATATACACAACACCACATTCACACAACATCACAAGTGAAACATGTACAAGATATATACAACAATAGTACTACACTTCCAGAGACCACACACTAATTGTACCAAGAAACCTTACTTCTAGTGTCTCTCCACTATTCATGCATGCTTCAACATACCGTAGATCACACTGCTTTCATTCCGTTGATGTACCCATCAACATTTCATGCCATAATATAGATATATACGTAGTATGATCACATAATATCAATTCATACCCACATGATACTAACCTTGTAGATCTATCAGGGTTATTCTTCCCACTTGATTCCTCATAAGACCAAGAACCTCTTCATGCCATTCACCTGCATAAGAAATAATTCCTCCACAAGAATGATCCTTGACAAACATGTCATAAAAAACATACATACATACATATATACATAAAAAAATCATGACAACCGTATCAGACAACAACATACATACATATATATACATATATACACACCAAGATAATCATGATCACAACATAATTACCAAATAAAATAAGGTCAAGGTTAAGAGAACTTCCTTTATATGTTCACACCATGCACAAAATTGAGAACAAATGTTCCCAACATATCCAAGGCATTCGAAACCTCAAATCCATTTACTTTACCTTTTCTATTTCCTTTCTAGTGTATGTACTTCCATCACCTATTTACCAATGGACCCAACCAGTCCAACCAACTGTCATACTCATCAGGGGAATTTTGAGGTCTAAAATGGGCCTCCTCAAAAAATTATAAAATAATAGTGGAAATAATAAAATAAGATTTGATTACATCATCAAATTTTAAAGGGAAAAAAATAAAAAACTACCTTTTCAAATCATATTTTCAACTTATCTTCCAAATTTTTTACTCAAATTTCGAGCGGGAGTACTCGTTAGATGCAAAATTTAATTCCTCGTCCAAGGAGTACCCATGTTGCATATTTTCAATGGATCCTGCTACCTGAAATATGAGAAATACATGAAAAACTTGATTGAAATCACATTTTTTCACGTATTTCTCATTATTCGTGTAGCATGGTCAATCAAAAGTATGCAACATGGGTACTCCTTGAATGAGGAATTGAATTTTGCATCCAACAAGTACTCCCACTTGAAATTTGAGTAAAAACCTTGGGAGATAAGTTGAAAAAGTAGTTTTATTATTTTAGTAATTTTTAATATTTTTACCCTTTCACTTAAAAAATGGTGAATCATACCCCATGGTTGACATCATCATCTTGAATCCTATTGGTTCTTATAAAGTTTATTTGGCTGTACATTTTTCTTAGGGGGTCCATTTTAGACCTCAAATTTCCCATAAAGTCTTTCCTTCAACTGCCCTCACTTATGCATTGAGCTTAATTCAATTCTTACATTTCCTGTTGGGTTCCACATAAATCTCCTAGAGCTCCTTTAACTTTCCTCTTTCCCAAACCAATTCCCAATACTCTCAAAACATAAAATTCAAGAACAAGAAAAAATAAGAAGAAGAAAACCATGAAAAGCAATAAAAATACTACACCACAAACAAAGTGGCAAGGCCTTGCACTAGACATAAACAAAACTGTAAATCAAGCGCAAACAAATATAAAATACCAAAAGCATGAGACTAGCAACAAACACCATAACTCAATCCCCATGGTTTCCAAGGAAAACTCAACCTGAGCCTTCTTCAAGACTTCATGGAAGTTCATTTTTCCATGCAATTCCTTGTATCATACTGCCATAAACACATAACTGTCAGTGTATAGGAAAATATAACAATATACCATTTATCTTACCTTGTTGTGCCAAGCATGTTTCCTTTTAATTGAACACGTCCATGCCATCTCTCAAGGGGCTCCAATTCCCTTGACAAATCTAACTATAATTAGAAACTAGCTAATATGCTTGCCAAATACGTGTTCATGAATATACCATATATCCACATAATGTTAAAAAAAACCAAGGTTAAGAAGACTTCTTGTATGGAAAGAACTGATTCGTTTGAAATTGCGGCTTCCAAAGATAGCCAAAGAAATTTTCACCCAATTCCTTTATTTTACATTTTTCCTTGCTGCAATTGAGTCTTACTATGCATTGTCACATCACCCAACTGTTAATTATATAAACACATCAACTTTTACCATGTCAGGCTAATGCCAAGCATGTTGCCTTGCAACTAGTCGCACATGTTAGCCACATGTTCCAAAGATCAAGAAATCATATCTTAGTAATTGAAATCAACCTTTACCAAGACTAATCAACCATGTCATAATCGACATTCAAAACAAAGTCATTAATCATAATACTACAAGTAGCACCCATTTACACTCAAGTGTATATAAACTGTAACAACACAAAGTGTGTTAGTACCATCATCTTGACACAATATCATTACTTCAGGAAATATTACAAACACATACTCATATCATGCAATAAATAAAAAATTCAGACAACAAGTAGATTACATAATAGACACCAAACACTCAAACACCAAATAGATGACATAGTCAAATATTCAAACACCAAATAGATGACATAATCAAACTCATACTTCAATGTATCTCAGGGGAGGCTATCTTTTCTGCACCATAAATCTAGATTAGCATGGTATAACTTCACAAAATATCAAATCAGACATAAATAAGGTCATGATATCCATAACAGTAACTAGCTAACATGTTCACATCATAAGCTCATAAACAATTTTCATTCATGCATAACAATCACATATGCATAGTCAGTATAGATTAGTATGACATAATGTCAGAATATATTAACTCATACCTGAATGTCATAACCATAATCATATGCATAGGTAAATCCAAATTAGCATGATACATATAACATCAAGATCTTAAATGAAATTACCCTAATCATCAAGTTAAATAACATATAACAACAACAAGCTAATCATATAACATACTCATCAACAACATATAACATAATCATCAAGTTAACTACCATATAACAATAAAAAAGCTAACATATAATGTACTTATCAACTACATATAACATAATGACCAAGTTAACTAACACAAAATGAAAACAATAATGCATTAACAACAAGTCACTATCATTTATGACTATTCGACACATGTGCATATGACCACACTGATTCAATAGCATCTACCATGCATGTAGCCACAACAACAATAAAATGACCAAAATGTGTATAACCATAATGCATATAACAATCCATTAACTAACATACCTGCATGCCAATTATACAAACCTATATGATGATCTTCTCTTACCCCAAAGTCTAGTGCTGCAACCTCACTCTGATGATCTCCATCTACTGCTCTATCTCAACCAACACATTAGCATCATAACATACCAATAACATCATGATAACCTTATTGTGTACAATGAACTCACAATGCATTTATGACCTACTATACATGCATAACCATAACCATTACAATGCATGCATAACAACATATAGACATTGACATGCATATACAACTTACATACATTCATGAAAAATGCATCCCAACAACAAAATCATCAATTTCTACATGAAAAAAAAATTTCAACAATGACTACCACCATGAAAACATAACCAACACATATAAAGCCTACATGCATGCATGAAAATCCACATTCCACCCATCTAGTCCAAGTGTTGAACCATGCTCTGGTACCACCCTGTAACACCCTCCTCCCACATCTACCCAAGTAACCGGACAAGCGGGGTAACCATGTGACGAAGAGTTACTATGATATGATTCAACTTCCTAGATCACCTTAAGGAAGTGGAATTGACACAATAAAATATTACTGGCCTTCCTCAGGAGCTACATGACCCACATAAGCAAAACCACCCCTCTAGGTGCCTAAGCATTGAGTTAAATTTCATTTACACTGAAAAAACCCCTAGTCTCTCCCATGACATAGGCATGAATCCACCTAGGACTGTCCAGTCACTCCCACAATTCATGCAAGGGAGAGACTGGAGTCTTTTTCAGCCAGTTATGTGCTAGAGACTGCGATATTTAAACCAATTTTTTAGGGATACGCTCCAACCACTGCTTGAAACTTGATGAGACTTTTTGAGACAATGAATGACACCAAGACAAAGCCTCTAACACAAAACTTGATCAAGGAATTGAACTAACCGAGCCCAACCATGACTGTCATTTTGTCAAACATGTCACAAATATATATTCTAGAGGTAATAATAAAAAATATGAGCATATGGGTCTCATAATTATCTGAGAATCATCAAGAAGGATTGATGCCTTCTCACATTAGTTTCATTATCATCTATTAGGTCATTCATTCATTATTGTTTCACATACTAATAAAAACATGATGAGATCCATACATCAATTCTATCATAAACCATGCTCATAACCAACATATAACCAATATAATAACAATGATAAAGAAACCATCAAGATCAAATAATAACATGTATATTTACCCATCAATTACAAGAGGAAAGAAGCTCTTACTGACATATGAAAAATTCAACCAGGTCTGGGACTTGAACGTACCACCCGACCATATATTGGGTTGAACCAAATATTTCTTTCAGCTAGTCACCCCCCTGCCATATTCCAAGAATGAATGTGGGATCTCATAAAACACATCAATCAAAACCAAAAAAGGGCTTCCAGAGGCCAAACCACCTCAACCCTCAACTAGTGATTCCACCTCATGATTGGACATCACTAACCATCATCGGATTGGTATCTACCCAAGCTGTCCAGGGCTTTAAGGACTAGTAACTCAACCCACAACTATTGCCAGGTTTCCAGAGAATTTTTCTAACTAGGGCTTACAAGACTAGTAACTCAACCCACCAAGGGATTCCAAAGCACCTTTCCAACCAAGGCTTCCAAGACTAGTAAATCAACCCAAAATGTTACAGGGCTTCCAGAGTGTGTGTCCAACCAAGGCTTCCAGGAACTAATAAATCAACCCATAGCCAAAGGCATAAGAAATCCAACCAAAAAAAAAATTAAAACCCATAACACCATGGCTATCCAGGAAATGGAAAGGCTAGGAAAAACTGTTTCCAATCTGGGAAATCGTCCATGCCAATGATAGATCATAACCAAGAAACCACATGAATGTGCCATGCATGGAAAAACTAGCAATGAAACCATACATGCAACTCAATACTTGCAAGAAAGACCTGTTGTAGTTGTTGATCCTAATATCCTCTTGCGCTCTCTTGGTTTTCCTTTTCCTATTTGCTCCATATCCAAAGCATGCAACACTCCTCCAAGAGTGATCCAAGAAAACTCTAAGTTTCCAAGAGTATGAGAGAGAGAGAGAGAGAGAGAGAGAGAGAGAGAGAGGATAGAGAGAGCTCCACCATATAACTGAAAAAAAATACTACCAACTAATCCTTAGAGGCATTTTTATCAATGAGGCCTTTATTTTCTTCATTTTTCATTATTTTGCTTCATTTTCCTCCTCACATGAAACCTAATACCTTTCACCTTCATTTTCTCCTAGTTTCCATTATTTTCATAAATAAAATGCCAATGAATACTTCATGCCTTTCCAAAGAATTTTCCATTTCCTTTTCTAATTTCCTTTAGCCATAATAAACCGAAGTGACACCCACTAGGATGTTTTTCCCACCATTCAGCTTGGAATATGTGTCCCATGACCATGGTCTTATATTTTTTACATGTATTTTTCACCATGGATGTTACAATAGATTATTGGTATTTTACTACCTACATGGATTTTACCATGTCATAGCACTCCTCACGTTTCTAGTACTCATGCTACATCATCCTTTTTATTAGGAGTTGTTTGTTCACATTTTTTCAGAATCTAGATCATGATTTTGCCTCATCATTTCACGGACCCATACCCTCATGCTCCTAGACACTAGTTTTATTAGTCATCATTAATGTGACACAACATTCACATTTGGCCTCTCAGTCCCCCACCTTTAGTAGACAATTTTCTTGATTTTCCTCTATCCACTAACCCACATGGAGACTAGAAAATGAGCCCCCCACCCTTTTGTAGTTGCGCACTTATGGCACCAAGCAAGTCGGTGTATGAACTAAGGCACTTGTATTAATGTTTTTTACATTCCCACCACTATTCAATATTCGTTTGGCTAGTGTAAAAATACTTTTTGGAAGAAAATATTCTCACATCATTTCCCCACTTCCTCCCTAGCATCAGTCTTAGTCTCCCTTGGTTGGAGCATCTAAAATTACACATTATCACTCCCTACTTGGTACCACATCAATGCCCCTCATTTTTGTCTCCCAATATCCTAAATTTGATTCACCATTTCCTACAAACTGTAGATATACCCACATTTCCAGTTGAAATATTGAATTCATCAAGTACCCCATTTGGTAGTCCTCTTAAATATAGAGTCTTATTTGTCTTAGTTGGTTTTGAAAATCAATATTTGATTCATCATCCAATATGATATGACCAAGGGATGTAAATATTCTCCATGCCATATATTTTGACCTTGTCCATCATGAAATAAACTTCATCCATCATAACTTGGTATTAGACTTTGTTACAAGTGGATTTATAAGGGATCTATTACCTTTGTCATCATGTCTTCTGGGATTGTCAACTTCAACTCTCATAATCCAGAAATGAAGTGGTATATTGGTTTTAATTCCGATACACAATGATGAACGTTAGATGGAATAGTGAGAGTCTTCATTACTAATTGTTTCCATTGTCTCCCTTGATGTTCAACTTAAACACCGTTTCACATGAGGATGAGTCTTACCTTATGATAGTTTTAGCCTCCAATTTTTTTTTTAGACCCATAATCTTGACCAAAATGCATCTATAAATAGTTTTCACATCCTCTTATTATGTCAAGCCCATGGGAGTATTTGCATAAAAAAATATATTATACTACAACTAGCACCCTTGAGGGTGATGCAGTTATCTACTTCAACAACTATTAACTATTATTCCCCCCAACATGTTTGGAAAGATCACTTCACCACCATTGTAATCATTATTATAAAAGGTCATGATCACAAGAATGAAACATGTACACCTCCTTTTCATATTTTACATGTTTATTTCAAAAATATCATTGTTTCATAAATGGATCCTTGTACATCTTCTTTTGGACCTTCTTCCCTCCTAGATCTTGCTCTTTCTCTTTCATATAACATCAATTAGGAACCAAGCTTCAAATGTTGGTAGCTCGTAAGCCTTATTCTAGGATTCAAAACCCACTACACAGAATCATGATAAAGCAACTTTGACTGCGAATTTATTACTGTAGGTTATTGACCTCCAGGACAGGGTTCTTAAGACTTGTGACCTAGCTGTAGGTGACCCAAATTAGTGCAGATGGCTTGAAGGAGAATGACACCTTCACAACAGTCCCAAAATGTCATCAAAATCACCCTTAACAGGTGTATATTTTATGTGCTTGAACTCGGACCTGTGATGAATATAAAATGCCCAAGACTAATCATAAATGTGCCCAAACAAATCTCATCCTCCATCCTGTGGAACTCTGCCCTTGAAGATGACTAAATTGAACCCAAACTTGCCTTAATATCCTTCATTGGAAATCACCTTCTTCTGTAGCTATTTTAGAGAGAAGAATGAATATAAAAGTGCTTAGGATAGGTTATTTATATCCTTCTTAGGTAGGTTGACTTGATTACTCGAGGAGGGAAATTAAAATTTTCAATTTTCAATTTTTCTTGCCTAAATAAGGTCATGCCTTATGAAATTTCATTTGAGTGAATTAATACTTTTCCTTATCCAAATTTAGTGATATTTAGGTCAATTTTGATCCTCTCAAAAAGAGGAATCCAATGTTGCAATCATATTCCTCATTGCAGCAATCCAAAGTGAAATTTGGACCTAGTTTCCAATTTTAACACTCCCTCTCAACTAGGAAGAATTACACCCACCAATACATCCCTCATGAACCATCTCTGAATATCATCTCTGCTCTTCTCTACTTTGCTGAACACTGATATGAATAATACAGAAAAATTTATCGAAAGTGATTCATAAGACCTTGCCACTCTCTACTGACAAAATTCAGTTTGGAGATAGAACCTCAATTGGCCCCAGATCAATTTGTTGAACACCATACATCCTAGCATAGGGAGTACCACAATACACGATGCGTCCATTGGTAGTGCTATGGTCTCTATCCTCATTTCCCAACTCATTGTCTAGATAAGAGGTACTTCCCATGTGTCCCAAAATTCATGGGTAGGATGATTCAAGAACATCAATAGGGAAATAACATATCACATGTTTCTCACAACCACTCGTAGGGAAAGTTGAAACCACATCCTAAAAACACACATCATAATCACACGCAGGAAAAGGATGAACCACTTCCTATAGTCACATATCACAATCATTGTAGGGAAAGGATGAACCACCTCCTATAGGCATGAAAAACACCGAGAGTAGGGAATGGAAGAACCACGTCCTACACACATGAAAACCAACAATAGTAGAAATAATCCTACACGTGAGGAAGGGAAGAACCAAATCCCACTGACATTTCATCTAGAAATTGTAAGGAATGAGCATCCGACATGTGGGGAAATTATGAACCACGTCCCATCGAAATGTCAATAGATGCCTATATGCATGTCTCACTGAAATACCCATAGGAGATGGTGAACCAATTATCTTGCTCCTATGCCATAGGATAATGTGAACCATTCATCCTATGCATGCCATTAATAGTAGGGGAAGGTGAACCACTCACCCTACACACATGTGTCTAGAGACTTAGGGGAAGGTGAACCACTCACCCTACGCACATGTCAACCATAATGGGGTATCCCAGGGAAGGTGAAACACTCACCTTGTACACAACACACCACTACGGGAAGGTGAACCGCTCACCCTATGGTATCTTATAGCTCAATAAGTACCCTGAGCCCCCGCGAGCTCCCAGAGCTCAATTCTTCACCAAGAATCCCTTCATATAGGGGATAGTGCCAAGTTTCTTCCTGTAAATAAAAAATGGATCAATGGGAGCCTCATAACTCCATTCAACAACGTACAAATGTATACCAAACATATTGATTTACAACAAATACTTTGATATTAATTAGTAATCCTCTACAACTATTCTTACTCCTTCGTACTTGGGAAGTCTGCAACCTAAACTGGTCTTTTCAGGGTGCACAATGTCCATCAGATAACCCGTTCATCATTAGATATGTCTGCTCAAACATGTCTTAAAACAAGAATTTCCTTTGTTGTACCATATGAAGAGGTATGTGAAATAATGGATTCTCATAATCTTCTTCTGCAATGACGAAGTGCACAAATGGCTTGCTAAAGAGATTTTTCAGCAGAGTGGCTGCATAGTAAGTCATGCATTCAACTTTAATGGAGCTCTCAGAGCAGCATAATGAAGTAATATATCATCATTCTGCTAATCGATACAACATAAGAATATCTGAGTAGCTATCAATAAATGAGGCCCAAGAAAACCAAGGATCAACGGTTTCTCCATTTCATCAGGTTGTGTAAGACTTATAACAGGCATTATTAAAACTGAATTTTCAATCGTTTCTCCCCAAGTCTTAGCTACTTTTCCTATCATACTGCAGTCATCTCTAAGGATCCATCTGAATCCTTTATTCAGATAGATATGTAGACTTCATCATTAGTTACGTATGAGTAATCCAGTTATCATAGATTTTCCATAGGTCCCTATAAATGTAGGGAGATTGACCTTCCCAGAACATAATCATCGAGCCACTAGAAACCTATCTATATTACGTTATGGATTCTTCCTTTCTAAGAAAAAATACATAGATAATAATAAAAATGATTCGCTGACCCTGTTGGTCTACAATACAAGGTTGTCAGCATTAATAGCAACTTCCTCCACTTTTTCTCAACGAACCATTTGTAAATATCTCGTGTTAAATTTAGCTTTGCAACATATGTAGAAACCATCATGTATTATAAAAAATATTCATACAGATGTTTTTCAATTTTCCAATTAAATCAGTGAAGAACATACTAAGGTCTTTGAGAACTAAATCCTTCAAGTAATGGATTATATTATATCTGGAACTACTCTACATTTAAGAACTATAATCTACGATCCAACTCTTAACAATTTGTAGTGACAAAATAGAAATTCCCTTCAAAACTTGGAGTATATTTAATTGTCTCTGTCCATATATATTAACTGAGATATTTTCTTGATGATGCCAATAGACCCTCCTTAAGATGATAAGGTTTTTTTCTTCTAGGAATTAATAAAAAATCACTACATTATCATGACATAGATACCAAGACTTTGATTTAAATGATGTCATCCCAAATATACTCTAGCATTGATATATATAAACTTGGTTAGTCATGCAGTGTTATTATTTTGTTTATTGGTTGTAAAGATGTTCATACACAAAAATATAATGAAGAATCCCAAGTCTTTCTTAGAGATAAAATCTCCACAGAAATAATTCTTAGCACATGGATGAATTCTACAGGTAGAAGGTGTTAGTATGAATCCTTTATCGAAGTGTACGAAAAAGGACCACTTTAGCTACGCATAACTAATAGCCCTAACAACAAAAGTGGCTGCCAATATCTTCAGATCTGCGGTTAGTTGAACAAGAAAAGAGCTTCCAAAAACCAGATCTATGCATGGAAAGGCATTAAGCAGTAAAAACAAAGGTTTGCTCCATATACCAATAGACAAGACAAGAACGATTGTTGAAAGAATTTTTGTATTAATTGGGCACCTGGGAGGAAAACAAGAAGGCGTATCCAATTCTCCTCAGTGGGATGGGTTCTTGGAAGTCCTTAGCACTTCAGATCTAAGATTTCTCTCTCTTGTTGGTGTAGAAAACCCAATGCAAAGAATAGAGCTCAATGGGAGCTCACACAACAAATGATGGAAAAATGTGACCAAGTGTATAGATCCAAAGTGATCTAATAGGCAACAAAAGGTGAAGAATGATAGGAAAAACCCTCCTATTTATAACAAAATATTGGGTCATTCTAGATCTTGGTGCATGATTAAAATATCGTTAACCAAATCTAGATCCACCTTTTATGGAATATTTTATTATATTTGTTGGAGGGAAAAGGTATTTGACTTGGGTCAAATCCCTTTATTTGTCAAAAATAAATAAATAAATGATATATTTATCTTTTTAAGGAAGTTGTTGAAAGATAATTAAATAAATAATGATTTCTTTAGTTATTTGTGGGTGATTTGGTCATATTTAACAAGGAATATTGTCTAAATAAGATTTAAATAATTATTCCTAGAAAATAATAAGATAAATAAAGGTTTATCTAATTAATTTCTTTGTTTTTGGGTTAAACATGACTGGGAATAATAATTAAATTATGTTTTAATTAATTATTCCATGAGGAAAATCAAACAAATATAGGTTTGTTTAATATTTCCTTTTGGGGTTTCCTGTTTAGACCATAAACAACCTAATAAATGTGGTTTATTAAGTTATTTAACATAGTGAAGGAAATTTTACTTAGGGTAAAATTGGTCTTACATAGTGTACTTGGGTCCATCTAATGATAATAGGTTAGATGACCAAAAAATGGTGTAACAGATTGCCCCCCAGCGTGCGAGTGTCAGGAGCAAATCGTATGACCGAAGTACGTTGTAAGAACTCAATCACTAGACAACAAAAGGGAAGTCAGAGAGAAAAATGCAAGGTAGATAGTGTGCTGAAGAACTAGACCCTGAGGAGACGAGACTCGCAGGTGCAACAAGTCTCTTTTTATGAGAGGGTACCTGTGCTGAAGGCGGCGGGGGAGGCATACCTATGCCCGCCGAGACAAAGTACAAAAGAATAGTGTGTCCAGTAAACAAGGGACCGAACCATAAAGTACAGCCGACATAATCATGAGCCAGATAAAAATACAATGAGGAATCCCACATACATGTTGTGCCTGGGATAACAGCCAGGACTGATACAATAATATCTGAGTATATGAGATACAAATACAACCCAAATGCCCCCTGTAAATGGGGAAGGGCTCACAAAATCTGACTGATACATGCAAATCAAAGAGGCGCTGCAAGTGGCTAAGGCCAACATCATCAAATATCTAGAGCTGCATCGAAGGCTGCAAGGAGGAGGTCATCCGGGCATGTGGGGGGCTACCTGCAGGGCCACCCCCTCATGAGGGTTGAGACATCTCACACACACCCGGGAATCATCAAGAGCTGCTGCTGTATCATTGAAACATCAAGTATACGGATCTCGGTCATGCTGAAAGGAGATGAAGTGGAGAAACAATCAAGTCAAAGGGAAATGAGAGATCCCTTTTCCTGATCCGAGGCACCGAACAAGAGTGGAAGCTGGAACCAAGGTACACCGCCCTCTAGACTCGGCTTCTGGAATGAATGAGATGATGTCGACAGAAGGAGGTCCGCCATCGGTGAGGCAATCAGAGATCCTTAACTAAGGCATGAGAGAAAATAGTAGAGCGACGAACAGACTGACACTAATGATGATGGTGAAATGGAAAGGACTGAGTAGCGAATGGACGACTTCCCTTGTTAGAGCATAAAGGGCATGAATGACATGGCAGCGACTGACACAATATCATAAGGGATAGGGGATAGTGGGACTGAAGGCCGTGGGGCCGAAGGTCATAATGTGCTGAAGGCCATAATGTGCGACACAAGAGAGAGACCAAGCAATGAAGGATGGAGGACTATAGCGGGGTACAAAGGGACTCGGGATAGACTCCATGAATGTGATGATGACTCAACTTGGATGCTCTAAACAAGGGCGACTCGATGGTGCTTCCACACAGTAAAGGCCCAATGGGGGACCATGAAAACATGAGTACAAGATGGTAACTCATGAAGAAAATCGACACGAACAAAGACAAGTAAGGAGGCAAAGTGGTGCCCCAAGTACAAGTGTCGTAAGTGAGGAAATTTGATTTTAGGGAGAGGTGAAGTGACCCTTCTTGGACAAAATTTTTCCTGGTGAAGTATCAAATCACAAAAAACTAATAGATACCCATTTGAGGGCTCAGTGAGAGCTTTCCAACGGTTCAGATGGTTTTTCAAACGGGGCTACGGTATGGTCGCAGCAGTCGAAAGAAGAAACAGGGGTTCTCTTTTAATAAGGCAGTTTTCCCTCCAAATTCACTCATTTGCTATTGTTGCTATGGTGAATGTAGAGAGGAGAGAAGGCCCTAAATCTTGCGGCGAGCGTAGCGGACAAACCGACCATTGGAATCGCGATCCGTTAGTTGCAGGTAAGAGGCCTAACCTTACTCTTTCATTTTGATGGATTAGGGATGGGTTTGAACCCAGACAATAAACGAGTCCTCCTTGCGTCTCTCGGCCGTTGTGCTTTTGAGTACCAAAAAGCGCGGAAGCAGGTTTCGGGGAAAAATGTGCGACCTATCCCCGAGTGGAAAAGCGCGACCTGGAGGAGATGAAGGGTTTTGAAATTTTCTTGTAGTAAAAGTTGGGATTTTATTATTTTGACTACATTGTTCGATACGTATGAAAACATCGATGATGTTTTTGTGCGAGGTATAGCAGATTCTGAGTTAACTAGAAGACACAGGTACATTACGGGCAGAGATCCAGGCAGATCAGGGTGTCCGTCGTGTGTTGGCCAGGTTTGGGGTTCTAAAGGTTTTGGAGAACCCTTTGATGAGAGCGGAAGAGCCTTTGTTGGCCCGGATTATCAGTTACTGGGATCCAGAGCATGACGTCTTTGTAGTGCAGGGGCACGGGATCGAACTGACAGTCCAGGATGTGTATTTCCTGACGGGTCTCCCGCCACTGGGGATGGTGGGAGACACACAGCCAGTATTACCGCAGGGGCGGCATATCATGGAGTTTGTGGAGTGACATTGTCGACCGGGTCTCCAAGTCAAGGGGACTCGGATATATGAGAGGAGACCTAGAGATTAGACAGGAGGGTGGCTGCAGCCGATCTTGCATATCAGTAGAAACAGGCATTCCATCACATCACCGGGGTGCAGATGATGCTGGTAGAGAGTGTGTTGAGTGGGACCTACTATGGGTGGGCCCAAATGATGCTGGTGTCGTTAAAACGACAGTTGTCGCTCTGCAAGCGGCAAGTGAACCACGATTGCTCGTATGGGAATTTATTGTGCGCCTTCTTCTTTGAGAAGATCCTGACCTTGCGGCCTCGTGTACATCTTCCAGATGGGGGCCCGAGAGAGCCCAGGATGCGCCGGTGGGGGCGGCTACTGTGCAGAGGAGGAGGAGGGGCGGTCGGGCGAGTGTTTCGACCTGAGTTCTTTGCCCATTGGGATCAGATGCCGTTATACATAGACGACTATCCCTATAGTGGGATGAGTTATTATGGGGATCCGGACCTACCACTTCCGCTTGGTCGAGTATGGGGGCCCGATGGTAAGTGATAAGTAACTATTCTTGTATGGGCATGTTAAAGTTATTGAATAGTAGATATGGTATTGATTCATGTACTTTTGGTATGTAGATATAGCTCCGGTAAAACCGGCCAGATATATGGGGCGCCCGGCAGCCTCTGGAGCTGCAGGGCCGAGTGGGTTGAGAGCAGCGCGCAATGAGGATGCGGCCGCCCTTCTGGAGGACATCCGCCGTAGATGCGAGACGTTGCTTACTGGAGTTTCAGAGCGTGGGTGGCAAGACTTAGACGACTAGTACGTGGAGGCATGCATTGGTCTTCCCTCGGAATGGCGAGGTGTCATGCGGCGCATGGCGATGGCCGGTCAAGTCATACGTGATCTACGGGCTACAGGGGCAGAGCCATTGGCTCGGGATCCGCCAGATAGTGAGTAGGTGTGAGGCATGTGGTGACCCCTAGTGTGTATGTAGGGGCAGTTGGTGCCCCCAGTTTTTAGTTTTTTGTAACATGCTATGGGCATGTCATATGTATCAGAGTAGATGGAATCTAAACACCTGTTTTGCAACACATATTATGGATATGCATCGTTTTTAATGATTATGAATGTTATTGTCTTGTATGAAATGCGTGTGATAAATGCCAATCTAGAACATGGTTTGCAATACTATCTACATAGTGATTCTGGTCTCGAGGTACATGGTTGAAAGTTATGGTTTCAAATTCACATATCAAGAGTTTCACTTGTAAATATCGTCTAAACAGCACAGGGTTATGCACACGATAAACACCATTTATTTGCATGAAAAGAAGTAGGGAATCCAAACGAACGTGCATATGGAGGATGCGATGAAAGAGGGCATCGGCTAAGAGACCACGCACTGCATCATATTCGGCCTGATTGTTGGTGGCAGTACCAATGCAGACCCGTTTGAGAGGACAAGGGCATGCAAGGGGGTGAAAATGGCCCAACCTGCCGAGGCTAGATTCCGGGAGTAACGACTTGCACCATCGGCATAACCGATAAAGGGTGGGGACGGGAGGTCCTGCGGAATGGTGTTACAAGACAACAAATGAGGGGAGGAGATACAATGACAGCAGTGTGAGTGTACAGAAGACATCGAGCGGCAACTGCGGGAGGGAGTGCAAGGAGCAGGATGACTATGACTCATATACAAACTAGAGGGTGGTATATGCGGGCTATCAGAAGTATGGCGAGGACTCGAGCTGCGGAGGTCAACCGAGATACAGGGGGAGGGATCTCGTGTATGGGTAGAAAAGAGGGGGTCAGGCGAAACAACAGGGGAGGAGGCATGGGGACTAGGCTCCACGGGTCTCGCAAAGGAGGATAGGTAAAGAATGGTCGTAGTGGACTTCGTCATCTGAACATCAGGGGGGGGAATGTCGATGGGAGCAGGGGAATCCTCAGGCTGGCCCGAAGCATACTGCGCAAGTATGGGAGAGGCGGATTGATTTTGTTCAACCTCATACTCTCGGACTACCTCTAAAGAGGCGCGGTAATGCGTCAGGTGAGGACTATGGTGGGAGTAATGGCCATGAACACCGCACAAGGCACAGGGTTTGTTGGTGCGGAGAGTCTTGGGGTTCTTGGTTACGGATGAAGAAGGAATGGAGGCTTCAGGGATCGTAGACTCAGGGAACGCGACTTTAACCATGGGCTGAATACGGGGCAACTCAGAACAAGTATGGGTGGCATGACCGGCGACATCACACAAGGCGCAAGGCTTTGCGGGCGGAGGAGGGGTCGGGTCAGTCGTGGTGGTCTTGTGTTTGGGTGCCCCCTTGCGAGCTTTGCCTTTCTTCCCGAGAGCTGTCACGAAAGGATCCCAGAAGTTTTAGAAAGGGCATAATGTAATTAAATTATTTTTTGTCATCATCATGCACAACTGATCGGGATATGATTCGCCGCATTGTGGAAAAATCAAGGCCCAAAAATTTGATCAACACATCACATGGATATTATCATAATTTTTATGAAAACCATACTAAGAGTGTATTCTAGGTAATATTCTTGGTCACTAGATCGATGTATGTAGATTTGTTATTAATCTAACAACACAAATAAAACTGTTTAGAATATCTTTAAGAGGGCTAAGATTTCGCTTGATCAAATATAGATAGCCTCCACAGGCATCTTAAGTTATTCCATATTTCTAATGAATAGAGATGCTCACACAGTGCTTGTCACCGAGCTCAGTATGCTATGTAGGTTGGCTTGTAGGCAATCGCTGAAGAAGATATATGTATATATATGTGACAATGGCTATATCCGTTACACAAAACTTCTACATCATCAATTTTCACACAATGATCTATTAGATATCACTCTAACATATGTATTGGACTTCCATACTTCAGGTTGATTGTGTTAGGTCTACAAGATTCAAGACTGACAATTCTTATTAAGAACAAGGCCTAAAGAAAAAATAAATAATTTGTTGACTTCGGTAGCTACTTTACACTTTGTATGGAACTGAGATTAGGCTTCCCTTAAAATGGAGTTGCACAAGTCCACATAGGAAGAGTAGGTCTTCATTGTAAATGAGGAATCGATGTTCTATTCAGCTTTGTTGTCCTCTTACTGCCTGAAACTTTTGATCTTCTTGTCACACTTTAATCATAGAATATTGCAGAGATTTATTTGGAGTAGTGCCCTAAGAGGACCACAAGAATTAAGTTCTTAAAAATAAGATCTGAGCTAGACCTTTCATTGACATGTAGTGTCTTGAAACAAGGACAATTTTACCAAAGGATTTCGTTGTTTTGTGATGAAGATCACAGAAGATGGTGAAACTTGGAGCTCAATCTTGTAGAGATCAAATTCCTTGTGATCAATTGGAGCCAGAATCACTAGATCTTAGGCTTGTGCTTTGATGCCCTACGTAGGATAAGGTCACTATTTCTAGAGATCCACACATAAAAAGAATGCTCAGATTTTTGTTGTAGAACAGAGGTTAGGATTAGCATTTTGTTCTTATAGTGATACTACCATAATTCTAGAAATACTTCTTACTCCTTTTTTCAGAGAATAGGAGTCAAGTTAGTCAATCTTCCACATTACTGATGAATTCAGATCATAGTAAACTCCAATTTGTCTTAATTCCACCAAGCCAAGGGATTAGGATTTCTTAACATATAAATTATTTTATATTACTATGATACCTCGGAGTACAGACAAGGATCTTGAAGGGAAACATCTCCTTCTGAAGTTTTACTGTTAATTATACCTCTGAAAATATCTTGAAACTACTTAAATCAGACCTCATAAATTCTGAAACATACCTTGATAACTTCTAGCCTTTTTTTGTAATGGCTGAGATGCTCTTTGAATTTGTTCCCAAGTTCACTGATTAGGGCTTGTAGAAGGTGTTAGGAATTTTTAATAAGCAATATTGGCAAAGTCCGATCACAGAAACAACATCGTTTCAACCAACTTTGGGATTCTAGGATTTAGCCCTCCTAAATCCGGAGAGGGATCTCTTCAATGAGTGCAAAGATGGATTTGTCTTTGAAGTTTTGGGTAATGATATTAGGCTAGTTATGAAGACCAAGGGTTTGTTTTGATTTTTGGATGGTTGAGCATGAATGATGTTTGAGGTGAAAAGTCCTAAATGAAAAGAGTTTCAAAGGTGAGAAGTTGCAAGAAAATAGAACAACTTTGGCTAAAATATAGATATAATGCTGGTTTTTAGTCCATTGGGCTATGGAGTCATAACAGGGCTTTAATTGAGCAACAACATCAAGACTGATCCAAGGGGCAAGTCATCTATATCACAAGATTATTGAGATTAAAATGATGGAATGGAAACAGTAAAGTGTTGGAGGGGTGGAAACTGATAATAATTTCAAAAGGGATTTATAGTCAGTCCAAACAAGAAAAGCCTCTTAAGTAACTGTTTAAAACCAACCAAGGACAGGGCTAACCATAGAATTCTTGGGCAAGTTTGTATTAAAGTAGCTTAATTGACAAACAATCCAGTAATCCGCATAATTACCTTCAGAAAGTATGAAAACACATAAGAGAAAACAAAGTGTAACCTAATATCAGATAAGGTACTTTGAAACCTAGTCTGCTTTCAGCCAACACCCAGGGAAATCTTCAAAATCTGCCTTTGGAGGATAGAAACTAGAAACAGGGCTAACCATAAAATTTTCTAGTCTAACTTTAATAAGAAAATGATGAAAATAAATTTCAAGAATAATGTTTAAAGCAAACAGTAGGACGAGGGAACGCCAACATTCCTAACTGCTTAAGCTGTATTTAATCATTCTTAAATAAACAAATTAGAGGAAAACATTGAGATAAAGCTTATCAGTTAGAGAAGGGTACTGATAAACAATAGATCCTAACTCTATAAATGTTGTTCTTTATCAGAGAAAAGTGAACAATATGACATACGTGGAAGGAAAACCAATAAAAAAGAAAGGGGCACTTCACCAGTGATATAGACCAGGATCCCAAGAAACAGCTTGTTATTGATGTCAAACCAGTTACAGTATTCAAGTCCAATGTTTCAGTTCAGCAATCATCTTCATTATTCAGCCTAACTAATCTAACACAAACAGAGCTTCAAGGGCCAGTGAATACTATTTACAATCAGAATTTTAAACTCAAATGTATTTCAAAGTTCTACAACCAATAGTTTCTCATCTTCTACAGAGGTATTTATAGAAGAAGGAGGAGGGGAGATATGATAAAAGATCTCTCCGGACAATTAATACAAATTAAATGACTTCTCGGCCTTTGAGGGGCTCGATGGAGAAGTTTACAAACAATCTGTCTGTATTAACTATTTTACATTTATGAATTTAAGCTCGGTGGGAGATTTTATTGACTTTGAGGCTCTGTGTCAGGTTTGGAGTAACTGTGCTGATATTTTTAGCATTTAAGTTCCTTGTAAAAGTAACTCTCTGGCTGCGCTGAGGTGAATATCTTCATTTGATCAATAACTTCGGCCTATGTTTTGAATGCTTTGAGGCACAGGTGGAACTTATGGTAGCTGAGGAATCAATTCATCTCAAATGAGGCAGTGGAGGCCTTTCTATCGGTTAAACACTTATGATTTTATTTTGACTATGTTTTAATTTGGGGGATTAGGCTTTTGATAATCCATCTTAGCTGTAATCCCCACAAATCGGTCTTCAATCTTCTGTTCTGCTGTGCTCTTGTCTTCAACACTGATACTCTTTAAATTGTAATTTGCTTAACACAATGTCTTGTCGATGTGCAGGGCCATGCTGGGCTCGTATGGCATCATTGCCTCATGAAGCAATGACGAGACATGGAGCAGAGCCCATGAATGGTTCCTTTTGATAAATCAAAGGAACATGAATTGTCATCCCAGGCCTTTAGCCTTTATATAATGGAAAACCCATCAAGCACATGCAAAACATAGAAAATATTATAAAATCCTGTGTAATTGGGGAAAAACTGCTTCAGAAGGCGTGGGAGGAGTGTAGCCATTGGATGGCAGCATCCAACGGTGGGATCTGCGTAGAAGAGGTTAAAAAAGGAGAGTGGAGGGAAAATGACGGAATGATCTTGGATCGTCTGATCTGGACATGTGGATGGTCCAGATCCAATCGGAGGATCGCAATCGGGGGCAACACTCAAATGGCGCCGATGTAAAAAATGCGATGCGATTTTAGCGCTGGCTGTTGATCTAAGGATCAGATCAACGGTGGAAAATGAATCGGAAGAATGGACGATTGAGAGGAACAAACAAACACACCGATGAAAAACTACGATACGATTGAGCGATGACCGTTGATCTAAGATTCAGATTAACGGTGGCGAATGAATCAACGAGTTTTGAAGCGGAGGTAAGACTTGTGATCGGAGGGAATGAGGACCGTTGGATCACGGAAGGCGGGGAGGACGGAGTTTATACAATGAAGGGCAAATCGCAATCAGAACTTTGGGCCCGGTCTTTTCAATCAACCCATTTGGATTTCTCCGATGCGATTGCGCATCGGGTCTTTTTAATCTAACCATTTTTATATTATAAAAACACATTATGGGCGCGGTTAGATTAAAACTTTGGAAAAAGGGGTTTTTTGACTTTACAAAGAAAAATGTTGATCGGAGATGGTTTATTCAATGGTCTTAGCGCCCGATTGCGGGCCCACAGTTTGTATGGAGAAACAATATGATCGGAGGTTATGACCAGAGGGCTAATCGCATCGGAACTTTTTAAAACATGGTAACAGACTTGCATGCTTTGGATTTTTGCGATGCGATTAGCACCGAAAGGTTTTAGTGCTTGGTCCTAGGGTGTGGGCGTGTGGGGGGAGTGGTTTCTAAGACTTAGCCCAAGGGGGCTTAAGTCCTGTAATACAAAAAAGTGTATTTTTATGAGTTTTTGAGGATTTTCTGATGGATTTGGGGGTTTCGGTATAGTTTAAAAATGAGTTTTAAACTATGTAAAAATGATTTTCATGAATGGAAGAAGGGGAATCATGAAAATAGAGGAGTTTTATGGAGGAAAAGGGGAGCAAAAATGGAGGTTAGTTTTTCAGTGGGAGAAGGGGGAAAATGATGGCTTTTCAGCAGTCTTTTCTCATGAAATCAACAGAATTCCTGAGTATAAAATGGAAACAACAATGAAGGTTTGAACAGAGGCATGAGGCCTTCAAGAGTCTTCAAGAGCCAACAATTTTTAGCAATAAAATTTGTTCCTTGAAAGCTCCAAAAATTCTTAGCCACCTTTTGCTATAACAAATTTTATAGGTGGCTAACAGAAGGCCTTAATACAATGTTACAGATTGTCCTTCTTGAACTCAGACTTGTCCTCCCACATAGGTCTGAAGGTGATTTCTGCTGAAATTCCTTAGGTGCTTTTTAGAGATCACAATATCTTAAGCTTGGGCTTGTTCTCATATGGCCCTGAAACCATGTTATTTTTGAGTTAACATGTTCTTAGCTTAGGTTAGTTACATCATTTTCCCATTAATACATTATAAATATCATTAATCATAAGTGTAATTAATGAAATAACATAAGTAATAAAAGCTGAAGACAAGCCAAGACATAATAACACATGAATATGGCTCAAGCCAGGGAAAAACCCAAAGATGGGGAAAACCCTTATCAATTATTTTTATTATTAATGTAAAATGTTCAGAAAAGAGAGAGAATACAATAATTCAAAGTCAAAAATGACTTGCAAATGAGAAGGTTTAATGCCACTGCTCGTAGAAAAGAGGATGGTTCAAACAAGGCTGCAAATATGATGTTTGGTGTAGGCTCCAAGGAATTGTGTCTTCTCTAAAATTCTAGTAGGACTCACTAGGGCATAAACATAGTCAGAAACTACCCTATTCACAACTTTAAATACCTTTACTAGACTGTAGATTATTGTAAACCAGTCCCTTCAAATTATTGTAGCCCATAAGCCTTCTTCTAGGCTTCAAAACCTATTACACGACCTCATGATAAACCATCCCTGCATGCAGATTTCTTGCTATAGGTTGTTTGCCTCCAGGACATGGTTCTTAAGCCCTGTGGTATATGTGTAGGTGATCCAAACTAGTGCAGATGGATTCAAGGAGAATTACACCTTCACAACAGTGTCAAACTATCATCAAAATCACCCTTATCAGGTGAAATTTCTATCTACTTGAACTCAGACTTGTGATGAATATAAAATTCTCAAGACAAATCATAAATTTGCCCAAACCAATCTCGTCCTCCATCCTGTGGAACTTTGCCCTTGAACATAACCCAACCTTGCCTTCATCTCCTTCATTGTAAATCACCTTCTTCTGTGACTAATTCAGAGAAAAGAATGAATATCAAAGTGCCTAGGATAGGTTATTTATATCCTTCTTGGGTAGGCCGACTTGATTACTCGAGGAGAAAAATTAAAATTTTAAATTTTCAAATTTTCGCACCTAAATAAGGTCATGCCTTATGAAATTTTATTTGAGTGAATGAATACTTTTCCTTATCCAAATTTAGCGATATTTAGGTTGATTTTGATCGTCTCGAAAAGAGGAATCCAATGCCACAATCATCTTTCTCATAGGAGCAGTCCGAAGTGAAATTTGGCCCTAGTTTCCAATTTTAACACTGACCCTCTTTGAAATCAAAGTAAAAGTCATTATTTTTTGAGTGTATGTCTCTATGAAGCTTCTTTAGAACCTTCATTATAGCCTTGCAGAAATTTTTATAGGTTTTCTAGAGTGTATATAAATTGTTATTTTTGAATATGTTGGGGTCATATAGGCCCAGTTTGTATTTGAGGCCATTCTAAGTCATTTTATCCCCATGAATTAATCTTACTGGGAGGATATCTTCCTCATCAGTTGGAGCTTCAACCATCTCAAATTCTCCACAAACATGAGCCTTAAGTAGGCTATCATCCATCCAATTAAAAAAGGGAACTCTTTCTTTTACATTTTTTGAATCTTAAATGCTAGCTAGTCCTCAAATCTAGTCATCTAGATTCAATAACATATCCCAATTATTTATTGGTTGATCACCCTCTAGTATAAGTTTCTTTGTATAGATTTCCCACCAAGTTTAGTTATGATCCCCATGCTTCAATCAATCAAATGGTAACTATATTCCGATCTTATTCTATATTATGCGGAATGAAGTAAACCTCTAAATTTCATTTGATGCAACCAATGATTTCGCTTCATAACACTTATATCACCTTGGAAGATATTGATGTCTAGGAATCCGTTTTAAATAGAGGCTAGTAAGATGTCTTATTGGAACATGGTATCTCTTTCTCTCTCTCCCCTTTATTTAGAAAGAGCCATTATCCATATTATAGCTAATGAGCTCCTCAAAAGGTTTTGTTCTCTAGTGTTGGAATTAGTATTGCTATAGTCCTGGAGATGTTGGAGACTTGTGACCAACTATTGCAGTCTCTCTTCTGAGTCATTCCTTTGACTATCACTTTAATGTTTGTCATTGCTAGTATTTGAGATTGTTTCCTTGTTTGGCTTGTGCCAATATTTGGATATTGAAATATTCCATAGAATCCCCAAAGAAAACCACTTTGGTACCTATATTATCTAGACACTGTTATGGTTATGTAACTGATTTTGTGCTCCAGAAAGAGGATGATGCTGAGAAGGCTTGCCTGGGTGTCTCTAGGAGTAGACTAGAGGTGGTCAAGAGAAGCTCTTCTAAATTACAAATTACTGAGACACCTTTAAAATTCAACATGTAGGAGACTATAGGGATATGATGATGTGGCTAAAATTTGCAGATCAATTTGTGGGAAGATCCTATAGATTGTCTTCATCATCAAAACAATAGCTGAAAGGTATGATTTTAGATCTATAAAACTAAGTTCTTTTTCTATCTTGGTGAATGCCTTGCCTGGAATAAGGCTTGATCAAAATAAAAAAATCAAGAAAACATTCCACATTGAGAGATCTAAGGACCCCTTAACTCATCCATCACACATATACCTAGGATGAACTCTCTTACTAAGAAATTTGTTTCAGAAAATATGAAACAATCAATGACAGATTTTAAGGTGGAAAAATAATGCCTAGCACTAAAGGAATCCATTGAGTTTGTTAAGGTTGATTTTCAGAAATGAGGAATTATTTTAAGGATGTTTGACTTTGAACAACTGGAATTACATTAGAAATGGTCAAAAAGTGCATTATTAAGGTAGGTTCTATAAAATATTTGTGTGGTTTAAATAGTTGGAAGATAAGCCCATACTTTGAGGAAACTCCCTACAAAAAAAGGGAGTTGTCTTAACAACCCTTGATCTACCTTGCACATATCTACACAAGTATCTTTTAGCAGTACTCCCACTTTGATTTGTGTATATATTATAAGTTTGATGGAGTATGTTAGCCTTATTTAGAGTGCTCCACTATGAATACAAGTAGTGTGTGGAGCACTTCGGCATGGTAAACATGTTAATTTTTTAGGAGTTCTAAGGAGATGAGAACCCATGGCAGTAAATGACACATTGGTACATTCACCAATCCCAAAGAGAACCCCAGATTGAGGGACATCCTTATTTTTAGGAAAATGGATTTAAAACTTAATACTAATATGCCTACACCATGGTCCTACTTGTAGTTATCAAGACTTCAAAAGCCTAATATATGTGGTTTATCCTTACAAAAATCATGCCCAACTTCTCTAAATTATTATAGCATTCCTAATCTACTAAATTTAGGTTCTCGATGTACAGGGGAATCACTAGAGATAATTACCAAAAGAAATGATTTGAGTAGAATTTCCTTTGCCATTGGAGATGTGGAAGCCTGACAGGTATATCTTTGGGTGCAAATGCTCAGATTACTATAGAATTTATATTGTTGATTTCCTTTGCTCTCAGATTATAATATCCTTGAGTGTTCAGTTATTCGCATTTAGTACAAATGAGTTAGACTAGTGTAAGGGTTGAATTTTCTCCAGTGGTTTTCAAAAGCATATGTAGTTGATTCTTAACCAAAGACAAGAATCACACCATGTTTCAATTCAATTTTTTTTTCTCCTTAACAATCCAGTCATACTCTCAAACTAGTATTGGTTCTATGATCCTTTGCCAAAGTGCTCCCAATTATCATTTATTCTAACATGAAACCTGATGAATACCCTTAAAGAGAAGTAGGTTGTCCATACTCAAGGTCTTCATACTTATTTATGTTCCATACTCATGAATATGAAAAAAGGAATATCTTGAAAAATAACTTCATTTCCAAGATGTACTCTGCTGCCAAGTAAAGTGCATAGAATGGACCATTTCACATCCAGGATGTCCTCTACTACTAATAAAAGTGCCCAGAATGGACCCTTTTCTAATATATAAAGCCTCTATCCTAACTGTCATACACTTATTAGGGAATATTTTCTCAAAAAAAGTTAGCAACATCCACAAAGAGTGGATCCCCATGAAATATGTGCAAGAAATTTAGAGATTTTCTATGACAGACTATTACAAAATGGGCCTAGAGTGAGGACAAGTGGCATTGGAAAGGTATCCCTCTCCTGAAATTCATTACTAGCTAGTTGTAGATGATGCCCACTTAACCTGTGGTTGTAGACAAGCCATGGAATCCCTACCAAAAAATGGAGTTTCATTAACAACCCTTGATCTACCTTGCACATATCTAGATGAGTATCTTTTATCAGTACTCCCACTTTGAGTTTTGTATCTATTACAAGTTTGATGTATTTTGTTAGGCTTATTTATAGTGCTCCACTATGAATACAAGTAGTGTGTCTATCCCTTCGACATGGTCAACATGTGCATTTTTTAGGATTTCTAAGGAGATGAGAACCCATGGCAACAAATTACACATTGGCACATTCTCCAATGCCAAAGAGAACCCCAGATTGAGGGACATCCTTATTTTTAGGAGAATGGTTTATAAATTAATACTAATATGCCTAGACTGTGGTTCTACTTATAGTTCTCTATAATTCAAGAGCTTGTTATCTGTGGTTTATCCTTAGAAAAATCATGCCCAAATTCTCTAAATTATTATAGCATTCCTAATCTACTGAATTTAGGTTCTCCAAGTACAAGGGAATCACTATAGATAATTACCAAAAGAAATTATTTGAGTAGAAGTTCATTTTCCATTGGAGATGTGGTAGCCTGTCATGTATGACTTTGTGTGCAACTTCCCATATTTCTCCAGAATTCATATTGTTGGTTTCCTTTGCTCTCAGGTTATATTATCCTTCAGTGTTCAGTTATTCTTATTTGGTACAAATGATTTGGACTAGTGTAAGGGTTGAAGTTGCTCCAGTGGCTTTCAAAAGCATATGAAGTTGATTCTTAGCCAAAGAAACGAATCAAACCATGTTTCAATTCAAGTTTTTTTTTCTCCTTAACATTCCATTCATACTCTTAGAGCAGTATTGTTTCTATGATCCTTTGCCAAAGTGCTCCCAATTATCATTTCTAACATGAAAACCAATGTTGCGAACATCTCGATAACATCCCGATTTTATCTCAAAATCACAATTTTTTAGCCTAGCCTATGTTTTCTAATTAAAAAAAAAAAATTTATGGTATCTTAATTTTGCTGATGTTTGTCGATTGTTATCGATATTTTCCCGATTTTTACGATTTTTTGGTTTTCCAAAGCCTTGCCGATTTTATCCCGATGCCGATGTTCGCAAGATTGATGAAAACTGATGAATACCCTTAAAGAGAAGTAGGTGCTCCATACTCAAAGTCTTAATACTTATTTATGTTCCATACTCATGAATATAACAAAGAGAATATCTTGAAAAATAGCTTCATTTCGCGGATGTCCTCTGCTGCTAAGAAAAGTACCCAGAATGGACCCTTTCACATCTAGGATGTCCTCTATTACTAAGAAAAGTGACCAGACTGGACCCTTTTCAAATGTTACAAAACTCTATGTTAACTGTCACACACTTCTTAGGGAAGTTTTGCTCAAACAAATTTAGAAACATCCACAAAGAGTGGATCCCCATGAAATATGTGCAATAAATTTAAAGATTGTCTATAAAAGACTATTAAAAAATGGGTCTAGAGTGAGGACAAGTGGCATTGGAAAGGTATCTCTCTCCTGACCTTCCTTACCAACTAATTGTAGATGATGTCCACTTAACCTGTGGTTTTAGAAAAGCCGTGGATGTAACTATTGTAGTCTAGGGTTGTAAAGATGCAAACATTTTGTTGCAAGACCAAGGTATCCACTTTATGAAGAATTGTTGGCATACAATGTCATTGAAGCTAGGCAATATAATTTTAATTATAGAAAGGAATTGGTAAGTTAATTTTGAACACCTTGGAATAGTAGCTAAGAAGAAAACAATAGTAATCATTCTTGTCAATCCCAATAATACTTGGGGTGTTATTTTCAATCATGAGCATTTAGCCAAGGTTGTAGAGATGGCAAACAAGTTAGGCTTGTCAATAATTTATGAGGTAGTATATGCACTTAAATTCTTCCCAGTGGCTGGTACCTTCCCCCAATGTAGCTTTGAAACATAAATTATGGTTTTCCTTTGGAAATATCACATTCAACACCAAAAATCCCCAGAATTTATGGGAAATTTGTGGCTCATACATTTCATAGTAGATGATATTTCTTGGTAGTAGGTGTTTCCTTTATTATGAACTATTTCTTTTATTCTGGTTTTTTCACATGCTTGGTGACAAATTTTATAGTTCCAAGTAGTGTGAATTCAATTATTTTAGTGTTAATATTGTTTAGATTGGGCCTTTAGATTGTTTAGTGTTCATATTGGGCCTTTACTCATTAGAAATTAGAAGTGCTATCATCTTCATTTTGAGGGCATGTTTGTTTAGTTGATATTATTTACTGTATATTACAGCTTATGGCTTATATTATGGATAAGTATAGGCTCTGATCATATTTTGAAAGGTAAATGTTTGGTGCCTGAAGAAGAGTTTTGATGAATTGTAAGTGAGATCCTTGTAAGAAGAGCTTTTTGTTTATAAAAATTAGGTATACAAGGTATGTTAAAAGACTTGGAGCATATCTCCAAATATGGCTTAAATGTGTTGCTTAGATTCAACCTATTGTCTCTATTTATGTATTGCTTCGCTTCTCAATTTCCACAAACGTCTCTTATCCTTCTTTTTATGTAGTGTTATTGTATGGCAATTATTTTTTTCATTTTCTATCAAAATTTGATGAGAAGTGTCATGCGAGTGTTCATCAAAATCCTATTAGAAGATTTATCTCTTGATATATCAAATTCATGCTCTTTTTAACAGACTTGTAATCATCTACTTGTTTCCCCAACATAGACTCTTCTGCATAAACTACTGGTCCTTCTTGAATGCTATTTCTAGCCAGCTATAATATTCATAATGTCTTACCATTTTAATAAAAAAATTTCAAGAGATTTGGCACAACTATAAATAAAATAACCTATTCATCCCAAAGTAAAGATAGAATAGTAGAATTGGAAAAATGGTTCAGGTTCAAGTGTTTTTCTTGTATAACTTGGTCTTTGAATAATACTTGGAACAAAAGATTGCATTATAATTTCTAGGATGGAAACATAAATTTTTTCTTCATGAGAAGCAACACCAGAGCCAAAACTCTTCACCTTATTTTGTTGAATGTTCCCCGATCCTAATGCTAAATATTGAATTATCATACTTGTAAATAAAGTTTTGACTATTCCAACCCATGGCTAATTAGGAAAACTGACTCAAAAATAGAAATTTATGATTACTCATACATACGTGCCTACCTTACAAATATAGTGATTTGTACATATGAAAAGATGATAGAAGAGAAATTGTATGGATGATTGAGTTTTAGTTGAAGTGTCCCTATCTGCATCCAGGGAATGCAACTTGATAGGTTCTAAGAGGAGACTCTTCTTAGACATGCTATCAGCCTTCTCATTCATCTCTGGGAAGACATGAGCTACAGTGAACCCCGTGAAAACATAATTTATCTCCTTCAGGTGATTTGTAGTTTCTAACAAGTCGATATGTTATGTCTTAGGAATATTGTGATCATTTCACTACCAAGGAAGAATCTCCAAAGACCTGGAGTTATATTATCCCTCTATCAAATGTTTTTCTCAGTAAAGCTTTTAATTCCAACAACTCTACAAGATTTTTAGTCCCCCTTCTTGACTTCCATTTGAAAAATAATATGGTGGCTCGCGGTTTGTTTGATATTGTCAATTTTTGAAGTCATTATCAAATCTAAAGCGATGTAAACCTCCTTCAATTTTCATTTCATATTTCTGCTACAGGGCTTCAACCTAGACCCTCACTAGGATGGATCACAAGAAGGGAATCTCTAGTTTTATCATCTATCCCCTGTTCCTCATACTAACCATTGAAATTTTCTATTTCTTCATTAAGAATTTTTCATTTGTCATGCTTAATAATTTTTGGATTGGTCTAGTATCTTCTAAGCCCATTGATCTTCTTAAATTTTTCTGTTGTCCCTATACACATTCTCTAGTATTCTATGGGATTGATATGTTTTAGTTTCATTTTAGTGGTTTATATTTGTTTCATCTGATTTCCACCCAAGAGATTTTAACTTTTTTTAGGTTGGGGAAGGTGACAAATGCTAACAATGTTTACATGCACATATCATACTCGGTTGTGTTCACATGTGAATTAAGAGATTGACCTACTATTGAGTGATGAGAGTGAAAAATATTCACAAATGATAACATAGATAATATCATGATCATGTAGCATTTTCTGATTTTATTATTTCCACTCAAATACTAGTATATTCCTTCATAGACAAAGACAAACTAAGGATGTGTGACAAATAATTGAGACAATATGTTTCCTTCCTTTTTAGATGAGCCAGTATGGTACTTCGTATATACAAGTCATTATATAATTTGGGTTGTTTGAACATTCTTGTGTCCTGCAAAAGGATCCTTCAAGGCAAGGCTATTTGATTCACAAGGATCATTATTAATAAATTGTCTTCCCAATTGTGCATTTTGTGGCTTCTAAACCCCCATGTTGGAGACATTTTTAAAAATGGCATATCTTAATTAGGAATTAAGAATATACTTATACCATATTGCAGGGCTAGTGAAACTGGTTCATCTTCAATGGTGCTTTTCTTGGGGAAAAGTATTGATCTATATAATATGTTTAAGAATTGGCTCCCTGTTAGTGTCTCAGATCTTGTATACAATCCCACAAGGAAGGAAGGTTGGGAAAGTCTCATAGATATATGTACAAACAAGTCTTTGCCAATTTATCCTTAAATAGTCTTTCTATATGTAAGGTTGTTTTTTTATCATTGGGTTGCTATGCATGCCTTATGAGTGCATAGGGGTCATGTCATTGCATTACCCTAATATGGACCCTTGGAAATTATGTTAAAATCATTTTTTGAGTTGCACAAGGAACAACCAAGGCCATCAAAAGATGAAACACAACCGACAAAGTAGGTCTGGTAGTCACCTGGTAAGTATGGTAACCATATTATCACTTGAATTAAATTGGATCTATTATAACATTAATAATTGAAGTGCACTTGGGGTCAAAAGCATCCTAGGAGCAACATGGGGCAATGAGAAAACATGAGGGGAATGCTTTTATTGTCATTTTTCCTTTCCTTAAGAAGTTTCTTATCCTTTCTTGGGCATGCATTTGATCAACTCATGTGGGAGTGAAAAACCATTATAAAAAGATGTTGGAATTGATTTTTTGGATCATTCTTCACCATTCAGGGGCTATACTGGATAATAATTCTCCATTCTTTAGAGGGTTGAACAATTCTAGGCTGAAAAATAACTGAAATCAAAGAATCTGTAAGTTAGCAAAAATTCAAATATGAGGCATTTTTGTAGGTTCCATGTTATTTGAATAGTATTGTTATTGTTTCTTTTCCAGGGTCAATGGATTTTGAAGGTGTTTAGTTTATGAATTTTGATTTAATTCCTTCCAGAGTATTTAAACATTTTCATTAAGAGGAGGAAATTGGAAAACCATTCTCTGAACATGGATACCATATAATATTTCCTCATCCAATTGATGAAATGAAATGGCTTTGACATGGTGGTTCTGGTAGTTCTTGCACACCATTAATGTCTGTTTCAACTTCCATGGTTTTCTATAAAACCACATGCTAGTTTAGTGTCGTAATTAGTTTGGGCAAGTGAGTTTTTGGTCATCCATATCAATGACAAATTAGAATGAAATCCTTTACATTGCAACATAAATACTGTTTTCAGGAAAATGGATCTTAGAGGTAAATACAGTTGGATGGAGTGAAATCATTGTCTATTTAAAAAAAAAAAGGAAAAATAAGAATAAATTATAGACCCCATTATCTTAACAATACCTTGGGTGTTGAGTCTACATATTAACCCCCTCTTTTGGTTCATGAAGGTAAGGGGGTGTGTTACAATTTATGCTCATTGCATCTTGGCTAAGCTTGACAAGATTTAACTAGATTTGGCCCAACCTCAAATAAATCAGACATTTAAAAATAAATTTGGGAACTTTTATTTTAATGTTGGAGAGTAAGCATAGAGTGTAGCACAAAACCACAATGCCATACATAAAGGATTTATTTCAGAGGAAAATAGAAAAAAGGTTGAGGTTTTCTTCCTTTTTACAAAAGAAGTAGATTTTATTTTATCAAGTGTATAATCAATCATGTTGAGTTCTTTTGTTTCCCCTAATCTTGAGTACATGTGGACACATGTTCAAATTAATGGATTTTGTTGCTAGTCATTATTTTTATTATCATCTTTATTTTTCCAATTCTAATCCTATTATTTATGGATCTTTTTGTTATTCCCATATATCTGTTCTATAAAGGTAGAGGGGGGATGAAGTGTATATTTGTATTGTGTAGTTATTTTTTCTTAGAGGTTCTTGTCTTCACACCCATTTGCTAGTTGAAGTAATTGTGGGAGGACATAGTTATCATTGAGAGGTAGGGAGTGATCTCCGAGTATCCATTCAATTACATCTTTGAATATTCGTGCTTGGTGTGGATTTGGAAGTGTTTAAATGCCCCTTCGATATTTTGGTGATGTAACGAATATTAGCCAAACTCTGTGCTTACAATTTTAACTCCTATTTAATGGTTATGTTTCAGGATCATTTTTTTATTGTTGTATTTTGACATCTTTAAATTATGAGAAGCATGACCAATTAGTTTTCTAGACTCCATAGCCAATACGATTCAATCATGTAGCTCGTTATTCAAAATTACATCATATATACTCACTGTTGCTTACTTCTTGACCTGCAAATCAGTATTTTAGAGGAAGAATTTTATGTTTTCACAACAGGTTTACATGATTCACAAGGCGAGAAATCAATCTTTGGTATAACTGGAGATTTTAGGTTTGATAATTATAGGTAATTTATAGGATCTAAATGTCTTAAAAGTTTCATTTCTAATTGGGTATTCAATTGAACATCTTGAATATATTATACACAACTATTTTTCCCTCCACCCACTTTTCATAACTTCCATAATCATCAGGTAGGGACCTACAACTTCGATGTTATTTTGGTTGTTTAGTAAAACATTTGATAATACTTTACAAAGTTTTATAATTTATTGAGAGTTATAGAATTTACAATTTATAAAGTTTCAATATGTAATTTTAAGTCTAATTCTTTAAAGGGTGCTAGCTCAATGGAAGAGCACCTGCTTTACAAGCAGGATGTTGGTGTTTTGATTCCATCATGCCCTGATATTTATATGGAATGACAATGATTAGTTTTTGGTGACGAGGGATCTTTTGACAATCACCAATGAGCTTATGGTGACATTTTTTAACCCTCGCCAAAATATGAAATGGTGACAGTCACTATTCGTCATTATAATAATTATTTGCGATGTAATTTGAATGTCACTACAACAACTATACTTCTGGTAATGCGGATTTTGGCGATGTTCAATTTTTTGTGACAAAGACTCTTTTAACCATCACCAATGAGCTTATGGTGACATTTTTTGACCCTCACCAAAATATGAAATGGTGATGGTCAATGAACATCACCATATATATATGCATCAATAGTGACGACCATGAAAGGTCCATCACAATAAATCGTAGTTCATATAAAATGGTGACGATCGCTATCTCTCGTTATAATCATTATTCGTGACGGACCTTGAATGTCACCACAACACTTATATGTTTGGCGACACCACCTTTGGTGACGTTCAATTTTTGGTGACAAAGGTTAAGGTCCATCACCATTTCTCCTATTAAATGGTGACGGTCATTATCCATCATTATAATCATTATTGGTGACAGACATTGAATGTCACTACAATACCTATACTTTTGGTGACACCACCTTTGGTAACCATTAGTTTTTGGTGACAGAGGCTCTTTTGACTGTCACCAATGAGCTTATGGTGACATTTTTTGCTCGTCACGAATGCCTTTTTACATCCTGAATTATTGTTATTGTCACATTTCCATCATTATGAATAGTTAGAGTTTTGAAGTAAACTCTTGGCGACATTTTCCCATTGAAGACCATACAACTGACTAAGTGAAACTAGATAAAATTTTCCTCCTGCAAATTTTTGGGTGTGTGAAAAAAATGTGGTAGAAGTGTTTTCTTCTAGTCTGTACCACCAATTATCAAACCCAAATACTTATTTGGATTATCATAACACTTATTTCGATGCTTGTACAATTTTTTCCTTTCATTTGTTTTCTGTTCGCGATGCACTTGAAGGGCTTTAACAATGGATCCTACACATAAAATAAAATAAATGTATTAAGAAATAATTTTTCATAGTTGATCACTATTAAATTTAAAAGAATAATTTTATGAATTATTACCTCTTTCTGCTCCTTGACATTTATCCCTTTTTTATTTTAGAGAAGCACATGTACTACAAACCCTGTTGGAATGGGGCTCCCTAAGCTGCGTATTTTGTATATTTTTGTATTAATTAGTCTAACACACAGGTTTTTGGGCGGGTAAAAGCCCCAAATGCATTGTAATGGGTCAAAGGGTAGACCTAGAGTTCGCAAACCACGGTTTGCGGACCACAGGAGAGCGCAGGCTAAGTTGATATAAATAGATGGTTAGTTCGAGTCTAAAGGTAGGAAAGAATTAGCACTGATGCTACGTACGAACTGTTAGATCTGTTTTGGGTTTTTTTGGGTAAGGACTCCTACTGGCTGTGCGTGTGGAGATCTTCAGTCCTACTATGTGCGGACCCTACTGGTTGTGTGCGCAGGCTGTGTTTTGCGTTGTAACTGAATTTTTGGAGGATAATATATGGGGATATAGTTAAAGTATCTTTGTGTGATCTGGATCTATAGTGTTATTTTTGATGACTTTTTTTGATTCTACGAGTACATATGTGCTATCTGTTTATGTTGGGAATCTATCTGTGTAATGGTATAAAGTATATCTGTGATCTGTTATAGATGCATTTATGATGTTAGGTGTTGGTAATTGCTGATACACACATGGATGTGAAGGTAATGACAAGATCTGTGCATGGTAATAGCTCTGTTATGATTAATTGCAGATTATACTATTAAGGAACCTGCGAATAGACCTGTTCCGGGTGAATCCGATAGGTTGTGAACACATATCTTCCCTGATTACCTACTCTCTCCCAGGGTGCGAAAACCTAGTTCCAGCACCCTCCCATACTACTTCGGGTGAGACCTTGACCTGTGCAAGTAGGTCATTTATGAAAGGGCTAGTATTATAGGGGTTTTCTAGAAACCCTTAACCTCTGAACCTGGGTCAGGACCCCTCAATCCAAAAAACGGTTCTATTACTGGGATTGGGAAAATTTTGAGAGAGAGATTAGGTAATGCCATGGGCACATTGGAGACTTGAGAAGCTAGAGATCAAGGACTGGTTCGAAAGACAGATTCAGGAATTTTCTATAAAAGAGAATCACATCACAAAGATGACAACTAAAAAGTAGAAAAATAAGTACATTTTCACTGAAGTATATGAAATTTTCTTTGTAACCTTTGTACATGAGTTGCAGGAGTGGCTAACCAAACTCGTAGATTTCCAGACGTGTTGGAAGGATGAGCGGGTCACGCGGTGGACTCTAGAGTTGATCCAGCAGTTGGATAATACTGACAATACCATCACTCGTATGGTAGATCACTGGGTGGATAGCGTGCTGGGAGGATTTGTGATAGAATTTGCAGTCGATCAGTTTGTATCCTATTCTGAAGCAGAGTGGAGGTTCTTCAAAGGATTCTGGGGTAAGTTCTTGAAAACATTGCCATTGCTGATTAAAATATTATTGTATGAAAAGGGCATTATGTGCAGCCACACTGAGTGAATGAGCTCTGATCAGAAAAAGGGTACAACTTGAAGCTGTAAGTACTACAAATTCAATCAAGAATGGGACAAATCCATCTACAGCCCATTAAGAGAATTGGCTGCGCATGCAGGAAATAACCCTCCTACGATGCCACCTTTGAATCCGCATAAGGGCAAGAACTCCCCCACACCCCTACCACCACCGCCACCCCTAGAAGAATATATGGCCACGCACATGAAGCTACCTACCTTCAAAGGTGTAGGGGACGAATATATGGACCGATTCTAGTTTGTCGTAGAGTTGGTATGGACTGCGCAGAATGTGGCCAGCGATGCTGTAAAGAGGGCGCAGTTATCCCTCGCCTTCGAAGGAAGAGCCCTGGACTGGTATATGGGAAACGTAGCTCAACATGCGAATTCGATGATTCAAGAGGTTAAAGATGCCCTAAAACAACAGTTTCAGAAGCCTAAGTCCTAATCTCAGATAGTGAATGACCTAAAATATTTTAAACAAGGGCCCTCTGAGTCTGTATGGGAGGCTGACCAGCGACTAAAGAAGGTGATCAGAGAGGGGGAATTTCTATATGATGACAGATAGCACAAGGAATGGTTCATCTCTATGTTACTGCCTCACCTGTGTGGACCTATGGGTCAGCAAGCCACTGACTCGTAGGAAAAATCCTTGGAGATTTCTATGAAGTTAGAAGCCGCACTTCATTTGGGAGTACAACAGATCCAAGGGCAACTGCAGGCCATGCATCTCAAAATCTAGAACTTGCGCAAGGAGAGAGGGAAAGAAGCCAGCCCATAAGTATGGTGCATAAGGTGAAGGGTGTTAGGGAACACCAAGGATCAGTGCCCTCTATTGGCAGACTACATGCAGGCTGGGGGACCCAGTTCGTTTCGCCCTAGGGAGGCTGTGGGGCCTAGTGGACCGACATTGTGGTGTGATGATTGTCACGTAGCTGGCCTGCATGATACCAACCACTACCCCTGTCTTGGTGCATATGTTCTAGAATTAAAGCAACAATGGTGCAGGTTTTCTCGATCAACAGGACATGATGAAAAGAACTATCAGACTTATGATTTAATGATAGACTGGGGAAACCTATACAGGGTGCAGGTTGACCCTTCGTCACCGAGATCCCCCTCGGGCATAGGTGGCTACCCAGCTAGGGGTAGGGGAAGGGGTAGAGGTGGAAGTGCAGGTCAGGGAAGAGGACAATTGATTTGTTATAACTGTGGAGAAGTAGGGCACTTCGTAAGGGACTGTCTGAATCCTGCGTGAAAAACTTGCAGGTATTGTAGACAACTGGACCATGTGATTGAAGACTGTCCAATTATGATAACAAAAATGCAGGAAAAAAAATAGACACCTACGTAGAACGTGCAGAGGGTTAAGGCTGAACCGTGTGACGAAGGGCCAAGCATTAATATCATAACATGTAGCGGCATGGCTACTGGAGGAGCTGAGGAGAAAGCTATAGCTGAATTGCTTATCTGGAAAGCAGCGGTCAAGCAGGAAAGCTTGGACCTACATAAGGAAAAGGAAACCTTCGTTGTAGCCTGCAATGACTTCACAAAGGATGAGGCATCTACTTCCAAGACTCCAATGCACCAAAAAGTGGATGACGAAGTTAAAAAATTTATGCAAGCATGTATGAAGCTGCTGTGCAACCAGAAGGCAGTAGAAAATCTTCAAGAAATAATAGACAGTTGCATAGAAAAAGCTAAACCCTTCACAGAAGTTAAGGATGTGAACAAAATTTACAAGCATAAGAAACACACTGGTCTAGAAATGTGGCTTATTTCACAGATTGGTGACTATGAGATGGATCAAGTTATTTTGAACCTAGGGTCGGATGCGAATGTCTTGCCTAAGAAAAAGATGCAGCGGATGGGAGAACTGAAGCTAGAATGGTCCACTATACAATTGTGCATGGCTAACCAATAGAATATCATACCATTGGGGAGTTTTTCGAAAATTATGGTAGACATTGCAGGAGTTATGGTACATGTTGACTTTGAAGTAATCCAGATTGTGGACGATGCAGATCCTTACCCTGCACTTCTAGGGCTGGATTGGGATATAGATATGGGAGGTATTATCAACCTAAAGAAGAGAAGCATGGTGTTCGAGAATGAAGGTACACGGGTGATAGTTCCGCTAGATCCTGCGGAAGGAGAGTGGTATACAGAATTGGTGCGTGAAGAAGAGGATGTGGATCACATATATAAATTAATTTCTTGGGACGAAGATTGGATCAATCCTATAGCAGAGGGTGTGCTCTATTGGGAAAAGGAAAACGAATGTCTCTCTGACTCCGATGGGAAGGTAGAAAATTGGTAGAATCAATTACATGATGTCTCTACGCTACGCTACCTGAGGATCACGAAGAGCTTCCAGTGTATTTCCTCAGAGGTAAGAGACTTGCCCTACTTTGATGTTTCTGGTAGAATTAAGGAGTTTCTCTGAACCTTTGAAGCTGAAGTCCCAAGGGAACAAAGGCTATGGACCCTTAATCTAGCCGTGTGCGCAAATTTTGTGAGGTGGTGGGACACGCATAAGGGGGAATTCCAGGATTGGGAGGAATGTCACGATATAATGATCTTACGATTTGAATCTCCGGCTCACCTGTGCATAAAGAATTTCTTGGGACCAGGGGACACGCGTGAGCACTTGTCCACGTGGATGGAAGAATGGGGCAAAATAACTACAGAGGAATGGGTCCATCTGTTCATCGATGCCTTGGGGCCAATCCCGACCACATGGTACCTAGATGCAGAATTACACCAGCGCACCCACTACAGGGAAACCCTGAAGGATGAGTTTGTATGGACATTCGGGTTGATCAGAGGAACGGAGGCACTTGAAGAAGCTCTGCAGGACATTTATGACTTAGTATTCGATGAATCACACAAGTACACAACACATGGGGCACCAACACGAGAAAAACAAATGCAGGATATTATCAACTACCATAATTTATCAATCAAAGAGTGCGACGACGACCCACGAAATGTCTCTATCCCTGAGTCGGAGGGAGAGCGCACAGTTGCTGGACCCCCACTACAGACTATCGATGTCACTAAGCCTCTGAAGCTGTGTGAAGTCAACATTGGAACAGAGGCACAACCTAAGTTAGCTAAAATTGGGGACTACTGAGATGATGATACTGTGGGAAAAGTTGCAGAACTTCTCATGGAATATCAGGACTTATTCCTGATGAAATTTTCAGAGCTCAAGGAGATCATAGGGGACCTAGGAGTCATGTGTATCACTTTAAAACAAGATGTGAACCCTGTAAAGTAGCACCCTTATTAGTTGAAACCAAAGTATAAAAAAAGGTTCAGGGAAGAAATCGACAAAATGCTCGCCATAGGTATCATCGATCCGGTTGAACAGTCAGACTGGGTGAGTGCTATGGTGGTTTAGGAGAAAAAGACTAAGGGAGAGATATGGATTTGTGTTGACCTGCGCAAATTGAATGATGCTTGCGTACATGATCCCTTTCCTATGCCATTCTCAGATGAAATCCTTGATAGCGTGGGGGGGCAGGAGGCATATTCATTCACTGATGGGTTCTCAGGTTATCATCAAATCATGATTGCACCTGAAGATCGCAACAAAACCAAGTTCACCACTAAATGGGGTTTTTTCCAGTACACCATTATGCCATTTGGACTCAAGAATGCCCCTGCCATCTTTTCGTGGGTAATGGTTGCAGTATTTAAGGAATTTATCCACAAGTTCTTGGAAGTATATTTTGATGATTGGATTGTGTTTGGGTTAGTTAAGAGTCATGTCTCAAACCTGGGCATGATGTTGGATGCCTACAGAAAGCACCAAATATCCCTAAATATCAAAAAGTGCATATTCTGCGTACCATTTGGGATCGTATTGGGTCACATAGTTTGTTGACAAGGGCTAATGGTCGACCCTGCCAAGGTGGCGATTATCATCAACTTGGTAGTTCCTAAAACTGAGAAGAAGCTGTGCTCTATCCTCAGAGACACACGCTACTACAGGAAGTTTATTCAAGGGTACGCACTAATCACAACACCTATGGAAAAATTGCTGAAAATGGAGGTATCATTCTGTTGGGACAACGAGTGTCAGAGGCGGTTTGAGTTACTCAAGAAGAAGATGGTCTTTGCGCCTTCCTCATATTTCCTAATTGGGTGAAGGTATTCCACGTCCATGTCGACGCCTCAGGGATTGCCCTGGGAGCTATCCTGACACAACCAGGGGAAGGGGACATTGACCATCTAGTTGCGTTCACTAGTAGGAAGCTCTCTAGTTTGGAGCGTAACTACTCCACTACTGAGCACGAAGGGTTATCCATGGTATAAACCCTATAGAAATACCGGCATTACTTATTGGGTGGACATTTCAAGATGTTCACTGATCACTCAACTTTGAAGTACCTAGTGAATAAGCCTATGTTGGGGGGGAAAATATGCCAATGGCTCCTACTATTTCAAGAATATGATTTTGAGATCATCGTAAAGCCAGGAAAGTTGAATGTTGGGCCAGATCACCTATCCCGCATAAAAAATGGCAAAGAATCGACCAACCTAGAGGAGGGATTGCCGAATGCGCAACTGTTTTCTATTAAGGTAGTGGATGCGCACTTCACTGACATCATTCAATTTTTGACTATGGGGACGACACCTGTAGAGTACTTAGTACAACAAAAGAAAGAGTTGGTAACTCATGAAATGGATTTTACCATTATCGCAGGTCACCTGTATAAGCTGAGAGCTGACGAAGTGCTACAAAGATACGTCTTGGAACATGAGCCGCATGCCATCTTAGCAAAAGCTCATGGGGGCGTAGCAGGAGGTCACTACACAGGAAAGGTGACATCACAGAAGATCCTAAGAGCCGAGCTATGGTGGCCTATGGTGCATAATGACTCTCACGATTATTGCAGAGCTTCTGACACATGCCAAGGGATGGGAAGACCATCGCGTAGAGATGAGATGCCCTTACAATCGCAGATGGCTCTACAAGCGTTCGAAAAATGGGCCATGGAATTTTTTGGACCCATCAACCCACCAGGAAAGAAGATAGGTGCATGCTACATCATCACTGCGACTGACTATGTGACCCAATGGGCTGAAGCACAAGTTGTGAAGGATTGCACTGAAGACCCCACCGCACACTTAATTTTTGAACATATTTTGACTAGGTTTGGCTACCCAAAGATCTTGATGAGTGAAAAAGGGATGCACTTTGTTAATGCAACCATCGAAGCATTGACTGCAGAATTTCGGATCCACCATGTAAAAATCAACCCATATCATCCACAAGAAAATGGAGCTGTAGAAGCTTTCAACAAAATCTTGGAGCAGGCATTGACTAAGGTCTACAATTCCAATCGCAGTGACTGGGACATGCACATTCCATCGATCCTTTGGGCCTATCATACCACGTGCAAGAAAATGATAGGAAAGACATCTTTCCAGATGGTCTAGAGAAAGGAAGCCATCATGCCAATGGAGTATATTTTTCCTAGCCTGCGTATCGTAGCCTTTACTAATATGGCAGAGCCAGATATCATGGAAGAGCGGTTAGCACAGCTGGTGGCTTTGGAGGAAGATCGATTCATTTCTAATTTCCATTAGTAAGTTTAGAAGGCCCAGGAAAAAGCATGGAATGAAAGACATATTCGGCAAAAGACGTTCTCGGAGGGAGAATTGGTACTCCTCTATGATAGCCAATTTGCAAAGCACCCAAGGAAGTTCTGTCAGCACTGGCTAGGTCCCTATATGGTAAAGGAAATAACAGATGGCGACGATGTCTGGTTAGCCACCCTGTGAGGTGATATGGTACCAAGGTATGTCAATGGTAGTCGGCTCAAAACATACTAGATCAAATGACTATGTGGCCGGAGTAGCTGTATGGGATGGAACACACGCAGGGGTTGGTCGTAAGTTTGGAAGCCTGAGAAAGTATGCTAGGAGTGCAGGGATGTGCTGGGAGAGTAGGAGGTACATTGGGGGCACAGGGGTGTGTTGGGCGCACAGGAGGTACGTTGGGAGCGTAGGGGTGCGTTGGGTGCACAGGAGGTGCGAAAACTAGCTGTTGAAACAGTAAAATCGAGTAAAAAGAAAAGTTTACCATTGAAAGGAGCGGGTGGCTGGCATTTAATGAGGCGATTTCTGAAGATTTTTTACCGTTTCCTTGATGGTAAGTTTCTGATGAACCTCATCCACACATCGATGGATCCCCGTGGCTATAAAAGTAGAAGGATAGAGCAGAAGAGGGTTCTGTATCTCCTATACAAATTGTACTTTGCGAGTTTGTGCCTTGAGAAAATCTGTGCCTATTGTACTTCATTCATGTTTGGGAGCCCTACACCTTCTGATAGTAGCAACCCTGAGTTTATATTTCGTGCCAGAATGACGAAGACCAATCCTGATGAATCATCTCAGTCTGTAACCTCGACAGAGCAAGAATCTGAGGAAGTAATGGAAGTCCACCCTGAAGTTGAGGAGGTTATGTCCACGCCCGGCAAGGACAAGTAGAAGGGAAAAGAAAAGTCGGAAGGGTCGGGGAAACCCACGAAATGGGCTGGGATGAAGCCGTGCACCTCTCCTCGAAACGTGAAGTCCCCATGGACGATGGCCCAGGCAAGCTCACCCAACCCAGTAAAGCGACCTTTTTCCGCTCAGGAAAACGCCCAGATAGCTGAACCAATCAATTGGCTACCTCCCTTTTTTCAACCCCGTAGGCCCTCAACACGCATGCCAAAGAATCTTGATGGCCTGCGCACCTATCTACAGATGCCCCTGACTCCGGGATAGGTCCCCATCATTGGAGAACCCTTTGGAAAGCTCCATGAGGTAAAATTCGATGACCAGGACCTGGCCAATTTGGAGGCCTTGCCTGAGCTGGTGCCTGAGCTATACCTTGAAAGGGTATTGGAATATGACGGGATAAAGATAGTCCCCATGCGATGGGTGCACATCTCGGCTGGTTTTAGGCTCTTAAACCTACTGAGGATGCTACACTTCAGCCACTATAATATCACATACCGATTGGTGCGCTAGATGCTTCCCTTGGTCCATGATGGCAGCTTGTGGATCCATGATCGAATCCCTATTGATGCCGTGCTTATTCACTGAATTACTGGCCTCCCCATGGAAGGACCAGACCCCATGCTGCACATCGGTAAAAAGTATGAGCAGAAAATCAATAACAAGGTATGCGAGGATTACCATGTGCAACGGAACACTCGAGGGTTCATGATCAGCACCATTAGTGACCCTACTATGCAGATGGGTACCTTGTTGCTGGCGTACAAGCTGATGTGAAAATGTTAGGCTGCCACTGCCCCTACATATGTGATTCATCTAGAAGGCTGATGTGAAAAGGGGGTTCTCTTCAATTGGGCCCAATACCCATGAAATGAATTTCTAGCAAATGTATGCAAGGCCCAGGATCAGGGGCGTGCATTTTGCTACTCTTGGATGTTGCTTCTCATTGTTGGTTTCATGGGAAGTCCTAGAAGATTCGATCCTCCCTGAGCTCACGCCCGATATGTGTGAAGGTGGGAGATACACAAATTTGTGGGACTTCAAGGATGCGCAGTGTATTGAAGACAATCAAGTCTTTTGGGTCCTCTTTTAGAGTGGACTGGAAGCTACAATAAATTCCCGGCCGCACTTGTCACCTGCCGTGTACAACAAATACAAGAGTATTGTGGTGTTTCATGTGACTATGCATAATGTCCAAGTTAGAGGCTGCAAGGACCCATCATGGATCTCACTCCCATACATGGTTGCGGACGAGGAAATTGATCGCTTAATCATGACATGTCCTCCACAATGGAATATTGGGTTCAAATCGGGTGCGAAGGGCACCGTAAGGACAAGCGCTACAAAGTTCACCCTCCCCACCACCACCAAAGACACCAGAGGACAGGGCCAGGGTACAGGAAAGGAAATGGAACTAGCACCTCAGAAGGGTTCGCAGTAGGGCAAAAGTACTGGGAAGGGCGCGGAACCGACCTTGCAGCAGGATTTGGATGCAGGAGGTGCTAACTCCCCTCGAGGTATAAAATGGACTGGTGAACCTGTGAAAGGACCAAGGAAGAAGCAAAAATCTATATGGCCAAAGAGGGACACAGGAGTCACTTTGACGGAGGACGACCTGGAACATATTGTGGATGTAGTCACTCTCATTGCAGAAGATAAATGGTTGGCTCTGGAAGAGCAGCAAAAAGCCACGGTCGCTACACTCCAGGCCGAGATCCGAGCTCTGCAGCTGAAGACTAACACATTGTAGACAAGCATGATTCAGGCACGGTTGGCCTCAGTGACTAGCAGCGCAATGCTTTTTACAGTGGAAAGACGCCTCTGTCCCCTGTCAGACACAGCCCTCAGGATGAGTCCACTCGACCTAGGAGAGCAAGTCCAGGCCTGTGCAGAAGTACAACTGGATCTAGCTCGGCTGCCACATGAATCATTTCAGTTTCTCTACACCTCTCTATTTGAAGAGATTCAACACAGAGGCCGTTGCGTGCACCAACAGCTCAGTACAACTAAGTAGACCATTGAAGAAAAAATTGCTGAGGTGTCCCAGGCACAGGCTGCTTGTACTCTCGCTGCCGCGCAGCAAATGGAGTTGGAGCACCTAATCAGTAGGCTCTACACAGATGTTATAGAAGATATCCCGGCTACCACCACCCCACAGGCCAAGATTCAAGGGCTTTTTGTAGCACTAAAGGCTTCGAGGATCGAGATCAAGGCAATCAGAACCGACATGGAACATCAGTTTGAGGCCTTGCAGGACAAGTTGCAACCAAAAATGCCACAGGAGGTAAGAGCCCAATGAGTTGCACTGGTTACAGAGGCCACTAATGTCGTTACAGGTCAGATTTCTCAGGGTGCGGAGCTATTAGACACGACTATGCAACTATGGACTAAAGTGTCGCGCGACCCTCTCCTACGCGAGATTAACCAAGAACTGCGATAGAAGGAAGAACAGTTTGAGCAGCTGGAAGCCACTATGCCTACTCTGATCCCTACTCAAATACTGGCACATCTGCATACCAGCCACACCTTGAGAGATTAAATTGAAGAGCTCCACTAGAAAAAGAAGACTCTTAGTGACTGCCTTAAGCCTTGGGCTGATGAAGCCCTCAAGCTCTCCCAGGACATCGATATCGCAGTGAAGCAACTCAACCAGACCTTGGAGAGTGTAACTGCTGCTACATAAGTACCAACTTCATAGAAGTTGGTAGATACTACTCAGAATGCTGCTATGCAGAGTGAAGGAGTGTTTCCCGAGATGGTTGATGCGATCAAGCTGCTATAGGTGAAGGTGGAGAACCCACGGCCATAGTGACTCGGGAAGAGTCACAAGATTGTGTTGGGGCCTGTTGGAATGGGGCTCCCTAGGCTACGAATTTTGTATATTTTTGTATTTATTAGTCTAACGCATGGGTTTTGGGGTGGGTCAAAGCCCCGAATGCATTGTAATGGGTCAAAGGGTAGACCTAGAGTCCACAAACCATAGTTTGTGGACCACAGGATAGCGTAGGTTAAGTCGATATAAATAGATGATTAGTTCGAGTATAAAGGTAGGCAAGAATTAGAACTAATGCTACGTGCGAACTGTTAGATTTGTTTTAGGTTGTTTTGGGTAAGGACTCCTGCTAGCTGTGTGCGTGGAGATTATCAGTCCTACTGTGTGCAGACCCTGCTAGCTATGTTTTGGGTTGTAACTGGATTTTTGGAGGATAATATATGTGGATATATTTAAAGTATCTCTGTGTGATCTGGATCTATTGTGTTACTGTTGATGACTCTGTTTGATGTTGCAAGTACATTTGTGTTATCTATTTATGCTTCGAATCTATCTGTGTTATGGTATAAAGTATATCTGTGATCTGTTATAGATGTGTTTATGATGTTAGGTGCTGGTAATTTCTGATACACACATGGATGCAAAGGTACTGACTAGATATGTGCATGGTAATAGCTCTGTTATGATTAATTGTGGATTATACTATTAAGGAACCTGCGAATAGACCTGTTATGGGTGAATCTGATAGGTTGTGAACACATATCTGCCCTGATTACCTACTCTCTCCAAGGGCGCGGAAACCTGGTTCCAACACCCTCCCATACTACTTCGGGTGAGACCTTGGCCTGTACAAATAGGTCATTGCCAAAATGGACAGTAGTATAGGGGTTTGTTGGAAACCCTTAACCTCCGAACCTGGGTCAGGACTCGTCAAGCCAACAAATGGTTCCGTTGCTGGGACCGAGACCATTTTAAGAGAGAGATCAGGTAATGCCACAGGAAAATTGGAGACCTAAGAAGCTAAATATCACTATATTGATTTAAAATATATACATATTTATTTATTGGGCCATACATTTAGTGAGTACAAACAATACACTATGCCATCCAAGAATGTTATTAGAGTTCATTATTTTTATCATGATTGGTACATGTACCCACCATATGCATTATATAATTTTATGTGTGAATTGGAAATGTTTTGATAAAAACATAAACTAGAAAATCATAAAGATAATACTCGAAGCATGTAGCATATCGTCTTCCAGTAATGACGATTGAGAAAAATGTAGATTTTTTTTTGTTTCTGTCACACTGGAAACATGTGACATGATCCAACATATCATGCTTCACGTCACGAAGGTTATCGTACCCACGCAACTATGTTTCGAGGCACCCCAATGGATGTTTCTCTCACACTGACAACATGTGACATGCTCCAACATCATGATTCACGTCACGAAGGTGATCAATTAAGTGTCGCGAGGCCTATAAAATGGAGGCACCCTGAAATATTTTTATAAGAATCACAATAACGTTTTCCATTTGAGGTGACATTATTATTTCATCTGAGGCAACCATGTCACCTTATTATTGCACCTACTACCTTGTTTCCATATTGAACCTTTGCAGCAACTCCATCGGTGCTCAAGTTCAACTCACTAACTATTTCATTCGCTAAGAGCAGTGAAAATTCTAGTACCAACTACTTTACTCCACTGCACAATACCCTCCTGTTTAATAAACCAAAGAATTATCTAATGAGCTACAGAGTCTCATCTCTGTATTTACAAATAATATATCCATTTCAGATTTCAAAAATATCCTAAAATCTAATTTTCAAAAGATAATTCACTTCTTTAACCTCTCTTGTTGTGACTATAGATATTTAGATAAAATAAAAATACTATACTATACATAGAATATTTACCTCTTCCTCATAAATAAATAAATAAACTTTTGGGTAGTTATATATTTCACTTGCCTGCATTATTAATTTTACTTCTGCATATCAGCATAAGCTGGAATGACATTGACTAATTTTCATAAATTTATTCTAATTCATACCGTAATTCAAAGTCGTCTCAAGTATGGTTACTATTAGTTTTTTTTACCTTAAACTTGCTGCCACTGCCAATCGCTCAAACAATGAATTTTAGCATGAGTTATTTACTCCTTTTGTATATATGTTATATTAGTTTTATGTTTATCATATAATGGTCAATCTATATTCATTTTATGTTTATCAGATAATGGTCATGATTCATATTGATGATATTTTGTTTATTTAAATGAATAAGGATATAATTTTGATATGATATTATAGATTTAATTTTAGTTTTACATAGGGTTAAGTTTAAATTTGTTTATACATAGTAATTTAATGTCCAAAATTGGATATTCTAAAGTAGCTAGTATTTTAAAAAAAAAAAAAATTTAAGTTTATGTTATCTTGTCATGATTGTAATATATTGTCAGAAATAATTTAATTAAATAAATTTATTTTCAGTCACTAATCTATGAAATGATGTCAATATTTTATGCAAATTAATAATGTGTAGAAGTGAGAATTATGTTTTTATAGAGTCATGTAAATTTTAGTAAATTCTCTCTTATAATTATTTTTCTTAATTTAAGTGAGATCATTTTTTTTAATTGGTTAGAATTACTATAATCTAGTAGCTTATGAATTACCATAGTTCTATTGACTAAACATTATTTTTCTTTTTTTAATGAATGACACAATATATTAGCTTTGTATTTTCTTACTATCAATAAAAAATAAATTATTATAATATCATTTAAATAATCATTAAAAAACATTTGTATCATATATTAATTATATAAATTCTAAAAAAATTAATAAATAGGAAAAAATTTCCTACTATACATTTGAGAAGTGTTGCGTGGGAGAAGCATGTCCATAAGATGTCTTCGGTATAATGTAAATAGTAGATATTCTAAAAATGGGAGGATTGGAATTTGGATAAATATAAGCTAAGAATTACAAATCTATTTTTAGATATAATATTGGATCAAATCATTTTTAATTTCTTATCTAAACCTAAATAAATAGTTGGTTCGAAACGTTGACCAAATCCTAATGATGTGATTAATCCGAAAGACATTCATCTGCATTATGGATCTCAAAAGTCTTAGATCTAACACTAAATAAATAGTATTAATATATTATCATAAATAAATTAATCAAATGAATTTATTTTAAACCACTAATATAAGATATTATCTTATTATTTATTAAAACTGACATAGTGTGTATGATCAAAGGCTCATTATTTAGCTCAAAAATTAAATTGCTTGGTATTGATCCAAACCAAAACAAACGGATAGATCTTGTCACCAGGATTCCAACGCAACTTGTTTCATCAAAATCCGAGTTCGTATAAGTAAGTTATGGTCTTATGTTATTTTTCTCAAATAGGTAAAATTTGTGCAGAACAATGGCAGACTGATGACTGGGCAGTCCAATCAGCACCTCAGGAATCTTCAGGGAATATTCTCCAATTTTCAGCCAAAGATACTATGACAAGTGTCACCATCAAATTCGCCAATGTTGCTTGGGAAGTTGTAATATCCCAAAAGGAAGAATGCAGTAATACTGAAACATAATATAAGAATTGCATCAAAGTAAACAATAAATCTAAATACACATTAGAATGCACAGAAATAACTGAGCCATTTTATTATATAGGAGGTGAAAAAGAAAGTACAATAGTGCTCAAAATATGAGACACTCAAGCCCAAGGGATGGCCTGGAATGACCCTACAATGATCCCACAAGAGGGACTGCGTAGCTGTTGAACTGCTGGAAGGTAAACTGCGCTATCCCTACTGCAACTATTGGGACTACAACTGCCTGAAATATAGAAAGTCAGATATAGGTAGAATGGGAGCTCCGATGATGCTGAAAATGTAGATCAGGGCTCAATGATGGATTCCCAAGATAACCTAGAAAGGGTTTCTCCTGTCAATCTAAGAAAACCACCCTCTTAGCGCTCCACATATATGCTGCTAGGAATGCAGATCTGAAGATAGATCTGATGATATGATGGCTGCAATGATCCTCAATCAGATCTATGAAAGAAGGGTTGATCCCTCCTCTAGATCCTTGGGCTAAAAGCTCAAGGTCTAGCTCCTCCAATATCTTCCACTGAAAATAGCTGCTGGATGAACAACAGCTTCAAAAAACTGCGCTGTCAGAGAGGGAGGCTCAATAGCCTATTGCTAGATATGTCAATATATCTCCTGAATTATGGAAACACTAGATCCAATGTGAGGAGATGATCCCTCATATGATTTCCAACTGAAATACTAGAAACTTCCTTCCTCCAATAGATTTACAGGACTCGACTGCGCAATCCTTGAAGGGACTGTTGCTGCATGGAGGTAAAACCCAATGGCCTAAATTCTGGATATAGATCTGTTGCTCCTAAAATGTTGAATGTAAAGATAAAAGTGGTAGGATGAATCCTCCACTGGTTTCCTAGCTGAATGCTAAAAACAACCTCCTGAATATGGCCTCAATTCCTGATAAGGAATGAAGAACAACCCTCTTTCCAGAGCTACTCAAATAAAGAGGTGGGATTCCCGCTCAAGAACACCCTGTGCTTAAAAACACTGCAAACTCTACTAAACAACCCAAGCCAGCATAGAAATGTCCTAAGACAAATCTAGATCTAAACAGATCAAGAAATGAATAATCCAAATCATGCCCTCCAATGTGCCTTCACTTTCATTATATAGATATGAGCCTTCCATAGCTTAGGCCCACTACAAAACTGCGTTGTACATGTGGAAAAAAGTCTCCATGGTTGACTGCGCTATTGATCCATGTCCTCCATCATGTTCACATGGGGTGATTACCCTCTCCATCATGTGTGCATTAAATGCATCACTTCCTCCACTATCTTATCATACGTGTTTTATGATCTTCTTTGAATGCACTATGATCTTAGTTGACCTTATCAAAGATCCTCATGATTTTACATTTACGATCCATGATCTTATTTGACTATTTCATCCTGCATAATCTATCTCATAAATGAGACATGATCTCCATTAATGGAGCTACTCTGCTACTCCATGATTTTAGATCTATATCTAGAATATCCGCATACACACATAAAAAGTTGATTTTATTCATATTTTGAGGATTATGGGTCCCTCCACCCTTTTATTTACTTAATTAATTAAGTTTATTAATAACTCTAATATTCTAAATATCATGTGAAAATTTGGGAATATTACAGTCCTCCTCGGCAAAATGTTGCTTGTCCTCAAGCAACTGCAAAAGTAGATGCTAGAGCAATCTGTCTCCCTCCAAATGGCATCCACACAAGGAAGGTATCCCCATTTGCTAAAATGAGTTATGTATGCCCAACATCAAGGTTGCATCTCTTAGATTTCTAGAGTGATCTCTATCTGTGTAGCTAGATACCCTTCATCAATCATGAACCTCCAAGTGACAACTGCAAGTTGTCCAACATCCTCCACAATACATGAGATACATAAAAATAGATGGTCCCTTCCACAAGAGGAAAGCTCCAACTTACAAAGTATACCTTCATCCCATGCTAAATGAAGTAAACAGAGGCTTTTCATGCCTCCATCCTTAGCCCTGTTGGCCTTGTTGGATCTAAGCATCATCCCAACATTGTACAAAAGAAGAAGTAGAGATATATGGGTAGACAGAGATGTTAAATCATATTCTCGCAATAGTAGCCAATGCAACAATGCTCCCTGCTGCCACACCACACCATCAAGATCCCAAGTATGGTTTCGATACTCTCCATGTAAGAGTCATCAGAGCAGTGCCTCTTTCTTCCATCCTCCAACACTATCATGAAAAGTAGAGGAGTATGTAGGACCAAAGACCCCCAATAAAAGCCACAACAACAAGATCTCTTGCTGCCTCTTCACACCATCATGTGAATCATGGAGTAACAACAACATACTGAAGGACATATGTAATGTCATATCAGCCCAATACAAACAAACTCCATTATCACATATCATGAGAGTATTATGTCATACTACAAACAATATCAAACACATAAACATGGGAGATTTCATGTGCTGGAAAAAATCTCTCAACCAAAATGAACATGCCTTCTTCTGTTGCATTTTATCATTGATACACAAGGCATGAATCAACAAAACATGAGCTATTGGGTGGTAAAAATACTCACCCAAGAGCAGCCAACACAACCATGCCTCCTTCTTCATTTCATGAGTGTTCTTCAAGGCATGGATCAAAGAAATAGGAGCCTTTGGGTAGTGAAAAAACTCTCCCAAGATCAACCAACGTAACCAAGCTTGCTGGCCCATGTCATATATCTGCAAGTGGTCATGCAACCCCTTGCTTATCATCCTCACCCACTCATCCCAATGCGGATGATGAATGATGTACTGCATAATCATGGTATCCTCCCTTTGTAGAGTACCATCCTCCCCAAACTGATGAAGAACTTTGCACTTCATGAAATGTTGAAGTGCGTCTCCAATGAGATCTCTCAATGAGATTCTCTTTTCACCAAAGGCCCTCCAAAACAAAGAGGTTATGGATCTGCTGCAGGTAGAGGTTTCTCTTTGAGTTGTGAGATGCTCATTAAGAAAGTTTCATCTAGAAAGGAGGAAAGATTCCTCATCTCAAGATGTCTACCATTTTTCATCTTCACCTCCATTGCTTCATGAGTGAAGCTACCTTCAGAATGCTCCAAGAATAATGGGGCTCCTTCATTATCATTGTTACTAAGTGATAGCGTTGTAGATCTGCATGGTAATATAGATGTTGTCTCCAAGAAAGGTACAATACTAATCTCATAACTAGTCATTGTACGTAGGATCATGCTCATCCCATTTTCTGAAACTCTACATTTCAATTCAAAGGGTTGAATGTATTTCATCCATGACAAACTGGGATAGCTTTTCATTTCCTCCTTGATTAGATCAAGGGTCCTCTATGCTGTGATAGTTTGTTGTTTCAAATCAGCATTTTTTTCTAACCCTTGGTTATGCATTGGTCCTGATGGCATGTCCCCATAAGTTTCAATAAGATCTACATAACCAATAGGACCTGATGAATGTGTATGAATACCTTGGATCAACTAATGTGTGGTAACCTCTTTCCAGAACACAAGAGATCCTCCAACCGGGACAATAATGTCTCCAACTGCTGGTAAGAGTGATGGCTGCTCTTCTATCAATGTACCAGCATTGGAATCTTCCTCTTCTTCCTCATGCATCTCCTGAATCATGCGTGGGACTCTATATGTCAAGAGCTCAATAATATCTTGCAAATATGAAAGTGTATATTCTCTAAAAGTTAGTACTTCTGCAACTGGTGGTTAATGTAGTGACTTCTTGTCCAGAGTGACAAGATTAACATCCTCCTTTGTTTCCTTAGGAAATGTCACTTTGTGACACATCTCTCATTTTCTCACATCAAATTTCTTCCTCAACTTGTGAAAGAAATCTGAATATTTAGTCACCTTTGCATGCTCCATGTGACCAAACCACCAATCATTGGCTTCACCATAAATATGAAGTGTTGCAATCTGGACAACCTCTTTTTCAGCCACAGGATGTATCATGAAAAATGTATCTAACTCTTTCCTCCAAACCTTAGTAGTTCTTGAGGAAGGTCCATAAAATGTAGGAAAATAAAATCTATTGTGCCTCTTTCTTCTATTGCTGCTATAGGATCCTCTTTCTTAATTGATTTGGAAGAATTTTTGGAGAGTTAGACTCTCTTTGAATGCTTTAGACTATTCTTTGTACTCTTCAAGATATAGACTGAGAGTCTCATGAGTCTCAGGTTCTCTTCTTTCTTCATTTCTACACCTTTTACCTTCTTTAAAGAAAGTGGTTGTTGGCGTCTTGTTCTTTGGAAGATTGGCATACCAAATGACAAAGTAACATGAAAACAATCTTTATAGTTCTAGAACCTAGCCTTCCTAGACTCAAAGAGGGATATCTCAAATTGTTTTGCAAAGGATATGTGCTTGTTTGATTTTAAGGGTTGATTTTAGGCTAGTTATGAAGTATGAGGTTTTATTGTTTATTTTGGTTGGGTATGATGATCAAAGAGCATAAATAGAATGAGGAAATATCTAAGTCATTGGGAAATGGAGTCAAATGAAAGTCATGATAGGTTCATTAATGGATCAGGGAGTATCATAGGGAAAATATAACTTGGCCAATGGATCTTTAATGTTGAGGATAATGAGGTGAACATTAAGGATGAGAATGAAAGATAGGGCAAAGATCAGTTAATAATTCTTTATCATGTACTTTAAACAAGAAACATCTTTCAAGGCATCTATTTTGAAGCAAGCCAAAGGACAGGGCAAACCATAGACTTCTTTGGACAAAATTTTAATAATTAAACCTTTGAGATAACAATCCAGCAATCAAAAGACTACTTTCAGATAAGAAAACATATAAGATAAATAGTAAAAGAAACCTAACATCAAACATAAATAATCTAATCTGCTTTTGAAAAACTCTTTAGGAACCTTTAAAGCAACTTTTTGAGGCATTCTAGAGGACAGGGCGCACCATAGAATTCCATGGTTTAGACTCTACTAAGTATACTTTGAAAAGATCTTTAAAAACAATATCTCAAGTTGTACTCAAAAGAGCATGGAATCACCACTTAATTTCCCTGGTTTCACTCTATTGAAATCATTCCTCAAAACATCTCAAGCCGTACTCAAAGGGATATGGACTTAACAAAAGGGAGATTCCTTGGTTATACTCTATTGAATTATTTCTAAAATAAAAATCTAGATGGAACTGGAGGGAAATTAATAATCCTCCAATTAGACCTTGCAGAAGAAAACATTAAGACAGTGAAGAGTGAATAGAACTAAGGCGCTTTCAAAAGACATTTCTTAGCCTAAAAATTTTACTCTACTGTAACAAAGAAAGATGGAAACATAATGAAAATAGGAAATAACAATAACAGATAGAAGCACTTCACCAAAAACCAAGCTCAGGGATCTAGTGATCTAGCCTCCTCCATCAACAAACAAATCAGGGCATCCACAAGATCCAAAACATAAATTTTCCTTCAACTTCCAAGATACTATGTATTACTTTAAAGAGTCATCAAATGCCAACAATACAATGAGTTCAGATGAGTATTTATGCTGCAAATGAGAAGGTGAGTTTAAGATAGGGGTTGAGTATCATTTATTACAAAGTAAGTGCATTCCTAACCTTGAAAACCATGCAAGGCATAAGGCAGGAATATCTATAGCTACTTCTTTTCTTCAATAACTCCTATCTTAACTTCTAAAGAAGAAGCGGTAAAAAGTTTGACTTTAAGGCCTATTCTTAACTATTACAATAGCTGCCTTGATAGACAAAAATATCTTCTGACTGTGTAATAACTGTCCAAATGCCTTTATGGAAAGAAAACATGTTGTATGTGGCAGTTTGGTCTTTGGAGGAGTAACTGCTGCTTCATTGAGTTATTCGAGACTGTCATTGGGTTGAGTTGCCTTTTTTCTTATCATAAAACTCAGTATTAGGCATTTAACCTTGATTTATCCTTAATATTCTGTCTTACTGCCTTTATCTTCTATTTCTGCTTATGATTGTTTTGTTCATTTATTCTGTCTTTAAACCTTTGACCTTTATCCTTTTAATCAATGTCTTTATGGTTAATCCTCTATATTTATCTTTTTGATTGAGGATTAGCCCTCAATCCTTCTGTTCTTCGTTTATTTACTGATTCTTTTGTTATATTTTTCCTTTGTGTGCGGGGAGGGTTTCTCCATGGTATGAGGGTTCATAACCTATCGATGATCATGATTCATGGAGGGTTAAGCTTTTATGTAAGCCCCTAGTCCTTTAATGAAAATCCACCTCTTGGATCATCATCCAGAGGATATTTTGATCATTTTAATGCCTCTGTGGGCATCACTGCCTTTAAAACCTGCAAAAGGGCGCAAACACACATTAGTTTAAAGCCTGCGGAAAGGGAAAAACTTCTTTTTTCGGGGTTTGGAGCTGTCGGGTGCGATTTGCAGAGGAAGAGAGGATGAAGAGGGGGGAGGGGGGGGGGGGGGGGTTGTATGTGGAAATAGGTGAAAAGGCGAAGAAATTTGAATTTTGGGCACGAGGGGGAGAAATTGGTTTTCAAAAACCACGGTGGTTTATCGCGTGGGTTAAGAGCGGTAAATGGTATTGGGAGGGGGCCGTGCGATTCCACTTATCGGTTGACATGTGTCTTGGCCAATACCACTTTTTTCGCGTGGTTCGAGGCTGTTAAAGCTTGGTGCAAGAATCTATGTGATATGCAGTCTCGACCGTTGGATCTCAAGAGGTGAGATTGACGGTGTAGAGGGCTTTGGGGACCGGGGCATAGATATGTGGAGTGGAGCCAAGGCGTGATGATGTATGCAGGTTTGTTGGGTAGTGCAGGTTTATATGATGAACGAGCAGATTGATGGGGATGCGACTGCTATCAGATCACGGCCTACAGCTCCAGATCTACGGTGGAGATGGTCTGATGAAAAGGTGAAGTGGGGCGAAGGAAAACAGGCCCACTTTAATCTTTCAAAGGTTAAGGGGGTTTTTATAAGGTTATGAGGGTGAATAAGGATTGAAGGGCGAAAGTGAAGCTTAGGATAGGGAAGAGGCTTAGGATATAGTGGAGGGAAGGGTTTTATGAGGGTAAGGGGATAAGGCTTAGGCCAAAAGGGGCTTAAGGGCCAATTATAATAAAAAGGGCAGACTTTAATAAAAACAAGGTTTTTATAAAGTTTTTTTTTTTTTTGGGTCCGATAGGCCTAAATTTAAACTTTAAACAATGTAAAAAAGGAATTTTTACATTGTTTAAGGCCTTCTTAGAAGAAATATGATGAATGAGGGAATTATGAGGGGTTTTTAGAGGGGAAAATGGGGATAAATGAGAGTGTAAGTGAGGTGATGAAACGAGGAAAACAAGGCCCAAAAATGGAGTTTTATTGGAGCAGCAGGGTAGTTTTGAGAAGGAAATGATAGGAAAATTTAGTAGAACAGTTAGGTTTAGGATAATGAAGGAAGTGAGATTTCTAGAACTCACAATGTTTCTTCAAATGTTGTTTCTAGAAATATAGGCTTTATAACTTAGTCATCCTTTGATATCAACAAAAATTACTGATGACTAATAGTGGCTCCACTTGGGGAGGGAAACTTTCCTTTCAAGGTGTCCGGAACCTTCAATTTATCAAATCTCTAAGTTTCAGCAGACAATTTCCTTTCCATTGGGCATATTTCCCTTCTTTTCATTTGCTAATATTTCTCTAAAATGACAAATTTTTAACAATCTGCAATATGTGATTTCTTTTGACAACATTTCTGCTTACCCAATCCTACTTGTCCTATCATTTTTTCTTCTTCTTTGAGTGCATTTGAACTAGAAAACTCTTTGAAATTTTATTTTTGAAAATAAAAATAAAAAATCTATTCCTATCCTTATTTCTTTCGAGATTTTAGATTAAACTATTGAACTCTTTTATTTTCTACCTAAACTAATTGACTGCCAAGATTAAATTGTTTGGTAGTCTTGATTCTCTAACTATTGACATGAAATTTAAAGCATGGTTTGAATCAGGATTAGACAGTCTGATTAAACATGGTTGTGGAATTTGGAATAGCTGCACATAATCATTATTTTCATAAAAGTAAATTTAGAAAGATAAGGCTGTGATTTGTTCTTAGTAAGGCATCCTTATCTATCTCTTTGGTTCTGTTTTAAGCATGTGGAACCAACATCTTCATATTTTCCTAATATATCCTTTCTGATAAGTCAAGTCTAAAATAATCTTGTCAATCATTGTTTCTACTAACTTATCAACATAAATTTAAAACATCTTCAGCCATGATTAGGCTAGATGACTGAACAAGGTATCATTTGAATCAGTAGTGGATTTTAGACTTGTACACTTTTAGCAGTACTATTTTTTGGGTATGGGGCTGTACTCATTTTGAATTTTCCCTCTTTTACTTTCTCTTTTATTTTTTTTGTATTTTATTCAATATTTCTCATGCAATGTTATGTATAATGAGTGAAAAAATTGAAGCTAAGACTCTTGACAGAAATAATGTTTGAGCATCCTGCCATTGATAGGACCTCCAAATAATTCTTCTCCTTTCAACCCTTGTAAAAATAAAGAATTATGACCCCTAATTGAATGAATGATATATTGTCCTTTTCACAGATTCTCAAACTTGCCATGTTTACCTTTTTCTTCCCTCTTGGAATCCCATTTCAAGACTGTATCTCCAAATTGGAAATTGTTTGATTTATTTCTTCTGTCAAAGATGTTCTTGATATTTTCTTGAACTGCTTGTGTCCTTTTGTACACTTCCTCTCTTGTCTGCTGTAAATGAATGGTTTGATTTAGCCTTCTCTGCATGTCATTTTCTTCTGTTTGTACTTCTTGGAGAAGTTTTATGACTGGAACTCCCAAAGATGTAGGGAAGACTGCATATAGGCCATATACCAGCTGATAGGGGGACATATTTATTGATTTCTTGGTGGTCAGTCTATCAGCCCATAATGCATGAACAAGCTTACTATGCCATGATTTCTGATTTTGATCTAGCAATTCTTTAATAATGTTGATCAGGATTTTATTTGATGATTCATCTAGGCCATTTCCTTGGGGGTAATAGGCTGTGGAATTCCCTAATGTGATATGGTATTTATAGTAGAAGTCAATCATTATTTTGGATTTCAAGGCAACATCATTGTCTGTAATCATTTTCCTAGGACAACCAAAACGGGATAGTATGTTGGTTTTAAGGAATTTGATAATGACAGAATCAATAGCATTCCTAGAAGGGATAACTCCTATCCATTTGGTAAAATAATCAGTGGCAGTAAGGATCCACTTATGTTGGGCAGATGATGTTGGGTGAATTTATCCAATAAAGTCTAAACCCCATTGTTGAAAGGGAGCCTCAACACTGATGGGATGCAAAGGTAAAGGTAGGAGTTTCCTCTTGCCATAAAAAATTTGACACTTATGGCAAGTCATGACTAGTTTTTGAGTATCAAGGAAAAGGGTGGGCCAATAGTAGCCAACTCATCTTGTTTTCTATAGTCTTCTAGTAAAGGTGGCCTCCACATTCTCCCTCATGCAAATCATGCATGATTTTTCCTGCATCATTATCAAGCAAACATTTAAGCAAATTGCCAACAACATTTTTCCAATATAACACTCCATCCAAAATGCAGTAATTTAAAGCTTTCTATTTCAAGAATCTAGCTTTATTCTTTGATAGAGAAGGAGGAGTATTAAGATAGAGAAGCACATAAATGATATCATCATACCAATATGAATTCAAAAATATTTCTTCAATGTATGGAGTTGTGAATTCTTTTGTTTCTTCCAAAACATCAACCATGTTTATATCTAATACTTGGAAATTTGATTCTGCCATGAGTTTTGCTAATCCCTGTCCTTTAATTAGCTTGGTAGGCCTAATTTCTAAATCATATTCTAAGATAATTTCAAACTATTTTCCCCTTTTACCATCAGGGTCTTGATTTAGAATGTCCTTGACAACTGTATGTGGAACAAAAACAATGATATGGGAATGTAAAATGTATACCCGGAAATATTTTAATTCTTTTATCAAGGCCAAGGCCTGCTTCTCCATGATATTATATTTGATTGGAGCATCTCTTAAGGCTTTGCTAAAAAAGGATGTGGGTTGTTCTTGCCCTGTATTATTCTTTTGCAGCAATACTGTAGCAATTGTGTGTTCAGAGGCAAATGAGAAAATGCAGAAATCTTTAGTGAAATCAGGACTAATAAGAACTGGTGTTTGAGTGAGAGCTTGTTTAACCAGTTCAAATGAATGTTTGGCTTCTATGGTTCATTTAACCCCTGTTTCATTTTTGAGCATGTTTGTGATATTCCTCAAAAGTTCAGCAAGGTTGGGGATGAACCTCAAAAAAATGATCTTCCCAATGAAAGATTGCAATTCTTTGAGGTTTCTAGGATGGCTGATTTTCAATATGCCTTCAATCCTTTTAGGGTCTACTTTGATTCCCTCTTCAAAGATTATGTGACCAAGAAGTTTTCCTTCCTAGAGACCAAAGAGTGTCTTTTTGGGATTCAAAGATAAGCCATATTTCCTACATTTCTCAAAAACCTTTATCAAATGAATCAAATGTTCTTTATTAGTTTTGGAGAAAACAGTGATGTCATCAAGGTAAATGATTATGAAATAGCCTATGTCTTCTGAAAAAGCTATGTCCATGGCCCTTTGGAATGTGGCTCCTACATTCATCAAACCAAATGGCATTTTAACATACATGAATGTACCCCAAGGTGTGATAAATGCAGTTTTTTGTTGGTCACTTGGGAGTACTAGCACTTGGTTGTAGCTTGAAAAACCATCCAACAATGATATTATTTTAGATACAACCACCTTTTGAAGTATATGGTCCATTTTAGGCAAGGGATAATTATCTTTTAGGGAGGCTCTGTTTAGATTTCTGAAGTCAATGCAAAGCCTAATTTCCCCAGTCTTCTTCCTAACAGACACAAGGTTGGAAACCCACTATGAGTATCTAAGGGGAACTATGATCCAAACATCATGCATCTTTTTTATCTCTTTTTCAACTAAAGGTAATAAAACAAGGTTTATCATTCTTATTTTTTGTTTGAAAGGTTTCTGATTTTCCTTACGAGGAATTTTGTGTTGAATAATGTTGGTATCATATGATTTCAGATCTTTGTACCCCCATGCAAACACATCTCCAAACTCCTTGAAAATTTCAATATATTTCTGTTTGATGTGAGTAGGAAGAGTGCTAGATAACTTGATCATCTTGGGTTCATTTATGTTGCCTATGTTATGTTCTTCTACATTAGTTTATGTAGGCTCCATCTTTGGTTTTTTAGCTACATCATTGAAGTCAAAAAACCCCTCTAATGGTGTAAGGCCCCTTGGTATTGAATCATTTTCAATTTGTAAAACTTCAAGGTCCTCTTGATCTGGTTTTTTTAGTAATTCTACCTTATAAAGATGTTCAAATTGGTTTATATCAGCAGTAGAGGACAACTTTGTTTCATGGGCTTGTTTTTCATTAGGACAACTTTTTTCATGGCTTGAGCTAGGTGTTGGTTTAGAAAAATCATTTATTGATTGCAGAAAATCATCAATGTGTTCATCACCCTCAAACACTTGCCAATAGTTTTCATTGTCAGGGACTGTAGGCATATTTTTTACTTTGACATTGAATTGTTTTTTTATCTGGGGTATTTGGAAATTTCTGGCAGCAAAGGCAAGTTCATTTGCAAGGTTGTTTTTAGCTCTAGGGATGAAGGTGAGTTCATATCTTTCAAAGGTTTTTAGGAGCTCTAGGGAAACATTCCTATATTCTCTTAATCTTGGGTTTTTGGCTAAGTACTCCCCTTTTATTTTCCTAACAATCAGCTTTGAATCTCCTTGGACTGATATTTTCTTGGCTCCTAAATATTTGAGAAAATGTAGGCCAAGGAGGAGGGCTTCATATTCTGCAATGTTATTTGTGCATGGGAAGTCAAGTTTATAAGAATGTCCTTCGTTCATATTATGTATCCATGAACCAGCTCCAGAACCTATTTTGCTACAAGAGCCATCAAAGCTAATTTCCCAAAGTGTTTCTGTCTCATATTAATTCTCATTTTGTTGTTCAAGGCTGCTAAGGTTAGGGTTGTTAGATTTTTTCTTTGAGGACTGTTTTGACTGTCTAGGTGGACTTATTTCCATTTCATTTTCCGTTTCTTGTTGCATGATTTCATCTTCATTGTATAATATAAAAGAATCTAAATCTGAATGAATAGAATAAATAGGAGTGTTGTTTGGCCTATCTATGTTGCTTACCATAAATTTCATATGAGATTCTCTATATAATTTTCTAGTTTGATTAAAAACCGGAATCGTAGCATAAGACATGTCCATTTGAAGGCTTCCCTGAAGTTTGGCTCCCCATGATCTAGATAAAAGCATGCCATACTTAGGGGGAATGTCAGCAACCACTATGTCCATAACTAGACCTTTGGTAAGAATTTTTTCCATATTGACACATAAATCCTTGATCAGACCTAAAAATTTAACTCTACTTGAATCAAAGGAATACAGGTTCTTGTAAGGTTTAGTAATTTCTAGGACTAATATCTCCATCACCACTTTTGGCATAATATTGTGAGAGGCACCAGATTATAGCATGGCATTGTGTAAGATATAATCATGTATATTCAAGCTGACATAAAATGGAGGAATGGTCCCTTGGTATTTCCCTTCTACTTTAGGACCAAACAACAATTCTGGTTTATCATCTGTCAAGTTCAAAGTGTCATTGTCATTGCCTATATTAAAAGCTTTCAAAACTTGATTTTTATACACATCCTGGGTTACTAGTTCGGCCAAGGGTATGCTAATTTTAATCTTGGAAATTTCACCCTCAAGGTTGAAAGGGACTATTGATTTGACATATTTACATATGATTTTTCAATCATAGTTTTTTCAACAATTTTGATTTGTTGAGTTTTATTAGGAGTGTTATTTAGGACAGATTTGTCAGGGCCACTAGCAGAGGTACTAGGGTAGCTTGGGTCAATGTTTTGCTGACTGGTTTTGTCCTTATTTGAGTTAGCTTTCTTAGACAAAGTGTTATTACTATTTGTTGTTTTTATAAGAAGGTTTTCTGATTTGTTTCCTAAAAAAAGTATCCATTTGATCTTTCTTGGCTGAATCTAGGTACTTTTTGCTTCTAAGATAATATTGTCTGTGTACTTCCATTATTTCATTTTCAAACCCCAATTGGTAACCTTCAGAATCCTCATAGTTTGTGTCAGTTTGTTCTCAGGTGAAGAACCCTTGTTCTTCTTCAGTGAGGAAAATATCACCATCACTGTCAGATCCTATCGGATTTATGTGATTTTCTTCCAACCATTCAATTTCCATTTCTTCTTCTTGATCTACATAGTTTTGTTGAAAGCGAGGCCTAATTTGTTGGTCATTATCTCTTTGTCTATCTTGAATATGGTCTCTTCTGAAATTTGGATTTATATTTCCGTTTTGGGGATTGATTTGGTTTTCTCTAGGAGGCATCCTATCATTTAAATTTATTTTCTCAAGCATTCTTTCCATTACCCTCACTAAGTTGTCAATTTTTGCGTCAGATGATGAGGTTGATGCCATTGTTTCATCTTTGTATGTAACTCTTTTTTCTGATTTCAACCTAGCTCTTTTCTCAATCAGATTTTATTCTACACTTATAGCTCCCCTCTGCATATCTTCTAAGGTTAAAGGGTCTCTTTCTCTTAGCTGGTAGGCCATGTATAGATCAAAGCCTTCAGGAAAATTAGCTAAGGCAAAGCCTAGTGGAGGTTTCATGTTTGGGGGAAGTGCATTGTAAACACTATTGAACCTACTGCAATTATCTTGGATACTTTCCCCAGTGTTTCTTTTAAGGTTTCTATATTATGAAAGGATTTGGAAAGGGTTATTTTTAATTTCCCATTTTTTTATGAATGTCTGGTATAAAGAAGGGAGATCATTTATGCTATTAGGAGTTAAGATTTTAAACCATTTCTTGGCTTCTCCTCCTAAAATTTGGGCAAATATTCTCATCTTAATGGTCTCTTCTTCTATTTCCATGTAATCAAAAGCATCATACATTTTATCTACATGTTGTTGGGAAGTAGTAGATTGAGTTCTAGTGAAATGGGGAATTCTGGATTGATAATCATTTGGTAAAGGAACCAAGGGTTGTGGTAACACTAATGGGGCATACCATGCTACCATGGTAGGAGCGAATGGGGGATTTACAGGAGGTGGACTTGTGAAAGGGAAAGTGGGATGAAATGGAGTGTTTTGAACAGTGGAAGTATGGATGGGTGTGTTGGAAGTGCTTGGACCAGCAAACTAATTTTGAGTAGATTTGTTATGGAAGGAGGTGAAGTGATGGAGAAGCTGAAAATCAGGTGGAGTGGAAAGGGTGGCTTCTCTACTAGGGCTATACTACAAATTTGTGGGCTCAAGGTCAGCATGGTCTATATCACTGTGTGACTTGGTTCTGAATAGTTTCTTTGTTTGAGACAAGTCAAAGTGAGGATCTTTCAAGACTATGATATTTTCAGGGACAGATCTTGTTCTTTGGATAATCGTAACAGTAGTTAAATTTATAGATCTGGAATTTTTCCACAAAATATTTTATGGATCATCAACTATTGTAGGAGGATTTGGGTCTAGATGAGATCTAGTATCGATCCTATGTGAAGCTATATTTCAAGTTAAAAATTTAGGAGAGGCTAAAAGTATAAGGATTGTTTTCAAAAGTTTAACCTCTCTTAGTGTTTAGTTTCTTCCTAGAATATCTGACTAGGCTTCTAAATTCCTTTAGGACTGATATGATACAATCCTCAGGAAATCTAAGAATACTAGTGGAGTAATAGGCCTACTGAGGGTAGTGGAGTGGTCAGGTGGAAATGTTTAGATTTTCTGAAGGTAAAATGTGTTATGGTCCACCACCAATAAGTAATAAAAGCCAATCAAGGGATATTTTTGGGTTTTCTGAGGTTTTATGTTGTTCTATGGTTTTTAAGAGTGTTCTATACCTGAAACATCATGTAGCTAAGATGGTGAAACAAACAGAGTCTACTCTATGGCTGATAGCTTGATTTTATTTAAGGTTTTTGAAGGTAAAAATGAGTCTATAAGAGTCTTTAGGCCATCATACACTCAGGTCCCACCGTGATCGCCAGAATGTTGGTGTCCTGTGATTTGGTAGATTGGCATACCAAACGGCAAGGTAACATGAAACCAATCTTTAGAGTTCTAGGACCTATCCTTTCTAGACTTAGAGAGGGATCTCTCAATTTTTTTTGCAAAGGATATGTGCTTGTTTGCTTTTAAGGGTTGATTTTAGGCTAGTTATGAAGTATGAGGTTTTTTTGTTTGTTTTGGTTGGGTATGATGATCAAAGAGCATAGATAGAATGAGGAAATATCTAAGTCATCGGGCAATGGAGTCAAATGAAAGTCATGATAGGTTCATTAATGGATCAAGGAGTATCATAGGGAAAATCTAACTTGGCCAATGGATCTTCAAAGTTGAAGATAATGAGGCGAACATTAAGGACGAGAATGAAAAGTATGAAAAAGAGAAATTAAGAATTATTTATCATGTACTTTAAACAAGAAACATATTTCAAGGCATCTGTTTTGAAGCAAGCCAAAGGACAGGGCAAACCATAGACTTCTTTGGAAAAACTTTTAAATAGTAAACCTTTCAGATAACAATACAACAATCAAAAGAATACTTTCAAATAAGAAAACATATAAGATAAACAATAAGAGTAGCCTAAGATCAAATAGAAATAATCTAATATGCTTTTGACCAACTCTTTAGGAACCTTTAAAGAAACTTTTTGAGGCAATCTTGAGGATAGGGCGCACCATAGACTTCCTTTGTTTAGACTCTACTAAGAATACTTTGAAAAGATCTTTAAAAACAATATCTCAAGTTGTACTCAAAGGAGCATGGACTCACCACTTAATTTCCCTGGTTTCACTCTATTGAAATCATTCCTCAAAACAACCTCTCAAGACGTACTCAAAGGGATATGGACTTAACAAAAGGGAGACTCCTTGGTTATACTCTATTGAATTATTTATAAAATAACAAGCTAGATGGAACTGGAGGGCAATTAAGAATCCTCCAATCAAACCTTGCAGAAGAAAAAATTAAGACTGTGAAGAGTAAACAAAACTAAGGTGATTTCAAAAGATATTTCTTAGCCTAAAAATTTTACTCTACTGTAATAAAGAAAGATGGAAATAGAATGAAAATAGGAAATAACAATAAGATATAGAAGAACTTAACCAATAGCCAAGCTCAGTGATCCAGTGATCTAGCCTCCTCCATCAACAAACAAATCAGGGCATCCACAAGATCCAAAACATCAATTTTCCTTAAACTTCCAAGAGACTATGTATTACTTTAAAGATTCATCAAATTCCAACAATACAATGGGTTCAGATGCAATATTTATGCTGCAAATGAGAAGGTGAGTTTAAGATAGGGTTTGAGTATCATTTATTACAAAGTAAGTGCATTCCTAACCTTGAAAACCATGCAAGGCATAAGGCATGAATATCTGCAGCTACTTATCTGCTTCAATAACTCCTATCTTAACTTCTAAAGAAGAAGAGGTAAAAAGTTTGACTTTAAGGCCTATTCTTAACTATTACAATAACTACCTTGACAGATAAAAATATCTTCTGAGTATGTAATAATTGTCCAAATGCCTTTATGGAAAGAAAACATGTTGTATGTGGAAGTTTGGTCTTTGGAGGAGTAAATGCTTCTTTGTTGAGTTATTAGAGACTATCATTGGGTTGAGTTGCCTTTGTTTTGATCATAAAACTCTAGTATTAGGCCTTTAACCTTGATTTATCCTTAATATTCTATCTTACTGCCTTTATCTTTTGTTTCTGCTTATGACTATTTTGTTCATTTATTTTTTGTCTTTAAACCTTTGAATTTTATCCTTTTAATCACTGTCTTTATGGTTAATCCTCTTTATTATCTTTTTTATTGAGGATTATCCCTCAATCCTTCTCTTCTTCATTTATTTACTAATTCTTTTGTTATATTACTCCTTTGTGTGCAGGGAGGGTTTCTCCATGGTATGAGGGTTCATAACCCATTGATGATCATGATTCATCGAGGGTTAAGATTTTATGTAAGCCCTTGGTCCTATAATGGAAATCCACCTCTTGGATCGTCATCCAAAGGATATTTTGATCATTGTAATGCCTTTGTGGGCATCACCGCCTTTAAAACCCGCAAAAGGGTGCAAACACACATTAGTTTAAAGCCTGCAGAAAGGGAAAAATAGTTTTTTTTCGGGGTTTGGAGCTGCCGGGGGCGATCTGCAGAGGAAAAGAGGATGCAGAGGGGGGGGGGGGGGTTCCGTATGTGGAACCAGGTGGAAATGTGAAGAAATTTGAATTTTGGGCACAAGGGGGAGAAAGTGGTTTATCGCGTGGGTTAATAGTGGTAAGTGGTATTGGGCGGGGCTACGCGATTCCACTTATCGGTTGATGCGTGTCCTGGAAAATACCAATTTTTTCACGCGGTTTGGGGCCGGTAAAAAGTTGGCCAATAATCTATGCAATATGCGATCTCAGCCATCGTATCTCAAGAGGTGAGATTGATGGTGCAGAGGGCTTTGGGGACCGGGGCACAGATCTGTGGAGTGGAGCCAAGGCGTGATGACGTATGCAGGTTTGTCCAGTAGCGCAAGTTTATATGATGAATAGGTGAATTTACGGGGATGCGACCACCTTTGGATCAGATCCCAGGGCTCCAAATCTATGGTGGAGATGGCCTGATGAAAAGGTGAAGTGGGGAGAAGGAAAACAGGCCCACTTTAATCTTTAAAAGGTTAAGGGGGGTTTTATAATGTTGCAAGGGTGAATAAGGATAGAAGGGCGGAAGTGAAGTTTAGGATAGGGAAGGGGCTTAGGATATAGCGGAGGGAAGGGTTTTATGAGGGTAAGGGGCTAAGGCTTAGGAAAAAAGGTGCTTAAGGGCCAATTATAATAAAAAAGGCGGACTTTAATAAAAATAGGTTTTTTATAAGTTTTTTTTTTTTTTTTTTTGAGGGTCCGATAGGCCTAAAGTGAAACTTTAAACAATGTAAAAAAGGACCTTTTACATTGTTTAAGGCATTCTTAGAAGAAATATGATCAATGAGGGAATTATGAGGGGTTTTTAGAGGGGAAAATGGGGATAAATGAGAGTGTAAGTGAGGTGATGAAACGAGGAAAACAAGCCCAAAAAATGGAGTTTTCTTGGAGCAGCAAGGTAGTTTTGAGAAGGCAAAGATAGGAAAATTTAGTAGAATAGTTAGGTTTAGGATAATGAAGGTAGTGAGATTTCTAGAACTCACAATGTTTCTTCAAATATTGTTTCTAGAAATCTAGGCTTTATAACTTAGTCATCCTTTGATATCAGAAAAATTACTGATGACTAACAGTGGGCATAGTGGATCTATGAGGAGATCTATGATTCTCCGGTCTTCTTTTCTGCTGATAGGAAGTGCTTGGACCTTCCTCTTCAAATATTCTTCTTTGATTGACCTCCTTGGAGAGATGTTGCATGGATCTAAAGAGAGGAGTGGCAAAACTACAATCCTCCTTCATGATAGATCTCATCTATATGCTTCTTATTTTGATGCAAAAGATGAAGCATCCACAAGCTCAGCCAAAGATCATGCTCCGATACAACTGTAATATCCCAAAATGGAGACTGCAGTAATACTGAAACACAATATAAGAAATGAAGAAAAGTAAATAATAAATCTAAATACACATTATAATGCATAGAAATAGTTGAGCCATTTTATTATATATGAGGTGAAAAATCAAGTACAATAGTGATCAAAATATGAGACACTCAAGCCCAAGGGATGGCCTGGAATGACCCTACAATGATCCCACAAGAGGCACTGCGTAATTGCTGAACTGCTGGAAGGTAAACTGTGTTGTCCCTGCTGCAACTGTTGGGACTACAACTACCCGAAAGATAGAAAGTCAGTTCAAGGAAGAATGGGAGCTCTGATGATGATGAAAATGTAGATCAGGGCTCAATGATGGATTCCCAAGATAACCTAGAAATGGTTTCTCAGATTTGTCAATATAAGAAAACCACCCTCTTAGGGCTCCACATATATGATGCTGGGAATGCAGATATGAAGATAGATCTGATGATATGATGGTTGCAATGATGCTCAATCAGATCTATGCAAGAAGGGTTGATCCCTCCTCTAGATCCTTGGGCTAAAAGCTCAAGATCTAGCTCCTCCAATCTCCTCTACCAAAAATAGCTATTGGATGAACACCAACTTCAGAAAACCGTGCTGTTAGAGAGGGAGGCTCAATAGCCTACTTCTATATGTGTCAATACAACTCCTGAATGATGGAAACAATAGATCCAATGTGAGGAGATGATCTCTCATAGGATTTCCAGCTGAAATACTGGAAACTTCCTTCCTCCAATAGATTTACAGGACTCGACTGCGCAATCCTTGAAGGGACTTATGCTGCATGGAGGTAAAACCCAATGGCCTGAATGTTGGATATAGATATTTTGCTCCTAAAATGTTGAATGTGAAGAGAAAAGTGGTAGGATGAATCCTCCATCGGTTTCCTAGCTGAATGCTAGAAACAACCTCCTGAAGATGTCCCCAATGCCTGATAAGGAATGAAGAAAAACCCTCTTTCCCATTAGGGGAATTTTGAGGTCTAAAATGGGCCTCCTAAGGAAATTATAAAATAATAGTGGAAAAAATCAAATAAGATTTGATGAAATCATCAAATTTTAGAGGGAAAAATGGAAAAACTACTTTTTCAACTCATATTTTCAACTTATCTCCCAAATTTTTTACTCAAATTTCGAGTGGGAGTACTCATTGGATGCGAAATTTGATTCCTCATCCAAGGAGTACCCATGTTGCATACTGACATCTTACTACACGAAAAATGAGAAATACATAAAAAAACGTGATTACAATCACGATTTTTATGTATTTCTCATTTTTCGTGTAGTAGAGTTCATCAAAAGTATGCAACATGGGTACTCCTTGGATGAGGAATTAAATGTCGCATCCAACGAGTACTCCCGCTCGAAATTTGAGTAAAAATTTTTGGAGATAAGTTGAAAATACGAGTTGAAAAACTAGTTTTATTATTTTATTACTTTATAATATTTTTACGCTTTTATTTAAAAAATGGTGAATCATCCCCCATGGTTGACATCATCATCTTGAATCCTATCGGTTGTTATAAATTTTATTTTTGTTGTACATTTTTCTTAGGAGGCCCCCATTTTAGACCTCAAAATTCCCCTAATGCAGAGCTACTCAAAGAAAGAGGTGGGATTCTTGCTCAAGAACACCCTATGCTAAACAACACTGCAAACTCTGCTAAACAGGGCAAGCCTACATAGAAATATCGTAAGACAAATATAGATCTAAAAATATCAAGAAATGTATAATCCAAATCATGCCCTCCAATGTGCCTTCACCTTCAGTATATAGATATGAGCCTTCCATAGCCTAGGCCCACTCCAAAATTGCACTGTACATGTGGACAAAAGTCTCCATGGTTGATTGCGCTATTGATCCATGTCCTCCATCATGTTCACATTGGGTGATTATCCTCTCCATCATGTGTGCATTAAATGTGTCACTTCCTCCACTATCTTATCATAAGTGCTTTATGATCTTCTGTGAATGCACTATGATCTCAGTTGACCTTATCAAAGATCCTCATGATTTTACATTTAAGATCCATGATCTTGTTTGAATGTTTCATCCTCCATAATCTATCTCATAAATGAGACATGATATCCATTAATGGAGTTGCTCCACTACTCCATGATTTTAGATCTAGATCTAGAATATCCACATACACACATAAAAAGTGGATTTTATTCATCTTTTGAGGATTATGGGTCCCTCCACCCTTTTATTTACTTAGTTAATTAAGTTTATTAAGAATTCTAATATTCCAAATATCATGTGAAAATATGGGAATATTACAGAAGTTGAAATCTTTCCTCCTAATCCTAAGGTTGCAATTTTTATACATGGTGGATTATTATTTTTATGGTGAAATTTTGGGCCAATGGAGAAGGACCACATGGCATAGCCAGAGGCTGCCATGTGCCCTCCCCCATAGCATATTATATATTTCACATATTTCTAAATTAATTTTTATATGGTGGCCAACTATATCTTTGGAGTGTTCCAAACCGGTGGACAGGGTCTAATTGGCGGAGTTAACTCTTAATACAAAGGAGGCATATATATATGATAATCCAAAGCTTTCAAAATTTGGATATGGTTTAATGTAACGTGTGGAAAAATCTTGGTGTGGGGGTCGGGTCGAACCCACGACCACCCCCGTGCCATACCACTGCTCTACAGTCTCCTCTATATCATGTGTCTTAACCCATAAGTTTGCCACACAAACTTAAAATTTGTCTGCTCTATGGTTGGGGGTTCAGAGGGGGCCAGCCCTGAGGGCCAACCCCTTGGGTCCAAAGCGCTATGACCATGGGCCAAGAACTGTTCCGGCAGGAATATTAAAGTTTTTAAAACCACATTGATTACCACTAATCAGTGGTTAAACCACGTTAATCCATTGTTTAAGCGTTAAAAGAGCTTAACTTTAAACGTGCCATTAACTCCAACTAAGCACACTTATATTAACCTTAAGTGCGAGTTTATCTTAGCAGAGAACTTGGCGTAGCCTCCAAATGCGACAGAAGCTCCACTTTTAGTGGAGTTAACTGGCGGACTTCCAGTTTTAGTGAAGAAATACTAGGAAAAATTGGTTTTTCCATAACTGAGGCAATTTTTGACAAATTTGGCTCAAGATGAGTCATTATTGGTATATTTTTATGTTTTTTGAGCCATTGGAGCAAGTTTCAAAGGCAACAGGAGAATGTAAACAACACTTTTGCACAATTTAAGCTAATACAAAGGCCCATGCCATGGAAGCTAGACCAAGGAGATGTAGCCTAGGAGGGGTGAACTCCTTCATCAAAACCATGTGTATTTGACTCAGTTGTCTATGTTTTCTATGTTTTATATGATGTTTTTCAGTATTTAGTTTCCATGCTTTTATGTTCATGAAATACACTTAATTTCATCAAGTTTATTGAATTGTTAATCTTAAGCACATGTATAAACCCTTGTATAAGAAGAAAATCAAAGCACTTTCATGTTAAATTTGAAACTAATATTAGCACAACATTAACTAACAATCAATTTCAGATCAAGTTGGTATCAGAGCACAAGGTTGCTAAAGGTTATTTGCTTGCTTTGCTTGAGATTGTGCAAGAAGGGTTTTAATAGTTGCAATTTTGTGATGCTTACAAGGTTGAAGTTGCAGATAGGAGAAGGGAATCTATTGGTTGTTAGTCCTGAGATTAGGACAAGAAGAAATAGAGCTGAGAGAGCATCATCTTCACCCAAAGTTCCACTCAAAGCTACACTTGGAGCAGCTCAATTTCTATCTCCAACATTTGATATTAAAGAGGTACAAATTTCATAAGAAGCTAAGGTGATTGAAGAGGTACAAGAATTATAAGTTGAGCTTGAATCCTTGATCAGAAATTGGATCAGGGCCTAAAATTAGCTAAAAATTCAAAGTGATCAAAATTTCTTCAAACCTAAGCGATTGGATAGAGTTCGTCGCCAGGATTCCGACGCAACTCGTTTCATCAAAATCCAAGTTCATATGACTGAGTTATTGTTTGTTGTTGATTTTCTAAAACAAGCATAAAAGGAGCAGAACATGTATAGTGATGATGTGGAAGGTATAGTTAGCATTGTAGGGAATATTCTCCAAATTGCAGTCAGTGGCACTGTGATAAGTTTCGTCTTCAGATTTTCCAGATTGGTTAAGAGAAGAAATAAAATGTCCAATGACCTCCAATATCTTTCCTAAGTTGGAATTTGAATTTTTTTAAGGTTGGAGCATAATCCACCAGAGGGCGCCACGTGTCCTCTCTGGTGGGCCATCTCCTAACCTATGGGGTCGAATGTCAAATTTTAGTAATGTTGGACAGTTAATTTCATAGTCGAATTATTAGTTTGGACCTTATTTTATATGGTGGAATTATATATATATATATATATTTCAATATATATATTATATAGTATAGTTTTACAAACCTACTATTCGGTGGACTCCACCAAAGTTAGAAGAGCTCGTATCTACATATGGTGGAGGCCCAAACCTAGCCGAATCGACAAGTATGGCGGAGAATTCAATTGTATCATTGTGCAAAATTTATGTGGTAGAGTGGGGGTCGAACCTATGACCTCACGCCCGCCAACCAACGCCTCTACCACTTCTCCTACACGGTGTTCTATACACCTTATATTATCCATGCATATTTAAAGTTTCACCGCCCCACTATTGGCGGTTGGAGGTGGCCAACTCCTCGAGCCATCCCCCTCCCCATGTTGCTAAAGCTTGAAGTCCGAGCGCCATTATAGTTGAATGACGGAAAATTTAATCAAGTTTAATTAAATCTAAAAAGTGGATTAGTGACGATAATACGTGATTAGCGCTTAAACTACGCTTATCACTAAACTGTAATATTCCTTTTCAGGAATTTCAGCAATATCTCCAATGAGGACGCTGTATAAGGAAACCAGTGCAAGAATAACGCAGTCCAAGGCTAGGATCCTCTAAAATATGTTGTATGTAGCTTAAATGTAGAAGGGCATCAGAAACAAATAAATCTAGCTACATTAAACAGATCTCCCCAGCTCAAATATGCTAAAAAGAATCACAACCCCAGTACATCATAAAATAGAAATTCCAGAGGCAGCAACAACGTTATTTTTATTATGGAAACTACAAAAATGTATGGAATGACATATATCTGGAGCTTTAATTCATTATAAGATCAGAAATGAGAGGATTGACCTCTTTTACAAACACATTAGGACCCTCCGACAAGGGTTTCCGGCAAAATAGCAACACAATATACAACACTGCAGAAAATAACGTTGTACCTAGCATCTCTGTATTGAGAAATATCTTATACACACAATACAAGAATTTTCTCAAGACCTCCTTCAATAGAACTCCTGGAGTGGAAATCACCTCTTCTTCTTCTAAAATAAGCACAAATGGATAGATACAACCCCAGCTACTGCAACTAGTGTAGAAATAATGCACTCATTGGAAGTGACTGCACTTTCAAGGTCAAAGGATGGATTTCCTCAAGATAGTTGATGAGAATGGAACTCAAGACCTCCTCCTTGATCTCCCAATCAGCTACAATAATGATGAAACTTGAATTCCCGCATGAGAATCCTTGCACTAAAAAGTTCTGCAGCTCTGGCTAAACATCTGAAGCTTGCAATCAGTCATAAGACTGAAATAAGAAGTATGAATGTTGCCCCCTCTTGCTGCCATCCTTTCCTTTTTATCCTAAGTGAGCTTCTCCATCTCGGGCCCCACTCATTAGTGATGTAGCTTCCTCCTTCAAAACTGTACTGCCCTAGTGGTTTTCCCTCCCTTGTGACAACGTTGGTTGACTTGGTCAACTATAGATAGCTCCTTTCTTTTTCTCCTTTTCACACTCAAGAGGCTTTTATTTTGTCCTCCTACTTCAATCCCTTTTCAGCCTGGGATAAATTTTATTGAGTTTCCTACTTCTTATTTCAAAAATGGAGCAATTATAATGTTCCAAGTAGTAGTGGCTAATTGGGAACATTACAGTCATCCCCGCTCAAAATTTTCTTGCCCACAAGAAACAATAAAGAAGGATGCTACAATATCTTTTCTCCTTCCCAAGTGGCATCCTCATCTGGTAGATTCATCCATCGAATAAGATATTCTTTGATGACTATGTTTCTCAACTGCCTCTCCCTTGTGTCTAAGATTGCTTCTGGCTGCAAGATTAAATGACCCTTATCATCAATAGGAGGAAGTTCCATGTCGGTAACTACATTCCTCCCAATGGCCTTCTTGAGGCAAGATACATGGAAGATATTGTGGATCTTTCTCCCCTTAGGAAGCTCCAGCTCATAAGCTACCTTACCGATACATTTGTTCACCTTGTATGGCCCATAGAAATGTGGTTTGAGTTTTTCAGCTCCCTTCACCTTGAGTGTGGACTGTTTTTAAGGCTGAAGGCATATGTAGACAAGATCCCCCACCTCAAAATGTCTCTCTATCCGACCACGGTCTACATACATCTTCTGCTAGTTTTGAGCAGTAGCATTGTTATCTTTGAGTTCCCTAAGTATGTCCTGGTTCTCTTGAATCCAATCCCTTGCCCTTGGAGCTTTACTTGCCCCAAACATAACATTATCAAATGAAAGTGCCTCATATCCATAGAAGGCTCGGAATGGAGTCATGCCAATAGAGACATGGTGAGTAGTGTTGTAACAATACTCCCCTAAGTGGAGCCACCACAAACAAGATTTCTGCTGCCCTGCCACATAGTTCCTTAAGTAGCCTTCTAGCCACTTGTTCACTATCTCAGTCTACCCATCAGTTTGAGGGTGATAGCTGGTGCTGGGGGTCAAATCAGTCCCCACTAATCGAAAAAGTTCCTGCCAAAAGCCACCCATGAAGAGGCTGTCCCGATCACTCACTATGGTCCTAGGGAGACCATGGAGTCCGAATACATCTCTGAAGAAGAGCTCAGCTAACTATGAAGTAGTATAATGTGAAGAAATGGAAAAGAAATGAGATTACTTTGTTAGTATATCAACAACAACAAAGATATAGTCCTTACCCTGCACTGTTGGTAGGCCGGTGATGAAGTCCATAAAGATAATTTCCCACTTCCCATCCAGAATAGGTAGTGGCTGCAGCAAACCAGCAGAATAAGTGTGCTCTCCCTTATTCTGTTGGCAATTGGTGCATTCTTTGACATGCCGGAGCACATCCTCCTTGAGACCCTTCCATGAGAATCTCTCCCTGACAGATTTGTAAGTTTTTGTGAAACCTTGATGCCCGAAAAGTGGTGAATCATGTGATGCTAATAAGATCTTCTCCTTGAGCTTAGAATTATTAGCCAAGTAGATCTGATCCTTGTAATAGATAACCTCATCCATTTCTCTAAATCTTTGATCCGATACCACCCCATCAAGTATCCCACATGCAAATTCATCTTTGGAGTACTCAACTAAGAGTTGAGCCTTCCAATCTGCGTCCATGCCCCTCAAGGAAAGCACTGTAGGTCTCCTGGAAAGTGCATTAGCTACTACATTTCTCTTCCCTTTAACATATTCTATGTCAAAGTCATAAGCCTGGATTTTTCTCACCCACTTTTGTTGTCTTTCCTGAAGCTACCTCTATTCAAGAAAGAATCTAAGGCTGTTGTGATCATTCTTCACCTTGAACTTATTCCCCACCAAATATTGCTGGAATTTTTCTAATGCATGCATGATAGCTAGCATTTATTTATCATAGATGGGGTATAGCCTCTCATGAGGGAGAAACTTACTTCTCTCAAAGGCTATAGGATGCCCTCCTTGCATTAAGACTGCCCCAATACCTTCACATGATGCATCACATTCTAGCACAAAAGGTTGAGAGAAGTCAGGTAAAACCAAAAAAAGACAACTACTCATTACCTCTTTGAGATTATCAAAATCTCTCTGCACTGTAGGTGTCCAATGGAAAGCCCCCTTCTTTGTGAAGTCTGTAAGTGGTGCCGCTAATTGTGAAAACCCTTTCACAAACTTCTGGTAATAAGTGCATATGCCCACAAACCCTCTGAGCTCTGTAACATTCCTAGGTTCAGGCCAATCTCTAATAGCTTGAATCTTCTCCTCATGTACCCTCACTCCATCCACTCCTATGATATGTCCCAAATACAACATCTTCGTGAGGCCAAATTCACATTTGGAGAGATTGGCATAGAATTGATGCTCCTTAAGGATATGTAATACTGTCTCAATATGCTACAAGTGCTCCTCCCAAGTGCGGCTGTAGATTAGAATATCATCAAAGAAGACCAATACAAAATTTCTCAAATGATCCTGGAAGATATGGTTCATACAGGATTGAAAAGTTGCTGGGGCATTAGTCAATCCAAAGGGCATTACCAAAAACTCAAAATGCCCATAGTGACACCTGAATGTTGTCTTAGGGATATCTTGCTCCCTCACCTTGATTTGATGGTACCCGGACCTCAAATAAATCTTGGAGAAATATTTGGATCCCCTCAGCTCATCCATGAGTTCATCGATCCTGGGTATAGGGTACCTGTTCTTCAAATTCTTCTTGTTCAAGGACCTATAATCAATGCACATCCTCAATGTGCCATCTTTCTTCTTTACCAAAACCACCAAGGAAGAAAAAGGACTAGTACTAGGCCGGATGTGCCTTAGTGCTAGAAGCTCTTGCATAGCTCTTTCAATCTCATCCCTATAGGCCTTGGGATGTCTATAAGGAGTGGTAATCACTACTTTGACCCCATGTTCCAACTCAATGGTGTGTTCAAACCCTTGGTCAGGAGGTCTCCCTGGTGGGATATCCCCAAATACTGTAGAATACCAGTCCAAAAGAGATTGAACATCTGGATGGATCGGTGAGTCCTTTCCCTTCACCTCAGATATATGTAGCTCCACAACCCATGCAACATTTCCTCTACGCAGATCTTCCTCCATCCTATGTGCTGAAACAACCTGAGGGGGATATGTGTTCATACCCTTGATCTTTTGTTGTTGGCCATCCTCCCCTCTAGTCCATTCCATCTCCAAAGTCCTCTAGTTAGTGGTAACCCTCCCAAGAGTGACTAACCACTGGACTCCCAATATGACATTGGTGTCTGGAATATCTAACACAAAGAAGTGGTTTGTCAAGGTATAGGTACCCATAGTAATGGTCAGCACTGGAACATACTTGGCACACTGCAAAGTCATGGCTCCTGGGACCAAAACTGAAAATCCCTCAAACTCCTCCATGGGAATTTCTATCTTATGTACTAGCTGTGCATCAATAAAATTATGAGTGGCTCCACTATCTATCAATATAGAAACTCTTTGCCTCATGATGGTGCCTCTCACTCTCAGGGTTAGATACTTTGGGACCCCTCTTAATGCTGCAACAACTCCTCCTTTTGGAGAAAAGTCTTCTATGGGTTGTACAGCGCTGGCATCCTTCTTGGAGAAGGTCTTGATAGGATGTGCTTCCCCTATACCACCTTTCTCCTCCAATTCCCGAACAGGGATTATCTCCCTTGGCCTTGAGTGGGTCTTTTGTTGTAAAAAGGTTCTTGCCCTGGGCAAGATGTGTTGTAGATCTCTAGATTTCTCCACAACTTCAAGGAGTGTAGTTGGTTTGGTAGGCTTGACCAACCATTGTAATGGTTCAGCCATCCCATTCAAAAACATGCATACCTTCTTGCTCATAGTGAGGTTGGATACCATCACTGAAAGCTGTAGATACTCAATAATATAATCCTCAAGATCTCCCTCTTGCTTAAGCTTGGTCATCTTAGAAAAGTGGGCTTCCAGATCCCTTGGATCAAACCTCTCCACTAGCTTCTTGGTGAAAGCTAAGTATGAAGTGATATGATGGTGCCCAAGTGTGGTCAGTCATGAAACCATCAATCTTGAGCTTCCCCTTCCAGGTGCAATGCAACTATCTTGATAGCTTCTATCTCAAAAAGCTTGTGGAGCTAGAAGTATGTGTCAAACTTCTCTACCCATGCCTTTTCTATGCACTTAGGTGTCCCATAAAATGTAGGCAAGAAGAACCTATCATACTGCTCTGTAGGGCTGATCCCTGCATCAAGCTATCATCCCTTTGATGGGGATCATTTCTCCTTTCATCCTTGATATGGAAAAAATCCTGAAAGCTTAGGTGCTCCTTGAACCTTTGATATTGGAGCTCATATTCTTCAAAATATTCCCGTAGAGAACCCTCCTTATCTCCTTCAGTTAAAAATGAAGGCATGGTGGAGCGTTGTGATGTATTTAAATGTCTCATGCAATGTTCTGTAGGGTTTGAAGCACAGGATTTGAGATTTATTCCTTCTCCATGCTGAATATAAATCTTCACCCCACAAGCTGAGCCAAGAGCAGAGCTCTGATACCACTGTAATATTCCTTTTCAGGAATTTCAACAATATCTCCAATGAGGACGCTGTATAAGGAAACCAGTGCAATAATAACGTAGTCCAAGGCTGGGATCCTCTAAAATATGTTATATGTAGATTAAATATAGAAGGGCATCAGAAATAAATAACTCTAGCTACATTAAACAGATCTCCCCAGCTCAAATATGCTAAAAATCATCACAACCCCAATACATCATAAAATAGAAATGTTGGAGGCAGCAACAAACGTTATTTTTATTATGAAAACTAAAAAAATATATGGAATGACATATATCTGGAGATTTCCTTCATTATAAGATCATAAATGAGAGGATTGACCTCTTTTACAAACACATTAGGACCCCCCGGCAAGGGTTTCCAGCAAAATAGCAACACAAGATACAACACTGCAGAAAATAACGTTGTACCCAGCAAATCTGTATTGAGAAATATCTGATATGCTCAGAAGGGAACACACAATACAAGAATTGGCTTAGGACCTCCTTCAATAGAACTCATGGAGTGAAAATCACCTCCTCTTCTTCTGAAATAAGCACGAATGGATAGATACAACCCCAGCTACTGTAGCTACTACAGAAATAACTCACTCACTAGAAGTGACTGCACTGTCAAGGTCAGAGGATGGATTTCCTCAAGATATTTGATGAGAATGGAACTCAAGACCTCCTCCTTGATCTCCCAATCAGCTACAACAATAATGAAACTAGAATTCCCGCATGAGAATCCTTGCACTAAATAGTGTTGCAACTCCGGCTAAATAGTTGAAGCATGCAATCAGTCATAAGACTGAAACAAGAAGTATGAATGAATTCCCCCTCTTGCTTCTATCCTTTCCTTTTTACCCTAAGTGAGCTTCTCCATCCCAGGCCCCACTCATTAGTGATGTAGCTTCCTTGAGAAGTTTCCTCCTTGAAAACTGCATTGCGCTAGTGGCTTTCCCTCCCTTGTGACAGCGCTGGTTGACTTCGTCAACTATAGCTAGCTCCTTGATTTTTCTCCTTTTCAAACTCAAGAGGCTTTTATTTTATCCTCCTACTTAAATCCCTTTTCACACTAGGATAAATTTTATTGAGTTTCCTATTTCTTATTTCAAAAATGGAGCAATTATACTGTTCCAAGTAGCAGTGGCTAATTGGGAACATTACATAAACTGTGCTTATCCACACGTAAGCATGCTTAGTTCTAATTAATCCCAGAGCTTAAGTTGGTGGAGTTTTTGGAGGCACGCCAATTTTGGAGGTAATTCTAAATTTAGAAAGTTAACTGGCAGTTTCTCCAGTTTTAGAGGAGAAATTGGAGCAAAGTTGGTTTTGGTCATAACTCACTCAATGTTTGACCAAATTGAGCTCAGTAAAAGTCATTATAGGATAATTGGTATACTGGGAACTCAATGGAGTAGGTTGCGGAGGTAGAAAAGTTCATCTACAAGTGTTTTTGGGCATTTGAAGACTTTTGAAGGCGAGGTCCACCAGGTATTGGGGTCATTACCAGAGCATCCAGAGTCCAAATTCAACAAAAAAATAGTCATTTTTGGGAGATTATGATATTTTAAACTCATTGGAACAAGTTAAAATAGGTTCTAAATCTTTTAACAACAATTTGAGCACACTTGAAGCTAATACAAAGGTCACACTATGAAGCTGGAACAAGGAGATGTAGCCCAGGAGGGGTGAACTCCTTTATCAAAATTCTCCGTGTTAAGCTCTGTTATGTGTGTTTTCTGTGTTTAATATTTCTTATTTTCTATCATTTAAAATTATTATTTTTAAGCTTATGACAAACTCATAATTTCACTAAGTATTGAAAATCACATGCTCACAAACAAACCTATGAAGGGTAGGTAAAACAAAGCAAAGAAAATTTTATATCTGAAATGAAACTAGCACAATAATAACTAGCATTGATCTTCAGATCAGGTTGGTATCAAAGCACAAGGTTTATTTCTTGTGTTACTTGAAGGGTTTTAATAGTGCAAGTTTACTAATGCTTACAAGATTGAGATTGCAGAGAGGAGAAGGGAAGCTACTGATAGCTAGTCCAAAAGTTAGGACAAGAAGGAAGAAGGCTGAGAAGGCATCATCCTTACCCAAAGGACCACTAAAGGCACCACTTGAAGCACAAGAGGAATTAATTGCATAAGAGGCTGAAGTGATTAAAGAGATACAAGCTATAGAGATTGAGCTTGAATCTACAGCCAAAATTTCAGGCTATGAAGGAACTCATGAACATTCTGAAGAAGAGGATGTCAAGAGGGAATTCAAAGAAATGAAAAATATCCTGAAAGTTATGTATGAAGCTTTGTGAATTTTTGTGAAGCTCTTTAATTCATTACATTGTGATGGAAATTTCATTAAGTGTTGATTCTAAAACATCCTCCTTTGCAAGACTCTTTGATAAAGAGATGAAGCAGGACTTATACATCATGAAATATATGGTGCAACAAGTATATGAAGATGTAAGCGAGAGCACTAAAATTCAAGATAAATTGGTTGCTATGAAGAAAGAGAAGCAAGAATTTATTCAAAAGATGCACGAGATAGAGATTAAACTCCATGATGCCAAAGAAGCCTTAGCCAAGCATGTGCTTGAAGAAGAGGTAAATAATTCAAATTTGTCTTCAATTTCCTCTCAAGATAAATGTGTAGGTTCATTTGAAAAACACACTAGAGGAATAGAGTCCAAATTGATGATCAAAATGGGCTATGAATGTAAAGGATTAGGAAACATGAACAAGGCATAGTTGATTCAATTATGGTTGAGGAAAGGCCTAAGTATTTGGGTCTTGGCTATGGAAAATTTTATGGAGAAAGTTCTAAAGCCATGAAGGCACTTGAAACAGTTCCAAGAAGGAATTTTTTTGTAGGTTCAAACCCTCAAACATGTAAAGTTTGCAATCAAGATGAATGCAATTGTTTGAAACCCATGTTGCAACAGGATGCTTGTAGACATGCAGCTTATGGCGAACAAGAGAGTTGTGACAGCTTTAAGGACATGAAAATTGTTGTTCATCTTCAAAGGAGAACTAGAACATATTCAAGTTCATCTTCTCAAGAAGGTGATAAAGATGGACATTCAAAGAAACATTCAAGGTATAATTATTACTATAATCATGTTTTTTATGATTATGTTAAGCATTACAAATATGCATGCATGAATGGGAGAGAAAGTTGTTGTTCATATTGTGGTTTGTATAACCATCAAGTTTCAAGATGCTGGAAGAGAATGATAACATACAGGAAATAGTCAAAGTAAAGGAAACTTGAACAGAGATGCAAAATATTTGCACTTATTGTCAGAAGAAGGGACATCTCATTGACCAGTGTTGGACATTGCCTCCAACAACTCATCCAAATCATTTGAAGCAAGTGGATAAAAGGACTAGCAAGAATGTAATAGGATATTCCATCGTCGATGTGAGTCAAGATGATTCACTGAAGAGGATGTTCAGCAGGAAAAATTTCCATTGAAGTGGTTTGGTAAGAAATGGCTTGATTTCTTGACCAAGTAAGACATGCATTTACTTTGTACATAGACGCAAATTTCAGCCTTATGTATGCATGAATTTCTGTTGAAAGTATGACAAGTTGCAACAGATTATCACAACTTGTATGATGCAAGATTGCATGTGAACGTTGTTCGGTTGAAGGCATTTCTATTTTTTGAATTTTTTTACCAAGATGGTATAAAATATGGGTATGTCACTCATTTATGTTGCAGCAATTTATCATTCAGTTCAACTCTTATGATCACTCATATGTTTTGGGTTTTTGTACTTGTTTGTAATTGAAAGAGAGAGTTGAAGAGTGTACATATGCATGAGATTTTGTATATGTAAATAGAGAACTTGTGATAGGTTCATTCTAAATAGATACATGCATGAGTTTTGTCAATATGTATAATCTCATAATGATTTATGTTGATTGTGTTGCACATAAATTTATCGATTTATGTTGATTGTGTCACACACATTTCATATTGATTTCTATCGATTGTGTTTCACATTTCATGTCAACTTGTGTTGTTGATGTCACATGATTTTTGTCGACTATGTTTGTCAATTATGTTGATCGAATTATGATTTAGTCGATGGTGTTTATCGATTGTGAGTTGATATTGGATACACCAATGTGCAAGAAGATTGCCATCTACTTGATGTTACAGGAGGTGAAGTCATTGCTTTGAAGGAGAAAAAATGAGGTGGTCGTCATTTCAATTTTTTCATAATGTTTTCTTTTCAAGATTGATTGTGTGTTCTTGTGACAAGATGTCGCAGGAAGTTTGAGGTCCATTCAGTGAGTAGTGGATGAGATGTAAAGTTATTTGTAGCCATTGCAAAACAAGTTGGTTCACTCATATTGCAAGTTTAATTTGGATAAGAGGATTTCCAAGAAGAAGTGTGTATGCCTTTGTTGCAAGAGGGACTTCATTCTTAGTGGGAAGGCTAAAAGTTTTCCAAGAACATAGAGATCGATTTGGTACAACATGGCATGTATCAGTCAATGACAGTCAACAATGTTGAAGTGGGTCATCAACAACCAAAGAACAATGGTTGGGAGACATAGTCAGTTGCGATGCAAGGCATGTCAAGATAATTTTCAAGTAAGACTTTTCAAGTAAAATCAGGTGATATAACTTGAAATAAGAAGAGTTTTGAAGCTCAAAAAGATAATTATACACTTTTGTGGGTGCAAAATCCTGCTAGTGGGAAGGTGTGATAAGAATTTGGATTGGTGCCTAAAATTAGCTAAAAATTCAAAGTGCTCAAAATTTCTTAGAACCTGAACGACCGAATAGAGTTCGTCACCAGGATTTCGGTGCAACTCGTTTCATCAAAATCCGAGTTCGTATGACTAAGTTATTGTCTGCTGTTAGTTTTCCAAAACAGGCAAAAAAGGAGAACATGTACAGTGATGATGTGGCAGGTACAATCAACATTGCAGGGAATATTCTCCAGAATGCAACCAGTGGGACTGTGACAAGTGTTGTGTTATCATTTTCTAGATGGGTTAAGTGAAGAAATAAAATGTCCAATGACCTCCATTATCTTTCCTAAGTTGGAATTTGAAATTTTTTAAGGTTAGAGTATAACCCAACTAGAGGATGCCACGTGTCCTCTCTCGTGGGCCATATCCTAACCTATGGGTTCGAATGTCAAATTTTAGTAATGTTGGACATTTAAGTTCATGGGCAACTTATTGGTTTGGAACTTGGTCTATATGGTGGAATTATTTTAAATATATATATATATAGATATATAGTATAATTTTACAAACCCACTATTCGGTGGACTCCACCAAAGTTAGAAGAGCTCCTATATACATATGGTGGAGGCCCAAACCTGGCCGAATCAACAATTATGGTAGAGAAGTCAATTGTATCATTGTGGAAAATTTATGTGGTGGAGGTGGCGTCGAACCCCTGACCTCACGCCCGCCAACCAATGCCTCTACCACTTCTCCTACATGGTGTTCATTACACCTTATGTTCTCTGTGCATATTTAAAGTTTCACCGCCCAACCGTTGGGGGTTGGAGGGGGCTGGACCCTCTGGCCATTCCCCTCCCCATGTGGCCAGAGCCTTGTTGGGTGGCTTAATTGTTGGATTAAACCTCTCAATATTAATTATCAATCCGGGAGTCGTAAACGCGAGTTGTACTGCGTATTGGCTCAACTTATTGATAAGAGTATAGATATGTTCCTTTGTGATGATAAAATAAACACTGGAATGAAACATACATTGGTTCACAAACAAGAAATTGTGAAAAGGAAACCTACTTAATCAGTTTCACTCAGTGCAAATGCAATTAAACTATAATGAAATTCAAGACAATCCTCAATCATTCTCGCATTCGCATTAAAAATCTCCTTTGATAACTTAAAACCTTAATCTAATTATTCCTCTCATTATCTTAAAAACTAACACTTGAAATTAATCTTGAAATACACACACTATTCTAATTAAAACTCACACCTTAAACTAACTATTCTTCATAACAAAATCAAAATTCAAATTAACACAAGCCAATTCTAACTATTGCTAAAAGAACTACTTAAAATATCCTAAAAATTGCATTGCAAATGATCTATGGTAAATCCACGCACATTACCCTAATAATAACTTCAAACCTAAAATTACTCTTGATAAAAAATTCAAGATTTGAATTAACAAATTAAAATCCTAACTAACTACTTTACTTCATGTAAAATAACACTTCAAAATTTCCATAAAACTATTTAAATATTCTAATCTAAATGAAAATGAACCATTAAAAATCAAGCCTACTTCAAATCAAATCATCATACTGTATTTGAACTTACCTAATCAAATCCACACTCAATTTGCTCACATAAAGAAATGATTACATTATCAAAACAATAAAAAATCTAATTAAAAGAGATCTAAATCAAACAAATTCTAATTAAAATAGATCTAATTATTGACTGCAATCATTTTAAATAAGAAATGTTAACATATTCAAATTCAAAACATATACAATCTGTTCTAATTTCTAAATTAAATTCAAGACTTGGAAAACAACATAATCATCTAAATGCAGAATTAAGAAAAATTAAATGCTATTGAAAATAATTTAAAACAAAATTATAAATTAATAATTTAGATTAAGTAATATTAGATATTATTAAAAAAAAAAAAATTTAAACAAAAATATAACTCTGTAAATTAAGCAGAACAATTAAAGCAAAATATAATTCTACAAATTAAACAAATTCTAAATCTATGAAAAATGAGGACTCTAACAAAATTACAATGCTTACATTAAAAAAACAAATAAATGCGTACTAAATTAAATCAAAACCATTGCTTCAAACATTAATGAACAAATACATCAGCTGTTGGGCCATTTGCTGCCGGATCTACATCTGGGAAATCGATTTTTCATTAAGAAATCTGATGGAAATTCTGTGTTTTCCATATTTTCAGAAATCGATTTGACAAATGAGCAATCCTGCTTCTAAAATGAGGGACTGATCACATTATGTGCTCTCTACATTTCAGAAATCGATTGCTGCTTTGATATTTATTCTAATGGATCGACTTCCTTCATTATACAGCTCCTACACATTTCTTTGGCTCTGGTTGACCTTGGAACAAAATCTTCAATATCGCTGGTGGAAGAGGCGGTGCCATGTTAATTGCTGCAGCATTCCTACTTGACGTAGAAGAGAACTCGGAAATATCTCCCAATTTCAATTCAATTTCACTTATAAAACTACTCAATCCTTGTCGTGGATTATAGTTGTGCTGCTCATTCTGTTGTCTAATCCGAGAGCGGAAAAAATGATCGCTGGTTGTCATTCTTTCTCAGGCTTCTAAATTACACCCCAACAATAAACATAATCATGTTCTTTGTTAAAGTTGTGCATCGAGCAATACAAGCAGAAATATTCTTGACATTGCTCACATAGTTGGAAGAATTTGTCACAAATTACTTTCCTACAATTGAAACAAGAATTTTGTTGACTCTCTGTGGAACAGAAGAAGCATGAATTTCCTTGGTTTTTATGGAACATGAGAAGCAAGAAGTTTCTTTTGAATTTGATTTACTGATACACAATAGGTTGTCAGTCAATGTACTTCTAGAACTGCTAAGAGAGGCATCTCCACTGGTATTTTCTTGACCTTCAATCACTAATGCTTTTGGCTTTGATATATCCCCATTGGAGCTCAAAATCGAGCCAGAGCCAACTCGTATTTTCTGCAACGTGGACATAAATAGAGAGAGCATCGTCCTTGGTCAATTTATATCCATCTTTTACCATCAGAGCACAAAACTGCATGGCAAGCATATCCGCACAATGAGTATTAGGCAATAAAGGTAGAATGTCATGAGGAATAGGATTTAGAAACTCATCATTTTGATCATCACGAAATTGCACAACTGCCTCTACCATGCCATCCTTTCCATGTTCACACATTACCAATCTAACCCAAAATCTATGTTGCCTTACTGGAACACCTTGAGGTAACTGATCTGTGCGTTCAAAGTTTATAATCCTTGTTTTACGAACATTTACACCTCCCCCGACAAGCGAACTAGCCATACTTGCTTTCTCCTTGACATCCCATTGCTCTTCATTATTCACATGATCAAGAGCCATCAATAGCAACCGCGAAGAAGGCTGTTTCTTATTCACTTCATCAATCTTCTTATTTGGCGTAGGTAGGCCATGTTCATCATCTTGTAGAGTTATTCTTGATTCCAAGTCCTGTGACTTTGAATTATCTCTAATAGAATGAATCTGTGATTTTGATTGAAGCATCTCCACTTGAATGAATTGAACAATTACGACCAGCTAAAATCGTGCTAACCCTACTCTTACTGCACACAGGAGCACTCCTAAACCCTTTGCAATGCTGGCACCTCAAGCGATTCTAAGAACATGGTATCAAGTGTTGCATAAAAGCTGTTGTAGCAGAAAATGCCAAATACAAGAAACGATATGCGTAAGAGAAAAAGTATATGTGAAAAACCAAAAAATACAACAAGAAGAACCGAGGAAAATAATGCATTGACATGGGTGTCTGCACACTAATCATTGTAAACATCTCACATAACCACGCTGGTGTGGCGAGCCTTATTTCCACTGCCATAGGCCCATAAATGCGCCCAGGCAGGAAATGCCCGCCGTCAGATTAAAGCTGTAGATCATTGTGGGGTGGGCATTTCTTGCCTGGGCGCATTTATGGGCCTATGGCAGTGGAAATAAGGGTCGCCCACAAGAGTGAGCACCATAAAGGCAAGTAGCTGGTCATCATAAAATTCAAATAGGAAGAAAAGGATTCCAATCATGATAGGTACAAAAACAAGTGATTCAATCATATAAAAAAAATGAGTTGAAATGTTGGAAGATGATGTCGTGCATGATGCTGACACTGAACTGTTAATTTAAGCATGCGTTACTGAGTCTCCCTAAGAGTAAATGACACTGACATTGTGGTGGTGAAAAATATGAACAACGACATCAACAATGCCCCACATTTTGATATAAGATAGTCTTCAAATTTGAATGGTGTTCCAATATACTCTTGTGGATAAGTAAGATCATAAAGCTCTATTGTTTGAAAATTCTAGAGATAACAGATATGATTTCGCGCTTAAGTTGTGCTCTTCATAAAATGATGGGTAAATTGAGATTTGTTTTAATCGCCAAACATAACCAGAGTAGAAATATTTATAGAGACCCAATACGTTCACTTTCAGGAGTGGTTTTGAGTGGAATACTCCCCTGGCAATAACTCTTCCACGAAGCTGAATTTTGCCAAACGGTTTCTGGGTTATAGGAAACATGGTGCTCTGAACACAACCCATGTATCGGAATTTAGATATTTTGCTCCATTGGGTCGCAAATTTGATATTTTCACCTACATAAATTCAACTTCCTGGTTGTTGCTTTTATTCATTTGGTGAATTCGCACTCGAATGCATTCCTACAACCAAGAAGCAATTTATTAAAAACACTCATCAAATTAACCAAAAAAAAGAATGATAAATATTGTTTCTAAATTCCTATAATTAACAACATAACGATTAAAAATGATTAAAAACACTAGGTACAAGCATGTAATGATGTAATAAATATCGTAAAAATTTGGGCAAAAGTGCGGCTCAACAAGCCTGAAGTCCGAGCACCAATACAATTGAACGACGAAAAATTTAATCACGTTTAATTAAATCTAAAACATGGATTAGTGACGATAAGACACGATTAGCGCTTAAACTGCGCTTATCTGCCCGTAAGCACTCTTAGTGCTAATTAATCCTAGAGCTTAATTTTGCGGAGTTTTCAGAGGCATGCCAATTTTGGCGGGAATTTTAAATTTAGAAAGTTAACTAGCAGTTTCTCCAGTTTTGGAGGAGAAATTGGGGCAAAGTTGGTTTTGGTCATAACTCACTCAATTTTCGACCAAAATTGAGCTCATTAAAAGTCATTCTAGGCTAATTGGAATGATGGGAACTCAATGGAGTAGGTTTCAGAGGCAGAAAAGGTCATCTACAGGTGTTTTTATGCATTTGAATATTTTAGAAGGCTAGGGCCACCAGGTGTTGGGGTCATTTCCAGAGCATCCAGAGTCCAAATTCAGCAAAAAAATAGATATTTTTGGGATATTACGATGTTTTAAACGCATTGGAACAGGCTCCAAGAGGTTTTAAAGCTTGCAACAAAATTTTTAGCATACTTGAAGCTAATAAAAAGGTCACACTATGAAGTTGGACCAAGGAAATTTAGCCCAGGAGGGGTGAATTCCTTTATAAAAATAATCTCTGTTATGTGTGTTTTCTATTTTTAATATTGCTTCTATTCTGTCATTTAAAATTATGATTTTTAAGCTTATGCCAAACTCATAATTTCACTAAGTACATTGTTTGACAATCACATGCTCACAAACAAACCAATGAAGGATAAGTAAAACAAAGCAAAGAAAAGTTTATATAGGAAATGAAGCTATCACAACAATAAATAACATTCATTTTCAGATCAATCCTTATCCATTATGTCAGCTGTTGGAGAGACTTATGGACATTCAGAAGAAGAAGATGTCATGAGATACTTCAAGGACATGTAGAGAATGGTTAAAATCATGTTTGATGCATTCAATGCAGAAAGAGAAGGAGAAGGTTCTAAGCCTCCACATGGAGAAGGATCTTTAGATGGTAAGAAGGATGAAGAGAAGAGTTTGAAAAGCAGTGGAGGAAAGCCATCTCCATCTCCACCATCCTCTACTCATCATCTTCATCAACATCTCCATCTTCCACTTTCGCCACAAAATCCACCCACACTCATTCAAAAATCCCAAAAGGAAAAACTCCATTACTAAATTTGGACATCAAGTTTGAACTTCCCATGTACAATCATGAGGTAAATTCAGAGAAGTCAGAAAATTGGATCCGTCAATTGGAAGTATATTTCAGAATTCAGAATCTACAAGAGAATGACATAAATATCTAGTTGGCTTCATTAAGGCTAGAAGGAGCAACACTAGTTTGGTGGGAGGAAAAGAATCAAGAGGAAATGCAAATTCATGGTAAGATATCCATTCCTTGGGTTGAATTCATTTCTTCCATTAAAAGACAGTTTTATCCATTAGCTTATATGCAAAAAGAAATTATGAGTTGGAAAAACTTTAGGCAACTCAAAGGTGAAACAGTTTAAGAGTACACCCATGAGTTTAGAAAGAGGGCTTTGTTATTAGGAGTAAAATTGAAATCACAAGACACACTCTTGAAATACATTGGGGGTTTACATTCATACTTGAAACATACTATCCTTATCTTTAACCCAAACAATTTAGATGAAGTATGTGTGCAAGCCACACATCTTGAAGAAAGGGGAAAGAACATTCAAGAAGAGGGTAGTAAGAAGAAGCCATTCAAGGGTAAGGGAAAAGAGAAGGGAGGAAAATGAAAGGGAAAGAAGAATGCAAGCATCAAGAAAGAAGGGGAGAAAAATAAATGCAAACATTGTTCCAAATAGGGGCCATGATGAAGCCCACTGTTGGAAAATACATCCAAAACTAAGGCCAAAGAAACCAAATAACAAAGGGAAACCAAAGTTGACTGCCCCCACACAACAAGATCTTGGATCCGATTTCGGAGATGAGACCAAGATCGTAGCCATGGTTAAAAAAGGAAAGGAAGCCATAGCAATTACTAGTTCCTCAAATAGTCACAAAAAAACTCCAAATGAAGACACAAGGATAGAATTGTTCCATGTTAGAGTGATTTCAAATCATACAAATATTGATGCATTGTTTGATAGTGGATCACAAGCAAACCTGATTTCAGAAGACATGGTCAAAAGTATTAACCTTGAAATTGTACCACATCATAAACCATACCCTTTGGGTTGGATAGTTAAGAATGCCAATTTACAGGTTACATGGAAATGCATATTTTGATTTTCTATTACTGCAAAATTTGTTGATGAAGTCGAGTTAGATGTGGTTCCACTTGAAATTTCTGGGATTATCTTGGGAAGTCCATATTTGTATGATAGGAAAGCGGTGTTTTATCACCATGAGAAAAAATATCATTTTCTTAAGGATGAGGTGGACTATATTATGAGAGCTCATCACAAAAAACTAAATATTTCTTTAGTTAATGCAGGGAAAATGAAGAGGCTAGTTAATGCAACTAAAAATTTTGTGCTTCTCATGATCAAGAAAAAGGAGGATGTTGACGATGAATATTTTCAAGGATGTGATGACAATTTAAAATCTGATTTGTTTTATGTGGTAAGTCAGCATGGCGAGATGTTTCAAGAACCAAGTGGGTTACCTCCCAAGAGGGGAATTCAGCATGAGATTCAGCTGCAACAGGATGTTCCAATTCCAAAAATTGGTATGTATCACATGTCAATAATTGAGAGTTTAGAAATAAAGAAGAAAATCCAAGAATTTTTGAACAAAGGTATCATATGCCCATCTACTTCACCATGTGGTTCACCAATTGTTTTGGTACCAAAGAAGGATGGGACTTGGCACATGTGCATAGATTTCTGTGCACTGAATAAAATCACAGTGAATAATCACTACCCACTCCCATGAATTGATGATTTTCTAGATCGATCAAATTATGAAATATATTTCACTAAGTTAGACTTACGAAGTGGTTATCATCAAGTTAGAATAGCTGAGGAAGACATTTAGAAAACTGCATTTAAAACTAGACAAGGATTTCTTGAGTGGCTAGTTATGCCATTCCGTCTAACCAATGCTCCAGCTACTTTCATGAGAGTCATGAATGATGTACTAAGTCCATTTATAGATGAATTTGTCATTTTTTACTTAGATGACATACTTATATTCAGAAAATCAAGCGATGAACATGTCATGCATGTGAACAAGGTACTTGATGTCTTGAATAAAGAGAAATTATTTTTAAAGATGTCAAAGTGTGAGTTTGGAAAGAATTATTTAGTGTATTTGGGACACATTGTTGGAGGAGGTGAGTTGAAGATAGACCCTTCCGAAGTAGAGGTTATTCTGAATTGGCCCAAGCCCAATACAGTTACAGAGGTAAGAAGCTTTCTTGGGGCAACACAGTATTGGAGGAAATTCATTACTATTTTTTCTTCCATTGCAACTCTGTTACATGCATTGAAAAGTGTCAAGAAAGTCTTCCATTGGGGAGATATGCAACAAAAATCAGTTGAGGCTTTAAAGGAAAAGATAATTTCAGCACTGGTATTGGCTCTTCCAGATCTTAGACAACCATTTGAGATCCAAATAGATGCAAGTGGTTACACCATGGGAGCAGTTCTCATGCAGCATGGTAAGACTATTTCGTTTCATTCTGAAATTTTTAATGGAGCTATGACTAACTATCCCACCTATGACAAAGAGTTATATGCATTGGTACAAAGTGTAAATATATGGAAGCATTATTTTATGGGGAAAGAGACCATTATCCATACTGACCATTAGCCATTGCAGTATTTACAATCACAGTCAAAGTTACAGAAATCAAGAAATTTCAAATGGATGGGATTTATAAAACAATTTCATTTGGTTATCAGGTATAAAAATGGAATCTATAATAAGGTAGCTGATATTCTCTCTAGGCCTATTGTAAATTCATCTATTATACTCAAGCACAATTCAGTTATGCATGAAATTTACATTTCCCAGTATGCATATGATAGTGATTTTCAAGATGTGTATGAAAGATTGAGTCAAGGAAACCAAAATGAAGAGTTAGATTATCATGTGCATAACAATTTTTTGTATCACTTGGGAAATTTATGTATACCACAGGGAGAAAGAAACAATATCATAAGGGAGGCATACACTTCATTGATTGCTGGAAATTTCAGCGTAGGCAAGACAGTATCGAATCTCCAAAGGTATTTTTATTGGCCACACATGATTGATAGTGTATCTCATTTTATTAGAGGATTATCTTTATGTGCAATAAGTAAGCCTAGAAATAGGAAACTTGGATTGTACACTCCAATTCCGGTTCCTTCACATCCTTGGGAGAGTATCTCAATGGATTTTGTAGGTGTTCTTCCAATGTCAAGGAAAGGTCATGATTACTTGTATGTTGTGGTAGATAGGTTCAAAAAAATGTGTCTTTTTATGCCATGTGAGAAAAAAATTACAGTTGAACAAACTGCTCATATTTTCTTTCAAAATGTATGGGTTTATTTTGGTCTTCCTACTTCTATTGTAAGTGATCAAGATTCCCGGTTTGTTGGGAATTTTTGGTCAAAATTATGGGACATGATGGACACAAAGTTGAAGAAGAGTACAAAATTTCATCTGCAAACAGATGGTCATACCGAGGTGGTAAACATGACATTCATTCATCTTCTTAGAGGTTATTTCAGAAAACATCCCAAGTTGTGGGATGAACAATTACATTAAATTCATCATGCATACAACAGGGCAAAAAATTCTTCCACGAACACATCACCATTTGAGGCATGTCTTGGGTAATTGCCAAGATTTCCTTTGGAATTCATCTTTAAGAAAGATGTCGCTATAGATGGTCATAGTGACATAGATAAGGAAAGGAAGTTCATTGAGAAAATTCAGTTGGTACATCACACAATGCAAGAACATCTTGAAAAGAGTCAAATAAGCTACAAGGCAAGGCATGAAAAACACTGTGTTGATAAAAAATCCCAAGTTGGAGATTGTAATATTCCCAAATGGGGAAGACAAGAATATAGAACAAAATGATGGAAATAACAGTGTATAACATCACATAAATATAGGAAACCAAAATGGATCCATTTTATTATACAGATCAGCATCAAATAAGTGCAATACAATGAGACACAAATCATATGACATCAGCTAATAAGCCTCCAATGAGTAAATCCCCTTAATAATGAGGTGTTGCTACTATACAAAATGCTGGAGAGCTACTACAACACAGTCATAAACTGCTACTGTAATCATAAAATGACATATAATAGTTGATATATGGCTCAAAGGATGTTATACATAAATAACAAGGTCCTATATCACTTTTCCTAGACAACCGAAGACAGTTTCCAGAAATAAATCAAAATACAATAGTGAACTACAACCCTAGGGTTGAAGCTTCACTGTAGCAAAATAGTTGGGAGATATGGCTGAAGCTGATATACAAATTTGTGGCTCTCCTCCAATATACTTTCCAAGTGAAATGCTGATCCCTCCACTGAAGAACCAACTCCCCAAATCATGCACATAAACTACCCCTGCAATTGATCTCTGTAACTACGCAGTCATGGACTGTAACTACGCTGTAGGTGGTGGTGGTAGATTGGCCTAGTGCCAAATGGTGATACAATTCTCAAGGACCTTCATTTTTGACCCTTTAATGGAAAGGCTACCTCTCCACTAAAATACAAACTCAGAAAAAGGCTGTAGAAACCCTCCACAACTTCTGCCCTGCAACACAACACAAATCTGGAAGAAAATGCATTATACAGTAAGACTGAAGCTTTGGACTGATGCTAAAATGTGGAAATTTAGCTCAATCACCTATCCTGAGTGGGAACTTGAAGTCCCTCGAGGATGAAGGTGGGATTCCCGATCTGGAACACCCTTGTGCTAAACATCACTGCAGTCGCTGCTAATTAACAGTTGAAGAGAGAAACTAATCATACAGACCATAGACAAAATAATAATAAAAAACATGCCTTTTATGGCTGCCATCACCTTCCTTATATGCTTGGTGAGCTTCCTCACCTTGGGCCCCACTCATTAAATCCACTACTTCCATGCATGGAGTCTCCCTCCAGAACTGCGTTGTCCCTCAATGAATGCCACTCCTTCCATTCCAGCGCTGTTGATTTGGTTAAATTTGACCCAGTCTACATGCTCCAACCCATTTTCACACACAAGGGTGCTTAGTCAAGCCACTAAGATGATCTCCATTCACATTAGCAGTGATTTTATTCCTACTAGGGAGATTTATCGGTCTCCATACCCTCTTCTTCTTCTAAGTAAGGAGCAAAACAAAATGTGATATTCAAACTAGCTTATAGCTAATTGGGAATATTGCAGAGATGAAGTTTGGTTATATATAAGCAAAGAAAGATTGCAAGGGGAAGGTAAAAAGCTCAAGACAATCTGTTATGGTCCATTTAAAATTATGGATAATATTGGTCTAATGCACTTAAGCTAGATTTGCCTCCTTATATGCTAATATACTCTGCCTCTAATGTTGAGAATTTGAGATTGTTTGAGCCTCCTTTTATTGATGATCAAGGAGAGCATGTTCAGTTGCCATAAATAGATGATTTCGCACCAGAATATCTTGATGAAATTCAACAAGATCTCATAATTGATAGAAGAATCAAAACTTCAAGGAGAGGGAATTTAAAATACCTTAGAGTGGGACTCAAGGGATAAAATCCTTCCAAGGCCAAATGGGTGGAGAGTGAAAGTGTGAGGGAGATGTACCCTCACCTGCTGAAAAAATGATAGTATATTTTGTGGTCCAAAAGGATTTTAATGGGGAGGAATGATTAGAGGCTCAATGTTTAGCTCAAAAATGAAAGAGCTAAGAAATTCTCCAAACCAAAACGATCAGATAGTGCTCGTCACTAGGATTCCAATGCAACTCGTTTCATCAAAATACGAGTTCGTATGAGTAAGCTATGGTCTGCTATTCATTTTCTCAAATAGGTAAAAATTCTGCAGAACTGTGACAGATTGATGACTGGGCAGTCTAGTCATCACCTCAGGAATCTTCACGGAATATTCTCTAGTTTTTAGCCAATGAAAGTGTGACACGTGTCATAGTCAGATTCGCCAATGTTGCTTGGGAAGTTGAAATTTTTCCTCATAATCCTAAGGTTGCAATTTTTATACATGGTGGATTATTATTTTTCTGGTGAAATTTTGGGCCAATGGAGAAGGGCCACATGGTGTAGCCAAAGGCTGCCACATGACCTCCCCCATAGCATATTATACATTGCACATATTTCTGAATTAAGGTTCTGAATAGTGGCCTGTATATCGTTCTAGAATTAAATAGACAGAGGTCCTAATTGGCGGGAGTTAAATCCTTAATATGGAAATATATATATATATATATATATATATATATATATATATATATATATATATATATATATATATATGAGAATCCAAAGTTTTCAAACTTTGGATATGGTTTAATGAAACGCATGGAAAAATCTTGGAGCATTGGTCGGGGTCGAACCCACGACCACCCTCGTGCCATACCACTGCTCTCCCATCTCCGTTATATCATGGATCTTAACCCATAAGTCCGCCACACAAACTTAAAGTTTATCCACTCTATGGTTGGGGGTCTGGAGGGGGCCAACCCTACAGGCCAGCACCCTCCCACATGTCTGAATTGCTATGACTGTGGGCTAAGCACTGTTCTGGCAGGAATATTAAAGTTTTAAAACCGTGTTTATTACCACTAATCCATGGTTAAGCCATGTTAATCCGATGTTTAAGCGTTAAAATTGCTTAGTGCTAAACACACCATTAACTATTCACACTTATCTTAACCTTAAGTGTGATATTATCTTAGCGGAGAACTTGGCGGAGCCACCAAATGCGGCGGAAGCTCCACTTTTAGTGGAGTTAACTAGTGGACTTCCATTTTTAGTGGAGAAATACTATGAAAAATTGGTTTTGCCATAACTGAGGTAATTTTCGACCAATTTTGGCTCAGGAAGAGTCATTCTTGGTATATTTTGATGTTTTGGAGCCATTAGATCAGGTTGCAGAGGCAACAGGAGACTGTAAACATCATTTTTTCACAATTGAAGCTAATACAAAGGCCCATGCCATGTAAGCTGGACCAAGGAGATGTAGCCCAGGAGGGGTGAACTCCTTCATCAAAACCATGTATATTTGACTCAGTTGTCCATGTTTCCTGTGTTTTAAATGTTGTTGTTCAACATTTAGTTTCCAAGATTTTATGTTCATGAAATACACTTAATATCATCAAGTTTATTTGATTGTCAATCATAAGCACATGTATAAACCCTTATATAAGAAGAAAACCAAAGAAATTTCAGGTTAAATTTGAAACGGATATTAGCACAACATTAAATAACAATCAATTTTAGATGAGTGTAGAAGTGAGAATTTTCCATTTTTTACCAATTTAAATTTAAGTTACATTTTTTTAATAATTTTAAAAACAATATGAAACATAATCCAAAGTTTAAATTCCATATTACAAACAAACTTAAATTAAAACCAAAATGAACCATGAATATAGTTGTAATAGAGTTTCCAAATATTTAAGCAAATTAATATTTTCTAATAAAAATGTTTTCAATATAATGGTAACATAGTTTTCGTAATATTTGTTCGGAATTTGAAGTTTTTATTTTTTAAATATTGCTTAGGAATATGAAATTCTAATTCTTGTAATCTTGTTTTGGAATTTATAATTTTTATTATGATATTTGATCATATATTAATTGTATAAATTCTAAAAAAATTAATCAAGAGAAAAAAGTATCTTACCAAACCTAAACGAAGTGTGCATAAGAGAAAGTGTTATGGGGAAGAATCATGTGCAAAGAGAAGTGTGTGCTAATACGTTAATAAGAGTGTGATTTTCAGTGGATAAAAGGTAATATATACAAATATATTTTTCGATACAATATTGGATCAAATAAATTTTAATTCTTTATTTAAACCTAAATAAAGTGTTGTAATATAATTAATTTTAAGAGCATATATTGCATTCACCATGGTCCCACTATTGGTCTCTAGAGATAATCATTCCATTAATTTTAGTAATTTCATGTGAATACATGTAGATAATTATGATTTATCTCATTCTTGATTATTATTGTGACTATGCTTCAAAATGTTTAGTTTTTATAAAAATAAAAAACACAAGTTTACCCATAAATAGAAGTCTCAAATAAAATCCTATTGCAAGTTGGGCATGAATATTATACCCCTAATTACATAATTACATTGAAATGATATTATATTGAAAAGTATTCATAAAAAACTAAGCTAAATGAAACACTTATTTTTTGAAACAATAAGCTAATTCATCAAAAATGAAGTTAATGTAGTGCTCCCTGTAATGTAGTAAATAATTATTTACTACATTACAAGAAAAAATGACATTGGTGAGGGTCGAAAAATGTCACCATAAGCTCATTGGTGACAGTCAAAAGAGTCTTCATCACCAAAAAATGAACGTCACCAAAGGTGGCGTCGCCAAAAGTATAGGTGTTATGGTGACATTCAAGGTTCGTCACCAATAATGATTTATAATAATGGATAGTGGCCATCACCATTTCATATGAGCAATGGTGACGAACCTTAGCCTTCATAAAAAAAAAATTGTACGTCACCAATGGTGGCATCGCCAAAATTATAGGTGTTGTGGTGACATTCAAGGTCTGTCACGAATGATAATTATAATGATGAATAGTGCCCGTCACCATTTCATATGAACAACAACAATTTATTGTGATGGAAATTTCATTACCATCACTATTGATGTGTGTATATAGTGGTGTTTTTTAACCGTTACCATTTCATATTTTGGTGACGGTCAAAAAATTTCATCATAAGCTCATTGGTGAGGGTCAAGAAATGTCACCATAAGTTCATTGGTGATGGTCAAAACAATGTATGTCACCAAAAATTGATCGTCGCCATTCCTGATGAATATCAGGGTACGATGGAATCAACCCACCAACCTCCTCCTTCTAAAGTAGGTGCTCTTCCATTGAGCTAGCACCCTTTAGAGAATTATACTTTAAAAAAATAGAGACCTTGAAAATTTATGAATTGTAAACTCTACAACTTTCAATAAACTATAAAACTTTGTAAAGTATTGGAAAATCTTTTACTAAACAAGCAAAATAGAATCAAATTTGCAAGTCTCTTAATGGTTATGGAAGTTGTGAAAAGTGAGTGGAGGGAAAAATAGTTACGTATAAGATAATCAATATGTTCAGTTGAACAGTCAATTAGAAGTGAAGCTTTGAAAACATTTATAGTCTATAAATGACCTATAATTATCAAAATTAAAATCTACAGTTACACCAAAAGTTGATTTCTCAACTTGTGAATCATGTAAATTTGTTGTAACAACATAAAAATATACCTATAAAACATTGATTTTCATATCAAAGAGTAAAAAAACAGTGAATATATATGATAGATTATGAAAAATGAACTACATGCTTGAATCATATTGGCTATGGGGTCTAGAAAAATAATCGGAAGTGTATTTCGTTATTAATTAATTCTAGATGTAAAAATACATCAATCAATAACAAAGATCCAGAAATGTAACCACTAAATAGATGTTAAAATTGTAAGCACAAAGTTTCGCTAATATTCGTTACACCAACAAAATATCCAAGGGGCATTCAAACACTTCCAAACCCACACCAAGCATGAGTATCCAAAGATGCAATTGCATGGATACAAAGAAAACACTCTCAACCTCTCAATGATAACTATGTTCTCCCATGAATACTTCAACTAGAAAAGGGGTGTGAAGACAAAAACCTCAAAGAAAAACGAACTACGCAATAAAAAAATATAATTCATCCCCCTTCTACCTTTATAGATAGATCTAGAGGAATAACAAAAAGATCCATAGAGAATAGGATTAGAGTGGGAAAAATAAATATGATAAGAAAAAAAATAATCGGTGAAGAAATCTACTAATTTGAACATGATTATAGTACATTAGCATACATATTACATTAAAATGACATTAGTCAATGTTGGGATTGGTCAATTACCGACTATCCATGGTGCCACTAATCTAATGAGTTGCGATAGGTGATGTGTCCATTAATGGAGAAACATGTTTAAATCTCACACTATTTCTTGATAACCATTGTATCTTATTGACAACTTTGAATAGTTCTAGCACATCACTGCAAAACATGGAAACAAAAGTGAGCATAAATACCAAAAGCCAAAACTCCCTTAATGGAGAAAAACAAGAAATCAAAACTTACATATAATGTACCAACCATTGAAAGGATAGAAACATGAAAACAAACATCTTGATAATTCTTATCGAGGACAAACAAAATCATTCACGTGCAATGATGAATTTATAAACCTTATGAGTTCATAAAATGGTGTAAATACACTAAATTTAGTGGGTTGGAAAAAATAAGTCAAGAAGGCATTTTAAAATCAACCAGAATTATTTATTCACGCATAAAACAAGTTCAATATTAAAGCATTGAAGATAATCGGACTAGCAAATGAAAGACAATATATAACCAGAAGATATTATCAGAAGAATTAAAAAGGAAAAGAAAAAGAATATGGGCACATCTTACTTCAGCTCATAGTTATATCCACATGAGGAACTTAAAATGATATCATCCAAACCCTTCAAATCAAGGAACCCCCAAACTATTCACGTAACTTATGGTCACTGAGAATGAAATCTTTGACTGCCAATACTTGTTGCTTGCTCCTATCACCATGAGAAACTAATCTAGGTGGATATTTATCGCCTCTCGCCTATTCCACTTGGCGGCCCACCATTTTTTCTTTCATTTTTTCAGTTTCCTTAATTGTAGCACAACTTACTATTTTTAGCAATTTTTCGAGTCCTAAACTTCTGGAGCCATTTTCAAGGCCTAAATGACGTTCTTTTGGAAACCTGGGAGCAACATGGAGGTTCCTTCTATGTTTTTTACATCAAAAGTTGTAGTCCTCAGATATATATTTATAACAAGCTATTGTATGTGTCAAATGAAGATCGCATGCCAAAGTTACGTCCCCAGGAGGTTGATGTACCAATTTACCCAAACAGGGCCCATAGTTTTGGCACTTCATCTCCTAGGCTTATGTTTTTGGATTTTTATGGCTTTCCATTGTGTCTCAATCATAAATAGGCCCTCAAGACTCATTGTAACACAGTTCAGAGGCCTATAGGCGCCACATCTCTTCTCAAAGATAAGCTATCAACACCCTAGCTAGTTTATTTCCATTTTGTCTGTAAACAAATTTCAGTCTTTGATATTAATGAAATGAAGTGTTATTTCCAATGCATCTTTGTATTATGGTTATATGTGTATTTTTTTGCATTCTTGCATAAATTCAGACCAGTGGTATCAGAGCAGTCTTCTCTTTCTTGATCCTTCTTTGCATGTCCCCAACGAGATCATTGTATATGGAGTTAGGGCTCGATCTGGTTGACCCTTTACAAGATAAGCCTCGCAAACCCTGATGGCCATCCATGGGGGATGAAAAGAAAGACAAGGGAGCAAGACATCCTATCAAAATATTTCTCGAGGAGGCCCTCGAAAAATAAAGGAACGCGATGATGGATAAATTTTCCCAGATCCTTCAATGATTGCCCACTGGTGGCACATTTGTATCCAACAGCCACTCTGGAGGTGAAACTCCTTTTAAGGTACAAGTAAAATTTTAAATTCCTATATTTGTGGCCAAATATATGCAGACTTTATAGATAGATGGTTGAATCTATTAGAAGGATACTTCTCGGTTCATGAATTTTCTGACCGAGAGAAGATTATTTTTGCACTCCTCAAAGACGCCCCCCCATGTCAAATATTGGTGGGAAAGCTACTGTGAGAAAAAGGACGAGGGGGAACCCTCTCTGTTCTCAGCCATACCCACTTGGAAATATTTTTGAGATGCCATTAAGGAACAATATTATCACGTGGGGAGCTATGAGGACAAGTACATACAATGGACTACGTTGCGGCAACAAAGGGATCAAGATGTCCATGAGCTGACGAATGTATTTCATACCTTGTGCACAAATTTGGGTGTCAAATATTTGGAGAAACATTTGGTGTTGAAGTACCATAGTTGTATGCATAGATACATCTATGAGGAAATGGATTTCCTTGAAATCTCCTCGCTTGGTACGACATACCGGTATGCTGCCAATATTGAGTAGAAATTCAAACAGAAGAAGTGAGACTTTGGATCTGCGAATAAAAATCAAGGGAAAGGTTCCCTCAAATTTCAAAACAAAGGAAAAATCCAAGGCATGGTGGCCCAAGACAACGTGCCAAAGCTGCAAGCAAAGAAAAACACTGCGAAGCCGAAGAGGTCCATGGGAAAGTAGTGTGAGTTCCATAAGAGCTCCACTCACAACAAAAGTGAGTGTTAGGCCAAGCAGTCATTGATGGCCTAGATGAAGGCTTTTGAATCCGATGCATGCTCTGAATCTAAATCTAAAGTTGACAAGGGGAATGCTAAAGGGAAGAATATTATTGATGCGGAGCCCAACACCACCGTTGCGACCGCAAAAATCTAGGAGGGACCAGAAGACACAATGTAGGAGGAGCATCTCTTCCACACTAAGATGTGGGTATATAGTTCATTTTCGATAATGGGAGCCAAAAGAACCTCATTTTGGCAAAGATCGTGAAGCGGTTGGGCTTGCCAACCACAACACACCCACAGTCGTACACCATCGGGTGGCTTCACCAAGAACGAGATCTCTGTGTCATCCAGTAGTGTCACTATCCCTACATCATCAAGCCCTTCATGGATGAAGTATTATGTGAAATTTCTCCTCATGATGTTTGTGATGTATTATTAGGCCTGTTGGACATTGAGTTCAATGCTCCCCGTGTGTTTCGTGACATGGACTAACCGCCTTTCATGGATCCTAACTCTGGTGATTGTAACAGAGAATAACGCCTACGGGTTTTGGTCTAATGGCTATCGTGATTCCAACAATTGGTATCAGAGCGGTAGGTCTCAAGTTTGAAACTTCAATTTCCTCCCCATGTGTTTCATGACTAATGCTTGCGAGTTTTGGTCTAACGACAATCATGATTCCAACAAGGCCAAACATACTTTTGAAAGTGACATGCTATGTATGAGTGATCAGGAGATCATTTGTTATGCTAAAAAATGAAAAGTGCTCGAAACAAGTCCGAATCTGAGCAATCGGAAAGGTCTCATCGTTGCGATTGCGGCACCGTGAATGGTTTGAAAACTGATGTCGTATGAGAAATATATCGCGTTCTATCTGTCTTCCCAAACAAAAAAAATTTGTGACTGGATTCCCAGTCAGCATGCAAGTACAATTAGTAGGTATATTCTAGGAATATTCCATTTTTCTCCAACCAACTAGAACGTGCCACGTGGCATGATTTGGACTGTTAATTTAGTGGTATGGCGATGATTTTTTAACCGTTGATGTTTTATGTGTTGGACCATCAGATGAGGGACACATCACAAGCCCAGAGGCTACCACGTGTCCTCAGGAGGGTTCTATAAAATTTTGGGTCTACATGGGAATCAACCACCCGACCTCCAAGCTCACTATAATATTCCAAAATTTAGCCTTCAGGTAAATGGAATATTATAGTTTGTTTTATCACTAGCTAGGTGAATAAGAGGGTACGAAGGCCCATAAATCTCCTTAGAAGTAATAAAAACACTTCAAGTTTGAAAGGAGACTTTCTCAGCAGTTAAATAAAGCACCTTTGAGTGTGAACATGGGTTGGATCATGTTGAACCAGTCAACTTTGACCAAGTCAACAACGTTGTTATGGAGGAGTGGATATTAAATGAGGAATAACACAGTTTTGGAGGGAGATTGATTTCATGAAGGAAATTACCTAATTGAGTGGGGCCAAGGGAAAGGAAGCTCATAATCTATATAAGGAAGAGGACGGAAGCCATATTGGGTTATGTTTTGGATTATTATTTTGTATGTGGTCTGTTTAGACTTCTTGCATTCTTCAGTTGTTTAGTTGAGATTGTTGTGTTGTTCAGCACCACGTGTTCCTGAGTGGGAATCCCACCTCTTTCCTTGAGAGGCCTCTTGGAAGAGCATTGCATTTAATTTCCACATTCAGGTTTTCAGACCAAGCTACAACTTTCTTCATTAGCACAATTTCTGCAGAATATTGTACTGTGTTGCAGGGTGCAGCAGTGGAGAGTTAGATCGGGTGTTTTCAGAGCTAGTTTTGCAGTGGAGGAAGGTTTCCATCAATTTGGGGGCCTGTAAAGAAGCCCCTTGAGCTTTATTGACACATTCAGCAGTAGGCTAAGGAGAATTTATCCCATACAACGCAGTTTCAGTCCAAATATGCTTTATTTTAGGGAGAAGTTGCAGGGGTAGTTGCAGTGGTTCTTTTGAGAGGTGATTTCTTCAGTGGAGGAGCCATTATTTCATCCAGAGGATCTATTGGAGAGGATCTATATTTCTATACATTAGCTTCAGCAATATCTTCTCATTTCAGTTGCTGCAACATATCTTCAGCCCTAGGGTTGCAGCTTACATTGGCACATTGTGTGGATTTTTCGGAAACCCCCTTGGGTTGTCTTTGAAAGATGATCTAGTGCCTGGATCTGTATGTTTAGATTATATTGGGGCATATATCAGTATTTTTATATTATTGTATCATCTCCAACTGTAGTTATACCCAATATGACTGTGTTGTAGCAACTCTCCAACATTTTTATATAGAAGCAACATCTCACTTTTGAGAGTTTTTATGTATTGGAGGCTTGTGTGATCACATTCTATGATTGGTGCCTCATTGTTTGTACTTATTTGCTGCATATTTGATAAATAACATGGATTTATGTTGGTCTCATGATTTAATGTGTTAAATGATTTTTGTTTCTTTCATATTATGAGCTATATTGTTGCATTCCCCATTTGGGAATATTACAGTGGTATCAGAGCAAAATCTTGGCTCAGCTTGTGCATTCAGCCAATATGTCACCTTAAGGAGAAGCTTCTCACAAGAAGAGGAGATGTACAGAAAAAACAAAGACATGACTCCATTATTTGGAGGAAGAGAGGAAGAGGAGCTCTCAAAGCTTCTTTTTCAAACTATGCAGAGCATTAAGGGAGATATCAAGAAGATGAGAAGGGAGATATGTAGGGAATCTCCAAGGAGGCTTGTAGATGAAGCAAGCCCTATATTTTTGCATGATGGGTGTGAGCATGCAGCCACACATTATGATTCACAGTGTAGTCTTATGCCCAGTTTTACTATAAGGAAGATGGAGGAATAAGACATGCCAAAGAAGGAGACTCTTTGTGTTATTTTCATTAGTATGAATCTCAAAATAAGAGATTCAAAGATCACCTAAACTTTCAAGGGTTTTGCAAGATCAAGGAGGAGAGAAGAACAAGGATCAAGCAACATGATGTGGGTAGATTCTTTCTATATAATTTTTATGGTTCACCTAAATGTTCAGCTAGGGCTTGGGTGGAGGAGCTAGACACCTATTTGCAGCAACACCAAGTTTCAGAGAATGAAGCCATCAAAGTAGCAGCGCTTCATTTTGAAGGTAAGGCCTATGCTTGGTGGATTTTTGAATATTTTCATTAAAAAATTCAAATACATCTACTTATGCAAATTTCACTAGGATAATAGTGGAAAGGTTTGATGAAAAACATTTTGAAACACCTTTGGTAGAGCTAAACAAACCAAAACAAACAAAACATTTGCATGGGTTGGAAGGATCTATAAACCCAAATTCACTTCAGAAAACTATTGAAGAAGCTAACATCTTGCATAATACCCTGCTAGAGGCAAGATCTCTATCTCACATTCCTGGAAAAGAGGTCATGGAGATCCCTTTTTCAAAAGAGGATCCTTTGTTTGAGAAGGTACCCATTCATATTGAAGAGGAAGAGAAAGTTGGAGGAAACAACATTGTCATATCCAGAGCATATCTAGCACCTCATGAAGAGGAAGATGGAGCACTTGCTCCAATTTTCGCAGGAGTTCCAAAGAATCTCATATGTGGAGATCAAGGCACAATCCATGAACAACATGTGCCATTATTGATAGATTGTGAGACCTTGCAGATGAAAGGAGAAGGTGGGGAGGATAGCCAACATCCTATGATTAGGAGCACACACCCCTATCTATTTCAGAAGGTTGATGCAGAGAAGAGGCAGGTTGATTTTCATAGTGAGGTCAAGGACAAAGTTGTCCATTCATATATGCAGTATACTCTTGATATTGATGTCTCATTGCATGGAGGAATTCCACCTGGGAGACCACAAGATTAGGAGATGATGAGAGATGCTTCACATTTGGTTACACAAATTATTGATTCCAGAGGGGTGAGGACCTTGGGAGGACTTGAAATAGTCCAAAGAGTCTGGGATAGACTCAAGGAGGAGGGATACACTCTCCCATTTTCAGCATTACCCACTCTCACTACATATTCTGCGCTGACAGAAGTTGCTACAGTGATGGAGGATGGCACCACCATGGTGTAAAGAAGCTACTCGATGGATTTGGAGAAACAGAGGGTAATTCCCTTGAGGAAGGAATCCTCCATATATTGGAGTAGATGGAGGCCACTCATGCTTACATTGGCCAAGATCAGGAGGTTATTTTTGTATGGTAGCTTTTCATGGGAGGCCAACTTCCAAAGGCCACCACTTCTACTTGAGCGTGATCAGTTGCATGATGGGCATGGCAGCAATTTGGAGGATGACTTTGGCATGAGGGATGTCACATGAAAAGACAACAACATGTGGGGAGCTTCACATTTCAGATCTTCAATGCTGTCTGTTAGGAGGATTGATCCATATTGAAGGTTTCAACTTTTGGTAGAGTACTCCAAGGATATTCGTGCTTGCATGATTCTTGATGACCTAGAGGGAGATGATAGATACATGGTGGAGGATGAGGTCTTCTATTCTTATGGCAGATTCTTCTTGACTAGAGCTTCTGAGCTCAAGGAGAAGCTGTTACATGCAGCACATGTGGACTTTCTTTCCATGCACTTTGATGCATATCATTCCTTGATGCGGGAGTTCACTTGGGAGGGCATCCAGCAGGATGTATATCAGCATATGGAGAGATGCATAGCTTGGATGGTGATGGAGAGGTTGTAACAACCACTTCCATACTCATTGAGAGTGAGGGAGAACTTTCAGTTGTGCCATTTCAGCTCAATGACTGAAGTACATAATAGAGGATGTAGATTCATGCATTATGATTTATACTCATTTACTTTTTTTGAGCAGCATATTGTAGAAAGGAGGATCATTCCTTATTGTATATTTTATTGTAATGTACTTGACGCCATTTGTAGCATTGATGTTGGCCATTATATTGGTGGTTTGTGGGAAATGCCACATCATTCTTGGTGTGCACCATTGGCACCAAATTTTACTTTTATGATTCCATCTTGTAGGATGATTGTGGCAGAAAAAAAGTGGCTGAAAAGACACTTGTTATACTTTTCTTTGAGGAAATCAGGGGATGCACTACACTGGTTCCACATGTGGGACTATGATCCACCTCCTGGTTGTTATATGACAGCTTGTTTTTATTTGTTTTTGCTCCCATATATTGATGATGTTCTTATTCTTATGGGAAGATTTGTTGGGAGGATGGCACAAGAGTTGGAGGTTCCCATTGGGAGTATGATTCTCCCTAATTCATATGTTGCATGTTTTAGTAGAAAAATGGGAAAGCCATGATTGCCACACTACATCTCTTGTCTTCATGTGGGAGGAGCCATTTGGAGTACTTGAGTTCTTGGGAGAAGCACTTCATGGATGTTTTGATTGATGGGGTAGCTTGGGACATTCTTGGAGGCCATAATATTTCAGCCCAATATCATCATCAACCCCATGCATATCATAAATGGAGAGAAAAACAACATGGGTGGGGAAATCTAATCTCTCCATACAGCCCCAATACATTTCATGAATAGGGGGTTGAGGATTTCTTTGATGAGCTACCTAGGATGGCTCATTTCATTTGGATGATGGCATGGGTATGGGAGAATCTTATTGGGATGGAGATCCCCAATTTTCTTAATATCACTTACCTTGAGGATGCCATTGGACAGAAAGAATGTTTCCGCTTACACCTTCCACTTTCTCATGATGTGAGCCATTTGGTTTTGCTTACTTGGGAGGAACCATTGGGGGGCAGATTTATTGCAGATTATTTTGAGAAATCGTGGAGACTATGTGATGAGAAGGATACAAGAGGAGGACGGGAGAATTTTTCCATATCCTTGTAGTTGCTTGAGGACAAACAACATTTTTGAGGGGAGGACTGTAATATTCCAAAAATTTAACCTTCAGCTAAATGGAATATTATAGTTTGTTTTATCACTAGGTAGGTGAATAAGAGGGTAGGGAGGCCCATAAATATCCTTAGTAGTAATAAAAACACTTCAAGTGTTAAAGGAGACCTTCTAAGCAGCTAAATAAAGCACCTTTTAGTGTGAATAGGGGTTGGATCATGTTGAACCAGTCAACTTTGACCAAGTCAACAACGCTGTTATGGAGGAGTGGATATTAAATGAGGAATAACACAGTTTCGGAGGGAGATTGATTTCATGGAGGAAATGACCTAATTGAGTGGGGCAAGGGCAAGGAAGCTCATAATCTATATAAGGAAGAGGATGGCAGCCATATGGGGTTATGTTTTGGATTATTATTTTGTATCTGGTCTGTTTAGACTTCTTGCATTCTTCAGTTGTTTAGTTGATATTGTTGTGCTGTTTAGCACCGGGAGTTCCCAAATGGGAATCCAACCTATTTCCTTGAGACCATTTCATTTCCACATTCAGATTTTCAGACCAAGCTACAAATTTCTTCATCAGCGTAGTTTCTGCAGGATATTGTGCTGTGTTGCAGGGTGCAACAGTGGAGAGTTAGATCAGGTGTCTTCAGAGCTAGTTTTGCAGTGGAGGAAGGTTTCCATCCATTGGGAGGACTGTAAAAAAGCCCCTTGAGCTTTATTGACACATTCAACAGTAGGATAAGGATCATTTATCCCCTACAGCGCAGTTTCAGTCAAAATCTACGTTATTTTAGGGAGGAGTTGCGGGGGTAGTTGCAGTGGTTGTTTTGAGAGGTGATTTATTCAGTGGAGGAGCCATTATCGCATCCAAAGGATCTATTAGAGAAGATCTGTAGTTTTTTACATCATCTTCAGCCATATCTTCTCATTTTAGTTGTTGCAGCATATCTTCATCCCTAGAGTTGTAGCTTACATTGGCACATTGTGTGCATTTTTCGGAAACCCTCTTGGGTTGTCTTGGAAAGCTAATCTAGAGCCCAGATATGTATGTTTAGATTATATTGGGGCCTATATTAGTATTTTTATATTATTTTATCATCTCTAGCAGTATTTATACCCAATATTACTACGCTTTAGTAGCTCTCTGACATTTTTGTATAGTAGCAACATCTCACTTTTGAGAGTGTTTATGTATTGGAGGCTTGTGTGATCACATTCTATGATTGGTGACTCATTGTTTGTAATTATTTTCTACATATATGATCAATAACATGGCTCTATATTGGTATCATTATTTCATGTGTTAAATACGTGCTGTTGCTTTCATTTTATGAGCTATATTGTTGCATTCCCCATTTGGGAATATTACACTCACGAGCATACGTCTTGACCACCTCGCCTACCGCTTGTTCCCTAACAGTATAAGTTCTCAGCATGATTTTATGGTTTAAGAATTTTAACATTGGGGGAGGGGACCTCCAGCGGTCCCAACCTACTGGCGGCCCCAAGGCTTATGTAATATCCCCAAATAGGGACTACTCAACCATGCATGCATAAAAAATGCATTTTCAAAAATATATGCTATAAATAACGAAATAAAATCTTGGATCCTATATATCAGTCAATATACAACCTAAGTCCAATAATATAGTTGAAACAAATCAAACTAGGTGGGTTAAACAGACCTCCCACACCTAGGATTTCTAAAAAAGGCTAAAACCCCAAACACTGCAACACAGGAATTTTTTCATAAAAGAGAATGCGCAGTATAATGAGGGTTTGTACACATAAATAGTAGATACAATTAGATCTGAGATTATATTAAATGATATGGCTAAACAAAATGAGATATAGTCTCCTTTATACAAAAGCTAGAGAACCCGGGAAGGGTTTCTAGGAATACGCCCTGAATACAAATGGTGATCTTCAGCAATATGACTGAATAATCATTGAAAAATGAAGCAAAGGAGTATAGAAGGCTATAATAATATATATATATATATATATATAATGCATATCTGATCAAATTTCTTACCCCATGGAAGAATCAACCCTCCAATCACAGGAAAACTCCCCGAAAGAGCCACAAAAGACACTGCTGAAACTGCTTTGCAGAAATAATGCAATTCCAGGATGGAATAATGTTATAGGTGATGGATATGTGTTGGCCTACTTCCAAATATCTGATATCAGCTGAAGAACCCTCAAAAATAATCCTCCAATAGAAGGATACCTCCCTTCTATGCAAAACCAACTTAGAAAGTGGGTTTCTCAACCCTCCACTGCAACACCCTGCAACTCAACACAACCTCCTACAGAAACTCCGTTGAAACTAAAGACTGAAGCTTGGAACCAATGCCAGATGTGTGGAATTATAGATCAGGTCTCTCCCAAGAGCTCCTCAAAGGGAAGAGAAGTAATTCCTGAACAGGAATACCTTAGTGCTAAACAACAATGGAAATCTTAGCTAAACAGCTAAAGAGATCAAAATTCTAAGTATGCATCAAAATACAATTCATAATATAACCCCAAATGGATTCCATCCTCTTCCTTATAAAATAAGTGAGCCTTCTCACCTTGTGTCCCACTCAATAAGGTTTCCACCATCACACAAACAATCTCCCTCCAAAACTGCGTTGTGCCTTCATTAGAGCCACTCCTCTAAACTGCGTTGTTTGATTTGGTCAAGGTTGACCTCTTCCACATGCAAAATGTCCCTGTTCACACATGAGAGTGTAAAATCCAGCTGGCATTATGATCGCCTCTCACATTATGAGGGATTTTGTCCTTATTTCTGAAATTTATGGGCCTCCTTACCTAATTATTCATCTCCTAAGTGACATTAGAAAAATTTAATATTCCAATTTGCTGCATGCAAATTTTGGAATATTACAGTCCTCCCCTCCCAAATGTTGCTTGTCCTCAAGAAACTACAAGGATAGAACTGAAGAGAATTCTCTTCTCCCCTTGTAGCAACCTCATAAGATAAAATCCTCCAAGGATCAAGGTGTTTTCTAATCAATATATCTCCAAGTTTCCCCTCCCAAGTAAGCAAGCTAGCCTTTGGCCGTGAACACCCCAAATAGCTATCATCATGTGAAAGTAAAGTATCAATGGAGGAAACAATGGGTGGTATAAAGGCCTTATTGAGGCATGAGGTCTGATATGTAATGGGATCTACCATCTCCATATGAATCTCCCATCCCCAAGCTATCATCCATACAAAATGAATTACCTCCCAACATGGCAACTCCTGAAAATCCTCCTCCACCTTGAGGTCCTGCAAAGTAGGTGGGCTGAAATTCTGAACATGGTAGACAAAGTAGCCTACCCCATGTTATCCTCCTCTCCACCTAAGATAAGTGCATATAATTTGCTGATATTGGGCTACAATAATGTTTCCCTCCAGTGGCAAGAAGGAAACTAGATCTCCAAGGATCCCTTTCCCAACGTTGTGAATCAAGCTGGCCCAAACCATCTCATACATGATGGATAAGAAATCACCACCACATGGCATCTCATCCATCTCATGGCCCTCCTCATAAAGAAACAAATATTTTTTTGTGGTGGCCACATCTCCTCCCATGCTCCCCTTAGAACATGTAATGCAGAAAGTGTGGGAATCCTCCTTCCCAAAGAACACATCCACCCAATGTGTTTCTCCCCCAATCATGCTCCCCATAAAGGCAAGAACGAAATCAACAAATGGGATCATGATCAGCATCAAAATGAAAGAAATACTGAAGGTTTCATGTGGTTCTGGAAGGTAACAATAGTCTCCCAAGTGGTCACAGCGCAGACTTCCCCACTGCAGCTTCAGAAAATAGCATGGAAAGTTGTTTCTTGACAAATGGCTATTTTTCTAAGTCATCACATCTACTAGAAAATAGTAAATGGCTGAATGTATCAACTGAGCATACAATAAGTAACCAAAAACTTGCCCAAATTCATACAATAGATGGTTGTCTCCATCATCATAGCTGGCCAAAAATGGTCCATGGAGCCCAAAGAAAAACTTGACCCTTTGTGGAGCAATGCACTGCAAAGAAATGGTAAGAACATGCAAATATTGTGTTGTACAATCAATAAATGCAAAAACAAAATTATTACCATGTAATGAAAGTAAGGTGATGATAGGATCCATAAATAAGTCCTCCATAGTGGTATGAAGTACTCCTATGAAGAGGAATGAACCATATGCTGCATGAAGATCCTCCTTCTTATGCTTGGAAATCCAAGTCAAGAAGAACATACTACAGTAATAGATAAATCCATCCACTACTCCATCATTCTCACCTCCTCCTGGTCCACCAAGTGCATCAAATGTGAAGTGATCCTGGGGATACTCTATCAATAAACCCAAGATCCAAAGTGACAACATTGTTGGCCTATGCAAATAGGCTCCTGCCATAATGCTGCTACATACAAGAAGTTTCTCCCATAGGGGAAGTACCTCTTGATCTTCCAAGGCTAAAGAGTATACCCTTTGCACCATGATAGTGCCATATCCCACTCTTGCAACATTATGCAAAGTCTGAGAGAAAATCTGCCCATGCTCCCCAAAGAACAACCCAAGCAAAAAAAGTTTTTTATGCCTCCTCATACCTCCATCATACATATCATGTGGTGAATACATAATGATTGATATGAAAGATGTCATACCAACATAATGTACCCATACTCCTTGCTGCCCAATGATGCAAGTATCCTACCATACTTCCTCCATCCACATACCCTTAGAAAAAGGAAATGTCTCATGATGGCCAAACTCTCTCAAGAGTAGCCAACACAACTTTACCTCTTGCTGCCCTGTGTTATAGATTTGCATGTGGCTCACCAACCTCTTGCTCTCCACCCACATCCACTCAACCACTTTTGGATGCCTCCTACCATTCTCAATCTTGGTATCCCTCCAATGAGGACTACCATCCTCCCAAATCATATTTCTTTCTTTCCATTTCATGGGATGTTGAAATGCAACTCCTTGGAGATCTCCTAGAAAAGATCTCACACCAATTATCATTTTGGATCCATAAAGACCCAAGTGTGCTGAAGGAAAAACCTCCTCACTGCTACTCCTTGACAACGCTGTAAAACTTCTCAATGGTGTACTAGCTGTCTCATGCTCCAACTCAAGAATGAACATATGGCTTTTTGTAAGTTTGTTTGGAACAAGGTTCATTCTATCCTCCAAAAATTCACACCCCACCCTCAAGTGTTGTGTTCCACCCAACCAAGGCACATGAGGATGATGGTTCATCCCTTCCTTGAAAAATTCAATGTTGCACAGTGTAGTGCCATCATGTTGTTCCAAATGAGCAGTATGCAATGGTATACAACCCTCCATATGATTTGCTAAAACAATAGGAGATGGAAACTTAGGCATACCTTGATGAAATTTGGAAGTATCTTGTATGGCTGTAATGGATTCTCCCTCCAATGTGTTGGCTCCTCAAACTGAAGATGTTGAGGGCTACTCCTCCATAGTTGTCACAACGTTGGTACAAGTCTCCTCCAATGGTGGCGAGGGCTTCTCCTCCTCTGGTTCTTCTTCATCAAATCTCCCAATAAACCTTTGAGTAAACTCAGAAAAAGTAGTCACTCTTGCATGGCTCACATGGTTGAACCACCAAATGTTTTCTTCACCCTCAAGGTGTAGTGCTGCAATTTCTACAGCTTCTTTCTCTACCACTGGATGTAGTAGGAAAAATGTATCAAGTTTCCTTGCCCAAACGCTTGCTACAGATGACCCATCAAAGTAGACAATAGAAATCTATTTCCCTTGATCCTCCCTTGGCCATAAGGTCCTCTTTCTTCCTCCAAATGAATGAACTGAGGGAAAGATAGAGTCTCCTTGAGGGCTCTAGGTTGAGATTTGTACTCAACAAGGTATTCACTTAGAATCTTGTGATCCAAGTGTCCTCCATCTTCTTGCAATTTGTCCTCCTTATCAAAAGGAAATGGTATGTTCCAATGATTTGGAGCTCTCTGCAACATTGGTCTCCTCTTTTGATCATAGGAAGTGCATGGCTCTTTCTCTTCTTGAAACTCTCTAGAAGTTTCACTGCTCCTTTTCTCTTCTTCTTGTTTAACCCCCTTGTAGAGGTTCTTCCTGGATCTGAAAAGTGATGAAACAAAGCTCATCCTTTTCATCATTCTAACCTTGCTCTTTATATTATATAATTTTTTCTTGAAGTCCACAGGCTGAGCCAAAGATCTTGCTTTGATACCACTGTAATATCCCCAAATAGGGATTGCTCAACCATGCATGCATAAAAAACGCATTTTTCAGAAATATATGTTATAAATAAAGAAATAAACTATTGTATCCTATATATCAGTCAATATAAAACCTAAATCCAAGAATAGAGCTAAAAAAAATCAAACTAGGTGGGTTAAACATACATCCCACACCTAGGATTGCTAAAAAAGGCTAAAACCCCAAACACTACAACACAAGAATTTCTGCATAAAAGAGACTGCGCAGTCTAATGAGGGTTTGTAAAAATAAATAACAGAGACAAATATATATGAGATTATATTAAATTATATGGCTAAAAAAAATGAGATCAAGTCTCCTTTATACAAAAGCTAGAGAACCCGGGAAGGGTTTCTAGGAATACACCCTTAATACAAATGGTGATCTTCAACAATATGACTAAATAATCACTGAAAAATGAAGCACAAGAGTATAGAAGGCTGTAAGAATATATATCTGATGCATATCTGATCAAAATTCTTACCCCATGGAAGAATCAACCCTCCAATCACAGGAAAACTCCCTGAAAGAGCCACAAAAGACACTGTTGAAACTGCCTTGCAAAAATAACGCAATTCCACGATGGAATAACGCTGTAGGTGATGGATATGTGTTGGCCTGCTGCAAAATATCTGATATCAGTGGAAGAACCCTCCAAACTGATCCTGCAATAGAAGGAAACCTCCCTCTTATGCAAAACCAACTTAGAAAGTGGGTTTCTCAACCCTCCACTGCAACATCCTGCAACTCAACACAACCTCCTGTAGAAACGATGCTGAAATTGAAGACTGAAGCTTGGCACCAATGCCAGATGTGTGGAATGATATATCAGGTCTCTTCCAAGAGCTCCTCAAAGGGAAGAGAAGGAATTCCTGAATAGGAATACCTTAGTGCTAAACAACACCGACAATCTTAGCTAAACAGCTAAAGAGAGAAAAAGTCTAAGCAGACATCAAAATATAATTCATAAGCTAACCCCAAATGGTTTCCATCCTCTTCCTTATAAACTAAGTGAGCCTTCTTACCTTGGGTCCCACTCAATAGGGTTTCCACCATCACACAAACAATCTCCCTCCAAAACTGCGTTGTGCCTTCATTAGAGCCACTCCTCTAAACTGCGCTGTTTGATTTGGTCAAGGTTGACCTCTTCCACATGAAAAATGTCCTTGTTCACACATGAGAGTGTAAAATCCAGCTGGAATTATGATCCCCTTGCAAACTATGAGGGATTTTATCCTTATTTCTAAAATGTATGGGCCTCCTTACCCAATTATTCATCTCCTAAGTGACATTAGAAAAATTTAATATTTCAATTTGCTGCATGCAAATTTTGGAATATTACAGCTTATTCACATGGCATAAACCGCAACAACAAAATTTACCAACCCTCAAAATTAACGTTAACCATCGGTAATGATTAGTGTTCACATGATAAGTGGCAAGGGAAGTTATGTAGCAGTTGTATTAAATGTTTAAACCGGTGGCAATCAAACACAAAATCCGGCAGAATTTGGTAACAATCACATGGGCAGAGTGATATGGCAACAAATGCCATGGTCTTCAGAAAGTCGAGTCATCTCCTAGTTTTGCTCCATTGTGCGGAGGTTTAAAAATAAAAAAACCGTGCATTAAACTTCAAGTTTTATTACAATGTGATGGGTTATAAACCATTTCCCCACACGGTTGGTGGAGTCCGAGTTATACTCCGGGGTTCAAGGAGAAACTCCAGTTCCGCTACATGGAGTTCTGCCCAATATTAAAGATGAGTAGGGTTTCGGGGGTTGCCATGTGGCCACCCCCACCCCTCAACGGTTAATGTTAGTGTTAAATATGGCAGAGTTAATAGCGCGCCCTTTAATTTAGGGGATTTTTCTAAATTCAGTCACAGTTAAGTCCCTGTCTCCACTTTTAGTGGAGCTTTTCTATCTGACATTGGGAAAAATGCATTGGGAGGTCAATATTCGACCAATTTTGGTAAAATAAGAGTCTATCTAAACTAATTTGAGAATTTTTGAGCCATTGGTGCAGAGAAAGCAACCATTAGAGGCCTATAAACACATGTAATTTACAATTTTGAGCATAATGACAAAGAGGGACATGCCATTAGGAGCTGGACCAACAGATGTAGCCCAGGAGGGGTGAACTGCTTCATCATGCCTACTATGTAAAACTTATGTGTGATTGTTTTTCTCTGTTATATAATTTTGTTTAGTGTTTTTAAGGTTATTTTTCATGCTTAAAGTTCACTAATTCATCTATAATTCATGGTTAAAATGCTTATTCCTTAAGAAAACATATGAAGACAAATTGTACATGTTTATATTACTGAAAGGAAACTTAGCACAATAGAACTAATACACTCCTTTCAGATCAATGAGTCTCAGCCTAGCGTTGTTATTGTTACTTTGGGAAATAAGTTATACATGATACCAAAGGTACCAAAATCCACTGATATCTCTTTGGTTACTGCAAAACAATGCAGTAAGATCATTTCCAAAATTGGGAAATTTCTTTTCCTGATGATCCACCCTTAAGGAAAGAATAATATTGTGGCCACAACCTCCAGACATGGCTTCTCCAAATGACAACAACAAACGGAAAAGGTCATGGAGGAGTTTGAGGACATCTTCACCTCACCCACAGGGTTGCCTCTACACTGGCAGGTCAAGAACTGCATTGATTTTACTGCAGGTGCATCACTGCTAAATGGACCGATCTATCAATGATCTATTTTGGAGAATGTTGAAGTAAAGAGGTAGATTCAGGAGCTTCTGTAGAAAGGTCACATCTGGCTGAGTTCATCACCCTGTGGGAGCTCGATCGTGTCGGTGTAGAAGAAGGATGAGACTTGGAGACTCTGTATTGACTATCAGGTGCTAAACAAGATCACTTTCTCGAATAGGTACCCGATCCCACGGATTGATGACCTTCTATACCATCTCAATGGGGAAAAATATTTCAGCAAGATAGACTTGAAGTATGGGTATCACTAGGTACCAATTGAACCCTTCGATGTGTGGAAGCATGCCTTCAAAGCCAAGGAGGGTCTTTGGAATGGCTGGTCATGCCTTTCGGGTTGACGAATTCTCCTGCAACCTTCATGAGGCTGATGAATGACATCTTGTGGCCATTCACCAATTTCTTTGTAGTAGTATACTTGGATGACATCCTGATATTCAACCAGACTTGGGAAGAACACCTCCACCACATCTGAGAAGTCCTCCAAACACTGTGGCAAGACAAGTTGTGTACCATTTTGGAGAAGTGCACTTTTGGCATGACTTAGGTTTAGTATCTAGGATACATTTTTGATGAGTGGGGGGTGCATGTGGATCCAAAAAAGATCCAAGTCATTCGAGATTGGCTAAACCAAACCACTCTGACATATCTTTGTAGCTTTCTATGTCTTGCTAATTCTACTGCAGGTTTGTGTTGGGATTCTCTCATATCACTTGGCCCTTGAGTCAAGTCACGAAGGGAGGAGAAAAAGAAAAATTCTTTTGGTCGGAATCTCAATAGAAGGAATTCGTAGAATTGAAACATAGCCTCTGCTCTGCCCTAGTGATCATAGTACCAGACTTGAAAAAACCATTTGAGATCAAGACAGATGCCTCTAACTATGCTATTGGGGCAGTTCTTACTCAACAGGGGCATCCAATGGCATATCAAAGTGAGACACTATCTGACATAGTCTGAAAGTATCCCACTTATGAAAAAGAAATGTATTCCATTGTGCAGGATTGTCGAAAATGGAAGCATTAAAATTTGGGGAAGGAAACGGTCATCCACATAGACCACTAACCCTTGCAGTTCATACAGACACAAGGGGAGTTGCAGAAAGATCACCATTCGAAGTGGTCCACATATCTGCAACAATTTAATTTGGATATCAAGTACAAGAAGGGCAGCACCAACGATGTTGTAGACTTCCTCAGCTGACCACCGATCATGGTGCTAACCACCACTCTCAACTCTTGTGGGCACGATACTTCTGATTGGCTGCTTCTCTACAAGAGCGATCCATAATTCATCCACACATACAAGACACTCTTGGAGGGTACACAAGTTTCAAATTTTCACCTCTAGGATGCACTGGTATGTCACCTGGGACACCTCTGTGTTTCTTTAAGCGAGCATGAAAAGATGATTTTGGAAGTGCACTATAGTCAAGTCGCTGGGAATTTCAGGGTCGAGAAAATAGTGGCAGTATTGCATAAGTATTTCTATTGGCCAAACCTTCGACGGGATGTCGGGAAGTACATTAGATCCTGCACTTCTTGCGCTATTTCCAAATCGACCATAAAAAATCAAGGCCTATATAGTTCGCTACCTACCCCTAATGTACCATGGGAATCCATCTCCAAGGATTACATTTTGGGCCTTACTTCTAATAAGCATGGAAATGACTATGTTTTTGTGGTTGTCGACAGATTATCGAAGATGGTCATTATGGCGACCTACAAGAAGAATACCACAACAGAAGCCACTACTAAAATCTTATTTAAACAAGTGTGGGTGCACTTTGGGATCCCAAAGTATATCATCTTAGATTGGGACAAAAGGTTCCTAAACACATTTTGGTCCAACCTCTCGTCAATTCTGGACACCAAGCTCACCAAGTCCACAACTTTTCATCCACAAACTGATGGCCAGTCAGAGGTCATCAATAGGATGATCATACACATTTTGCACATGTACAATTAAATGCATCCATGCACTCAGGATAAGAGCCTTCCCTATGTACAACATAGTTATAACTGGGCTCTCCACAACTCAAGTGACCAAAACCCCTTTAATATGGGCTTGGGATTACAGCCACTATGTCCCATTGACGTAGCCATGCCATTTGCAGTTACTCAGGCTGATTCGGCTCATCTCCAGTCTAAAGATGAAAAAGTGAACAACTTCATTGAGCACATTCATCACATTTGCGAACACGTTCATGACATATTTTACATAGCCAATGATAATTAAAAGCAACAACATGATCAACATAGGATGCCACACAACTTCTAGGTGGGCGACAAAGTGTGGCTAGAATTGCAAAAGGAGGCCTCGCTTGACCCCACCGCAAGATTTTCCTACTCTGATATGGGTCTTACACCACCAAAAATGCTATAGGGGCCAATGGCTTTGAGCTCAGTATTCCACCATTCCTTGGTCTGCACATAGTGTTCAATGTGGACCGCCTTCGACCCTATTTCCCATCTCTACTGGACACCTCCGACATTGTACAACAACTCACACCAACAGAGTTAAACCCAGACTGAATTGAATAGGCCACCACAGATCATATCATGGACATGAAAATCAATAACAATCACCAACATAAGATCCAACTGTATCGGGTTTTCAAAACTAGCTAACTCCTGCACCAAGGCAAGTGGTTCACCAGGGACCAAGTTGAGCAGAAGTTTCCTCATGTCATGGAGGAACTTAATGAAATGGGGACCATTGTTTCCTAAGGGGGGAGGAATGATCCAGGTGGATATTTTTGGCCACCCTCATATTCCACTTGGGACCCCATAATTGTTTCTTTCAGTTTTTCAATTTCCTTAATTGTAGCACAATTTACTATTTTTAGCAGTTTTTCGGGTCCTGAGCTTCTGGAGCCATTTTTAGGCCCTAAACAATTTTTTTTTTGGAAAAATAGTAACAACTTGGAATCAAAATTTTTATTCCTCAGATATATCTTTCTAACTAGGTATTGTGTGCATCAAACATAGATCGTATGCCAAAGTTATGTCCCCGGGAAGTTGATGTACCAATTTACTCAAACAGGGCCCATAGTTTTGGTGCTTCATCTCCTAGGGTTAGGTTTTTTTATTTTTAGGGTTTTCCATTGTTTCCCAATAATAAATAGGCCTTAGAGCCTCATTTTCACAAAGTTCAGAGGCCTATAGCCACCACATCTCTTCTTAGAGATAAGCTACCAACGCCCTAGCTAGTTTATTTCCATTCTGTCTCTAAACAAATTTCAGTCTTTGATATTAATGAAATGAAGTGTTATTTGTGCTGCATCTTTGTATTTCTAGTTATATATGTATTCTGTTTCATTCTTGCATAAATTCAGATTAGAAACATTTCATGCATACAATGAAAAATAAAGTTTTAAAATACCTTGTTGATTTTGGAGGGAATGGGTATAGAGGGTCCAGATGGCGTTCCCACACCAACTCACATGTGAGGAGGGTTGGGCCTCCTAGTTATCAAATTTTTTCCCCTTGGCTTTCCACAAAATTACTTGAAACCCCGATTCATCTCATTTTTCAGTTTCATTATTTGGATAGCATATTTGGACAAAATAAATGAGAACAACTTAGGGTGGAAACGTTTGGTAGAAAAGAATTGAAAAACAACTTTGGAGAGCATATTTGAAGGGAGGAACTTAGAACAGAGTTTTTTCTAGCAAAAAACACTCGAAAATATTATTTTTATTTTGTTTCTTACTATCCTATATTCATTTGATGGAATATCATTCATCATATTGGGGAGGGTATAATCATATAAATCATGGTGGAAGAAGTGGTGAAGGGAGAAGAGATAGTGAAAAAATAAACATAAATTTCACATTCATTCCCCTCTGTGGAAGTGTTTAACAAAAATATAGAGAAAATGAAGAAAAAAAGGGTGGAAACTACTTGTGGAATTGCATAAGTGCAAGGAAAATTTTGGATTCACACTCAAGGGGTAAAGCCTTTTTGCATTGGATTCTTAACAATGGGGTTGAGTTTTGTAATCTATCACCCCAAAGATTGAGGAACAATTTCAAAAGGCATGAAAATACACATTTATCTAGGGAAGAAAGGAGGGGCATAAATCATGTTCTCGTAGGTTAAAATAAGGGGCATCAAGTTCCTCAATAGTTGAGGAACCGTGGAAGAGATCGAACACCAAAATCTTGGAAATAATGCTTGATTATGGAAGGAGAGAAGAAACAAATGGCGGAGTTGACCCTTCCATACATGCATGTGGTATTCCCTTTATAGAGTATTTTGTCTCTATATTGACAAGTCATGTTTAGAGTGGTAAATGAAGAACCCATGTGTTACAAGAGACAAAATTTCAAAAAGTATGCAACACCATTTGTAATATTCCCAATTAGCTTTTAGATAGTTGGAATATATATATATATATATATATATATATATATATATATATATATATATATATATATATATATATATATCTTCTTAGTTAGAAGAATAAGAGGGTAAGGAGACCCTAAATCTCCTTAGTAGGAATAAAATCACTCCTAATATGAATGGGGGTCATCTAAGTAGCTGGATTAAGCACCCTTATGTGTGAAAAGGGGTTGGAGCATGTAGACTAGGTCAACTTTGACCAAATCAATAGTGTTGGTATGGAAGGAGTGGCATTCATTGAGGGAAAACACAGTTTTGGAGGGAGATTCCATGCATGGGAGTAGTGGCTTTAATGAGTGGGGCCCAAGGTGAGGAAACTCACCAAGAATGTAAGGAAGGGGATGACAGCCATAGAAGGCATGATTGATTATTATTTTGTTTATGGTCTGTATGACTTGTTTCTCTCTTCAGCTATTTAGCGGAGACTGCACTGCTGTTTAGCACAAGGGTGTTCTCGAGTGAGAATCCCACCTTCATCCTCAGGGGACTTCGAGTGCCCACTCAGGAGAATTATTTGGGCTAAATTTCCACATTCTGGCATTAGTCCAAGCTTCATCTTTCTTCTACAATGCAGTTTCTGCAGAATTTTGTGTTGTGTTGCGGGGTTAGCAGTGGAGGGTTTATCTGGATCATTTCAGAGATTGTCTTCAGTGGAGGAATATTTAATTCCATTGGGAGGCCAGTAAAGAAGGCCCTTGAGCTTTATGGCATCATTTGGAACCAGGCCAAGCTATTCTTATCCCCTACAACACAATTTTATTCTTGGATTGCATTATTTTAGGGAGGAGTTTTAGGGGTGGTTTCAATACACCATTTGGGGAGATGGTTTTCTAGTGAAGGGATCAACCTTTCACTTGGAGAGTCTATTGGGAGGAGGCTTCATTCTATGCTACATCAAATCAGCCATATCTTTCCAGCTATTCATTTGCAATGAATCTTCAACCCTAGGGCTTTGGTTCACCACTTGTATTGTGGTGTATTTTTTGGAAACCCTCTTGGGTTGTGATGGGAAGGTGATATAATGCCTAGATATTCATGTATAACTTATTTGGAGGCATATATTAGTTATTTTACATCTCTGTATGTTCTCATGTTGTAGCCATGCTCTTATGACTGCACTGTAGTAGCTCTCTGACATTTTGTATAGTATCAACATCTCATTTTTTAGAGTGATATATAAAGCATCACATTTTAAACTTACTCCTAACCCTATGTAATTTGAGAGTAGCAGTGATGAAGGGAAGGATGAAGAATTTCCAATAAACAGAGAGTCTAAATTTCCACTTTCTTCTAATCATATAGACTATGGGAGGAGCAGTGACGAAGGTCAGGATGAATAATTTCCAATAAATCAAGAGTCACAATTTCCACATAGTCCTAATCCTATGGACTATGAGAGAAAAAATGATGAAGGGAAAGATAAATATGGTGAAGAATATCCTCCAATTCAGTATTTCAAAACCGCAGATGATGGTATTGAAACTTTTCATGTCGTCGTAGATGGTAATGAATATTTTTCAAAGAATGTTGCTGGTGAATTTCCTAACTATATTGAAAATGATCATAGTAAGAATAGTATTCCTCCTAATGGTCATGGAAATGCTTGTTCAGAGAATGATGAAATGATATATATGTTGCCAGCAAATATTATTTCTAAGAGTAGGAGTAGACCTTTTCTTATCAATCCAAGATGTTCTAGTTATGCAAGGGGTAGAGTAGTATATCTCACAAGAAGAAGTTCTATCAGTGAGTTCATTTCAAGTGACTATTGTAAAAAGGATTTCTTCAAACATATGTATTTCAAATTTTATTTTGAGAAAAGGAAGAACTATTTTTCAATGAATAAAAGCATGCAAGATTCATATTTAGTGGGGTGCATGCAATCTACATTGGCAGGTTATGCAGGAGAAATTTTAAGGATGGAAAATGATTATGAAGTTTAAAAAATTGGCGAAAATCACTAGTACCTAATATTCAAACTATAAAATGTTTATTGATGTATTTGTAAAATTATTGAAATTTATAATGATTTTATATATACTTTCTATATAATATTGGCGATTTTTAATGTAAAATAATTTTATATTGTAAAATTTGGGCGAATCATTTTTATAAAAAATGGAAATTTGTGAAACTTTTTTTTCCAAAAATCATGAAAATTAGCCCACCTGCGAATATTAGCCCCTAAAATTTTCCATGAGGTTATGATTATCATATTGGGTCTTTATTGCTCTATAGAAAGGCTTTCAAAATGACTCATTCAATTGGAAATTTTTGTCTATCAAGAATCCAATATAATTTGGAATAGCATCCTACATATTATTTGGAAGTTCATATTAAACGAGAGTTTCGGCCACTAGCAAACACTGCAATGTCATGGATGCAAGACTTATTTTCAAAACATGGAGATTTTTTGCCAAATAGAGAGACAATACATATTCTTGATAATTTCTCAAGACGAGAAATATACAACTTATAAAAGGAATATGAAGAAGGTGTTGAAGGAAATGGTCATTTTATTACATATGAATATTTAGTGCACATATGGAGGAGAGAATTCAACAATTTATGTATTCCTAAGAAGATAAGGATGGGGGTTTGTAGTACATGTGCTTCTCTAAAATAGAAAAGGGATAAATTTCAAGGAGAAGAAAGAGGTAAGAATTCATACCATTATTCTTTTAAATTGTATAGTGATCAACTATGAAAATGTATTTATTAATACGTTTATTTTATGTTATGTGTAGATTCCATTGTTAAAGCCCTTCAAGAGCATCATGAACAAAAAACAAGTGAAAGGAAAATTTGTACAAGCATCGAAAGAAGTTTTATGATCATCCAAAAAAATATTTGGGTTTGATAATTGATGGTATGGACCAGAAGAAAACACTTCTACCACATTTTTTTCGCACACCCAAAAATTTGTAGGAGGAAAATTTTATCCAGTTTCACTTGGTCGGTTATATGGTCTTCAATAGGAAAATGCCACCAAGAGTTTACTTCACAACTCCAAATGTTCATAATTATGGTAATCTGACAATAACCATAAATTATTCATGATGTGCTCACTACAAGAAAAAGGACATTGGGGAGGGTTGAAAAATGTCACCATAAGCTCATTGGTGAGAGTCAAAAGAGCCTCTGTTACCAAAAACTGAACGTCACTAATGGTGGCATCGCCAAAAGTATAGGTGTTGTGGTGACATTCAATGTCCATCAATAGTAATGATTTATAATGATGGATAATGATCGTCACCATTTCATATCAGAAATGGTGATGAACCTTAACCTTTGTCACCAAAAATTGAACGTCACCAAAGGTGGCGCCGCCAAATGTATAGTTGTTGTGGTGACATTCAAGGTATTCCAAGAACAATGATTATAATGACGGATAGTGACTGTCACCATTTCATATGAACAACGATTTATTGTGATGGACCTTTCATGGTCGTCTCTATTGATGCATATATATGGTGATGTTCATTGACCATCACCATTTCAAATTTTGGTGAGGGTCAAAAAATGTCACCATAAGCTCATTGGTGATAGTTAAAAGAGTTTTTGTCACAAAAAATTGAACGTCGCCAAAATCCGCATTTCAAGAAGTATAGTTGTTGTAGTGACATTCAAAGTCCGTCTCAAATAATTATTATAATGACAAATAGTGATTGTCACCATTTCATATTTTGGTGAGGGTAAAAAAATGTCACTATAAGCTCATTGGTGATGGTCAAAAGAGCCCTCGTCACCAAAAAATGATCATTGTCATTCCATATGAATATCAGGGCACGATGGAATCAAACCATGAACCTCCTACTTGTAAAGCAGGTGCTCTTCCATTGAGCTAGCACCCTTTAAGGAATTCGAATTAAAATTACACCTTGAAACTTTATAAATTGTAAATTCTATAATTCTCAATAAGTTATAAAACTTTGTAAACTATTAGCAAATATTTTACTAAACAACCAAAATAGCATCGAAGTTGTAGGTCCCTACTCGATGATAATGGAAGTTATGAAAAGTGGGTGGAGGGAAAAATAGTTGTGTATAAGATATTCAATATGTTAAATTGACTACTCAAGTATAATGAAACTTTGAAGAAATTTATAGCCTATAAATTACCTATAATTATCTGACCAAAATCTAAAATTATACCAAAGATTGATTTCTCACCTTGTGAATCATGTAAATTTGTTGTGACAACATAAAAATATTCCTCTAAAATATTGATTTGTAGGTCAAGAAGTAAGAAACAGTGAGTATATATGATGAAATTATGAATAATGAGCTACATGCTTGAATAATATTGGCTATGGAGTCCAGAAAAATAATTGGGTATGCTTCTCATTATTTCATGATGTCAAAATACAACAATAAAAAAAAAAGATCCTGAAACATAACCATTAAACATGAGTTAAAATTGTAAGCACAAAGTATGGCTAATATTTGTTACATCGACAAGATATCAAAGCGACATTTAAACACTTCCAAATACACACCAAGCACGAGTATTCAAATATGTAATTGAATGGATACTAGGAAAGAACTCTCTACCTCTCAATACTAACTATGTCCTCCCACAAGTACTTCAACTAGCAAAGGGGTCTGAAGACAAGAATCATGAAGAAAAAATAACTACAAAATAAAAAAATAAAAAAATACCCCCTCTACCTTTATAGAATATATATAGGGGAATAAAAAAAATATCCATAGAGAATAGGATTAGAGTGGTAAAAATAAAGATGATAAGCAAAAAAATAACCAACAACAAAATCCATTAATTTGAACATGTGTCCACATGTACTCAATATTAGGGGAAACAAAATAACTCAGCATGATTGATTATGCACTTGATAAAATAACATCTACTTCTTTAGTAAAAAGGAATAAAATCTAAGAATTTTTTCTATTTTCCTCTAAAATAAATCATTTATGTATGGCATTGTGGTTTTGTGCTACACTCTATGATTACTCTCCAACATTAAAATAAGAGTTCCCAAATTTATTTCTAAATCTCTGATTTATTTGAGTTTGGGCCAAAACTAGTTAAATCCTGTCAATCTTAGCCAAGATGCAATGAGATTAAATTGTAACAAACCTCCTCACCTTCCTAAACCAAAAGAGGCGCTTAATAGGTAGACCCAACTCCCAAGGTATTGTTAAGAGAATAGGGTGCAAATTTATTTTTATTTTTATTTTTTAAATAGACAATGATTTCAATCCATCCAAATATTTTTACCTCTAACATCCATTTTCCTGAAAACAATATTTATGTTGCAATGTACAGAAGTTTATTGTAATTTGTCATTGATATGGATGACCAAAAACCCACTTACCCAAACTAATTACAATACTAAACCAACATGTTGCTTTATAGAAAACCATAGAAATTGAAAGAGACATTAATGGTGTGCAAAAACTACCAGAACCACCATGTCAAACCCATTTCATTTCATCAACTAGATGAGGATTATATGGTAGCCGTGTTTAGAGAATGGTTTTCCAATTTCCTCCTCTTAATGAAACTTTTTAAAACTCTGGAAGGAATTAAATCAAAATGAATAAACTAAACACGTTCAAAATCCATTAACCGTGGAAAAGGAACAATAAGAATACTCTTCAAATAACATGGAACCTACAAAAATGCCTCGTATTTGAATTTTTGCTAACTTACAGATTCATTGATTTTAGTTATTTTTCAGCCTAGAATTGTTCAACCCTCTAAAGAATGGAGAAGTATTATCCAGTATAGCCCTTGAATGGTGAAGAATGATCCAAAAAATAAATTCCAACATCTTGTTAGAATGTTTTTTCACTCCCACATGAGTTGATTGAATGCATGGCCAAGAAAGGATAATAAAATTCTTAAGGAAAGGGAAAATGACAATAAAATAATTCCCCTTGTGTTTTCTCATTGCCCCATGCTACTCCTAGGATGTTGTTGACCCCAAGTGTACTTAAATTATTAATGTTATAAGAGATTCAATTTAATTCAAGTGGTAATATGGTTACCATACTTACCAGTTGACTACCATACCTGCTTTGTTGGTTGTGTTTCATCCTATCATGGCCTTGGTTGTTCCTTGTGAAATTCAAAAACTGATTTGAACATAGTTGCCAAGGGTCCATATTATGGTAATGCAATGACATGACCCCTATGCACTCATAAGGCATGCATAGCAACCCAATGATAAAAAAACAACCTGACATACAAAAATATTGTTTAAGGATAAATTGGAAAAGACTTGTTTGTACATATATCTACGAGATCCGCCCAACCTTCCTTCCTTGTGGGATAGTATACAAGATTCGAGACACTAACAAGGAGCTAATTCTTAAACATAATATATAGATCAATACTTGTCCCCAGGAAAATCACCACCTTTGAAGATGAACTAGTTTGACTATCCTTGTAATATGGTATAAGTATATTCGTAATTCCTAATTAAGATATTCCATTTTTTAAAATGTCGCCAAAATGGGATTTAGAAGCCCAAAAATGCACAATTGGGAAGACAATTTATTAATAATGATCCTTGTGAATCAAAGAGCCTTGCCTTGAAGGATCCTTCCACGGCACACAAGAATGTTAAAACAACCCGAATTATATAATGACTTGTATATACCAAGTACCATATTGTCTCATCTCAAAATGAAGGAAACATATTGTCTCAATTATTTGTTACACATCCTTAGTGTGTCTCTGTTTATTAAGGAATATACTAGTATTTGAGTGGAAATAATAAAATCAGAAAATGTTACATAATCATGATATTATCTATGTTAGAATTTGTGAAGATTTTTCACTCTCATCACTCAATGGTAGGTCAATCTCTTAAGTCACATGTGAACACAACTGAGTATGAGTTGTTCATGTACACATTGTTAGCATTTTTCACCTTCCCCAACTTAAAACCAGTTAAAATCTCTTGGGTGGAAACCAGATGAAACAAATAAACCTGAACAAATATAAACCAATAAATTAAACTAAAACTTATGAATCCCATAGAATACAACAGAATGTGTATAGGGGTAAAAGAAAAATTTAAGCATTCCAATAGGCTCAAAAGAGACTAGAACAATCCAAAAATTATTAAGCATGACAACTGGGAAAATTCTTAATGAAAAAATAGAAAATTTCAATGGTTATAATGAGGAACATGGGATAGATGATAAAAATAGAGATTCCCTTCTTTTCATCCATCCTAGTGAGGGTCTAGGTTGCAGCCCTGTAGAATAAATATGAAATGAAAATTGAAGGAGGTTTCCATCCCTTTAGATTTGATAATGACTTCAAAAATTGACAAGATCAACCAAACTGTTAGCCACCATATTATTTTTCAAAGGGAACTCAAGAAGGGGGAATAACAATCTTGTAGAGTTGTTGGAATTAAAATCTCTACTGAGAAAAAAATTTGATAAAGGGATAAGAGAACTTCAGGTATTTGGAGATTCTTCCTTGGTAGTGAAATGGTCACAACATTCCTAATACATAACATATCGACTTGTTGGAAACTAAAAATCACTTGAAGGAGATCAATTTTGTTTTCACGGGGTTCACTGTAGCTCATGTCTTCCCAAAGCTGTACGAGAAGGTTGATAGCCTGTCTAAGGAGAGTCTCCTCTTAGAACCTATCAAGTTGCATTCCCTAGATGCAAATAGGGACACTTCAGCTAAAAATCAGTCATCCATACAATTTCTCTACTATCATCTTTTCATATGTACAAATTACTGTATTTGTAAGGTAGGAACATATGTATGAGAAATCATAAATTTCTGTTTTTGAGTCAGTTTTCCTGATCAGCCATGGGCTGGAATAGTCAAAACTTTATTTACAAGTATGATAATTCAATATTTAGCATTAGGATTGGGGAAAATTTAGCTAAAAAAGGTGAAGATTTTTGGCTCTGTTGCTACTGCTCATGAAGAAAGAATTTTTGTTTCCATCTTGGCAATTAGGATGTAATATTTTATTCCAAGTATTGTTCAAAGACCAAGCTATACAAGCGAAATACTTGAACATGAACCATTTTCCAATTCTACTATTCCATCTTTACTTTGGGATGCATAGGTTATTTTATTCATATTTGTGCCAAATCTCTTGAAAAGTGTTTAGTAAAATGGTAAGACATGATGCATATTATAGAAGGCTACAAATATCATTCAAGAAGTACCAGTAGTTTATGTGGAAGAGTCTATGTTGGGGAAACAAGTAGATCATTACAAGTTAAAAAAAAAGAATGGATTTGATATATCAAGATATAAAGCTTCTAATAGGGTTTTGAGGAACACTCACATGACACTCCTCATCAAATTTGGATATAAAATGCAAAACTAATTGCCAGATAATAACACTACATAAAAATAAGGATAACAAACTTTTGTGGAAATTGAGAAGCAGAGCAATACATAAACAAAGACAATAGGTTGAATTTAAGCAACACATGTAAGCCATTTTGGAAGATATGCTCCAAATTTTGTAATGGATCTTGTATACCTAATTTTTATAAATAGAAAAATCTTGTTACAAGGATATCTCTTATAATTCATAAGAATTTTTCTTTAGGCACCAAAAAATTACCTCTCAAAAGATGATAAGGGCCTATACTTATCCATAATATAAGCCAGAATCTATAATATATAGTAAATAATATCAACCGAACAAACATGTCCTCAAAATGAAGATGATAGCACTTCTAATTTCCACGAAGTAAAGGCCCAATATGAACACTAAACAATCTAAAGGCCCAATCTAAACAATATTAACACTAAAATAACTGAACTCACACTACGTGGCACTATAACACGTGTCACCAAGCATGTGAAAAAACCAAAATAAAAGAAATAGTTTATAATAAAGCAAATACCTACTACTAAAAAATATCATCTACTATGAAATGTATGAGCCAAAATTTCCCATAAATTCTAGGGATTTGTGGTGTTGGACGTGATATTTCCAAAGGAAAACCATAATTTTTGTTTCAAAGTTGCATTGGGGGAAGATACCAGCCACTGTCTAGAGTTTAAGTGCATATAATCCCTAAGAAATTATTGACAAGCCTAATTTGTTTGCCATCTCTGCAACCTTGGCTAAATTCTCATGATTGAAAGAAACACCCCAAGGATTAGTGGGATTGAAAAGAATGATTACTATTGTGTTCTTCTTAGCTACTGTTCCAAGGTGTTCTAAATTAACTTCCCAATTCATTTTTGTAATTAAAATTATATTTCCTAGCTTCAATAACATTGTATGCTAGAAATGCTTCATAAAGTGGATACCTTGGTCTTGGCAACAAAATGTTTGTATCTTTAAAGCCCTAAACTCCAATAGATACATCCATTGCTTGTCTACAACCACATTTTAAGTGGAAATCATCTATATCTAGTTGGTAAGGAAGGTCAGGAGAGAGATACCTTGCCAATGCTACTTTTACTCACTTTAGACCCATATTGTAATAGTCTATTATAGACAATCTTTAAATTTCTTGCACATATTTCATGGGGATCCACTCTTTGTGGATGTTGCTAACTCTTTTTGAGAAAATATTCCCTAAGAAGTGTGTAACAGTTAGCATAGAGGTTTTCTACATTTGAAAAGGGTCCATTTTGGGCACTTTTCTTAGTAGTGGAGGACACCTTGGACGTGAAAGGGTCCATTCTAGGAAATTTTCTTGCAACAGAGGAAATCCTGGAAATGAAGCTATTTGCCAAGATATTTCCTTTTTTATATTCATGATTATGGAAAATAAATAAGTATTAAGACTTTGAGTATGGAGCACATACTTCTCTTTAAGGGTAATCATCAGTTTTCATGTTAGAAGAAATGATAACTAGTAGCACTTCGGCAAAGTATCATAGAAACAATACTGGTCTGAGAGTATGAATGGACTGTTAAGGAGAAAAAAAACTTTAATTGAAACATGGTGTGATTCATTTCTTTGGCTAATAATCAACTACATATGCTTTTGAAAGCCACTGGTGAAAATTCAACCCTTACACTAGTCCAAATCATTTTTACAAAATAAGAATAACTGGACACTAAAGGATAATATAATCTAAGATAAAAGGAAACCAATAATATAAATTATGGAGCAACCTGGGAATTTGCACACAAATATATACCTTTTATGTTGCCACATCTCCAATGGAAAATTAAATTCTACTCAAATAATTGCTTTTGGTAATTATCTCTAGTGATGCCCTTGTACATGGAGAACCTAAATTCAATATATTAGGAATGCTATAATAATTCATAGAAGTTGGGCATGATTTTTGTAAGGATAAACCACATATACTAGGATTTTGAAGTCTCTAGAACTACAAGTAGAACCATAGTGTAGGCATATTACTATTAAGTTATAAAACTATTCTCCTACAAAGAAGGATGTCCCTCAATTTGAAGTTCTCTTTGGCATTGGAGAATGTGCCAATGTGTCATTTTCTACCATGGGTTCTAATCTCCTTAGAAATCTTAAAACATGCACATGTTGACCATGTCTAAGGTCTCCACACACTACTTGTCTTCATAGTGGAGCACTATAAATAAGGATAAAAAACTCCATTAAACTTGTAATAGATACAACACTCAAAGTGGGAGTACTGCTAAAAGATACTTGTGTAGATATGCGCAAGGTAGATCAAGGGCTGTTAACAAAACTCCATTTTTTGCTAGGGAGTCCATGCCTTGTCTACAACCACATGTTAAGTGGACATCATCTATAGCTAGTTGGTAAGGAAGGTCAGGAGAGAGATACCTTTCCAATGCCACTTGCCCTTACTCTAGGCCCATTTTGTAATAGTCTGTTATAGACAATCTTTAGATTTCTTGAACATATTTCACGGGGATCCACTCTTTGTGGATGTTGCTAACTTTTTTTGAGGAACTCTTCCCTAAGAAGTGTGTGACAGTTAGCATTGAGGATTGCTACATTAGAAAAGGGTCTATTCTAGGCACTTTTATTAGTAGTAGAGGACATCCTGGATGTGAAAGGGTCAATTCTGGGCACTTTACTTGGTAGCAGAGGACATCCTGGAAATGAAGCTATTTTTCAAGATATTAACTTTGTTATATTCATGAGTATGGAACATAAAGAAGTATCAAGACATTGAGTATGGAGCACCTTCTTCTCTTTAAGGGTACTCATCAGTTTTCATCTTAGAAGAAATGATAGTTGGGAGCACTTTGGCAAAGGATCATAGAACCAATAATAGTATGAGAGTATGACTGGTCTATTAAGGAGAAAAAACCTTGAATTGAAACATGGTGTGACTTGTGTCTTTGGATAAGAATCAACTACATATGTGTTTTACGGAAATAAAAACCTACAGATAAGTATGCTTTCCCTAAGTGGGTGGTTCACTTAGAACAATAGAAAGAAAGATAGTTAATCTTTTCCTTAACGTGAATAGAGAAAGGGAGATAAAACTACATGTAATCTATTCTCTTTCCCTCGCCTCTCTCTGTCACTTTCGTTGCTCTCAATCCAACTTAACTCGCTCGATTGATACCTTCCATGGAAAACAAAAGACAAAAAACAACATACAGGAAATACGATCTATTCAAATTAAACAAATTGAATTGATTAAACTAATTAATACACATATAACATCATTGACACGTGCATTAGGAAAGGAACACATGTCTTTATTATGAAGTAGAAGGAAGAGTACAACCAGTTGATCGATTCGCCATCACTCATCCAGCTTGAGTCCCATCCTCATCACATCCAGAATCAACAATCCAACAACATCACACTACATGCACAACACCTTCAAGAGTTGATATCTCACCAGCATAACTCTACTTAACACAAACTATTACTCTCTTGTGCACTATGTTTAATGCTATATTTATAAGTATATGAGGGTGGTTTGAAATAAATGAATAATTGAATGGGTTTCCTAAAAATGGATGAAGAGGTTTCCTTGTTCATGGGAATAGGAGGATAAGAGGTTTAATGACTTCATGGGTTCCAAATTCGAGGCTATCATATGAGGTGAGAGCTGGAACAACTTCTAGAAGCCACTAGAATTCGGGGAGATTCCTAGAATCCAATGAACAATTCGCTCCCAATTGACCAACGCACTCCAAAGTGGGCCTAGATCCTCTACAACGTTGCCTTGCATGGGAGTAGATGCTCTGCAAAGTAGTTACAATTGTCTAAGGGTGCACTGATGGCTTGATATGGAACTTTGACTAGAATCTAAGCAGTGAAACTTTCATGAAGGAATACCATCAATGTGATGACTTGTTTAGGGAATGTAGCAGCCAATTTAGAGTAGGATAGACCCTAATGAATACTGATATGTGTTTTGGGATGATGCCCAAATCGAGTTGTAATAGCTGCCCCCTAAAGCATGAAGTCAAAAATGAAATGTTGAATGATTTTATTTGCCACGTGATGAGGTGGGACTGAAGAGGAAAACGACCTGCATCAATTGCAATACATTACATCATGATATTTGTTCATATTGTACATGAATTTTTGAGGGAGGCATATTCCATACTCAACACATAAACTATCATAACGTCATAAAGTTGTCTACAGATATAACCCATGATAGGATGACCATCTGAATGATGACTATCGTATGAATGATTTGGTACTTCTCCTGAAATCGCAACCCAGATGGATGAAACTAGATTTGGGTTCTTATATCTCGTTCACTCGATTACTTAAAGTACGAGTCTAACCATTCGAATATATGATTTGATGTCGAACATGGGAGGACACCGTCTGATTACCAACCAATGACTTGAGTCGTTAATAGATGCGAGAGAATACACCCTTTGCGATAATGGCTCTCAAGGTACGACAGTACATTATGCATGGTGTGAATAGATGATTTGATGTCGAACACCATACAAATTATTTCGGTCGAAGGCCTGTGATGTCAACCTGTCACCGGAAGCAACTTGCAATTGATGTAAGAAAGCGCCAAGGTATTGAAAGGTTGTGTTATCACCAAATTGAGTCATGTTGGGCTGCTTCAATGGTCAACTTGGAGTAGCTATTTCAAACCATATTTTGATAGAATCTTTAGTCTGAAGCTGGTTTGAAATAGTTACTCCAAGTTGACCATTGAAGCAACCCAACAAGACTCAATTTGGTGATAACAGGTTGTTTCTAAGACAACTTCCTGGATGATGAGATGATGTTGACAGGAAGCAACTCATCGTAGGAGGGCATTGATTCTTCCTCCATGAATGACACGAAACATCAGTAATGATTTTGGATACAAAATGTGACTGATGAAGCAATGTTAGGGATGGCAGTCGTGAAATCATGGTTTATGAGTATTGCAAAGAATGAGGAATAACTGAGTGGCTTCTCTTGAACATATTGGTGACACTAAATGAATTGGAAACATTTGACCCAAAACCTAAGTGATGGATGGTATGATAGACCATAGGTATGATAGACCGTCAAGCAGATTACCCAACCCAAAAATCACAGAGATGAACTGAATAAGTGCCATGTTCAACAAATAATTGCTACCATAAAGTGTTTTATCCCTTTCCAATTTTGCCTAGCCATTGATGACCATTACCTCTTTATTTTTTAACAAGCTTGAGGAGGATAACATATGCTTGATGTATAATTCAACCCTTTTGGTGAATCCATCGCAATTTGATGCTTTAACGAGTCTGGCGAATGTGAAACTCGGTCTTCTCATGATGGAAAATTCTGTCGCTATTTTAATACTTTAACGAGTCTAACGACAATGAAAAATCAATCCTTTTTCATGTTTAGAGAGTTTGAAAAAGGGTCTAAAAGAAAACTACACAAGTTATTTTTCGTATAACAGTCCCTCAGATCCGAAAAAGCGTAAAATAATATCTGAGAGAACCTCCTAGCCATGTTCGACTAGGGTTTTCCTTTTTCATAATCATAATCTTAGTCTGGAAAAGGGTTAAACTTATACTAAGTAGATGTCGTTTCAATTCCTTTAACAAGTCTGAAAGGACAAGCACTTGACAATCTTTTCATATTTTTAGAGTCTAAAATGATTCAGATTTTTGTAGGAATGCAACAGAATAAACACATAACCATAAATACAGAGATGCAGTGGAAATAACACTTCATTTCATTAATATCAAAGAACTGAAATTTTCTTACAGACAGAATGGAAATAAAAACTAGCTAGGGCACTGCTAGCTATCTCTGAGAAGAGATGTGGCGGATACAGGCCTCTGAAATGAGTTACAATGAGGCTCGAGGGAATATTTATTATTTATAAACAACAGGAGATCCTAAACAGCCAAAACCCTAACCCTAGGAGATGAAGCGCCAAAACTATGGGCCCCGTTTGGGTAAATTGGTGTTTCAACTTCCCAGGGGCGTAACTTTGGCATACGATCTCCGTTTGATGCGTACCATACCTCGTTAGAAATATCTATCTGAGGAATACAAATTAGAATGAGAAACATCGGTCCATGGACCCATGTTTCTCTTTGTTTTCCCAAAAAACGTCGTTCAGGGCCTCAAAACGGATCCGAAAGTTCAGGACCCAAAAAACTGCTAAAAATAGTAAGTTTTGCCGAAACTGAAAAACTGAAAGAGACAATGGTGGGGCCCCAAGTGGAATAGGCGGGTGACCACCAATATCCACCTGGATCATTCCTCCCCTCTTAGGAATCAATGGTCCCCATTGCGTTAAGTTCCTCCATGAGATGAGGAAATTTCTGCTAAACTTGGTCCCTGGTGAACCACTTTCCTTGGTGCAGGAGTTGGCCAGCTTTGACAACCCGATACAGTTGGATCTTCTGTTGGCGAGTGTTCTTGATTTGCATGTCCATGATACAATTTGTGGTGGCCTATTCCATGCAGTCTAGGTTTAACTCTGTTGGTGTGAGTTGTTCTGCAATGTCTGAGGTGTCCGGTAGAGGTGGGAAGTAAGGACGAAGGTGATCCACATTGAAGACTGGGTGCAGACCAAGGAATTGTGGAATACTGAGCTCGAAGGCATTGTTCCCTATAGCCTTGGTGATGGTGTACAGCCCGTATCAGAGCGGGCGAAGCTTGCGGTGGGGTCTAATGAGGCGCTCCTTCTGCAAATGTATCCATACTTTGTCGCCCACCTAGAAGTTGTGTGGCACCCGGTGTTGATCATGGCGTTGCTTGTAATTGGAATTGGCTTTGGCCAATATATCATGAACCTGTTGGTGGATGTGTTGAATGCGCTCGATGAAGCTACTTGCTTTGTCAACTTCAGACTAGACATGAGTTGAATTGGCTTGAGCAGCTGCAAATGGCATGGCTACGTCAATGGGACATAGTGGCTGGAATCCCAAGCCCACTTGAAAGGGGCTATGGCCGATTGAACTGTGGAGAGCCCGATTATAACTATGTTGTACATAGGAGAGGCTCTCGTCCCATGTGCGTGGATGCTTTGAATTGTACATGCAAAAAATGTGTACAATCATTCTATTGACGACCTCATTCTAGCCATCTATTTGGGGATGGAAAGCTGTGGACTTGGCGAGCTTGGTATCCAACATTGACCAGAGGCTGGACCAAAATGTGCTGGGTAACCTGCTATCCCAATCTGATATGATAGACTGTGGGATCCCAAAGTGCACCCATAGTCGTTCAAAGAAGAGGTTAGCAGTGGCTTCTGCTGTGATATTCTTCTTGCAGGCCACCATAATGGTCATCTTCGAGAATCTGTCAACGACCATGAAAACAAAATCATTTCCCTGCTTAGTAGAAGGCAAGCCCAACATGTAATCCATGGAGATGGATTCCCAAGGTCGAATAGGGGTAGGTAGCAGAGTATATAAGCCTTGCTTCTTGATGGTCAGTTTGGAAATGGCACAAGCAGTGCAAGATTTGATGTGCTTCTCGACATCCTTTCGAAGGTTCGGCCAATAGAAATAATTCTGCAGGATTGCTACTGTTTTCTTCACCCCAAAATGCCCAGCGGCTCGACTGTAGTGTGCTTCCCATATCATCTTGGCACGCTTGCTTGAAGGAACAAAAAGGTGTCCCAGGTGACATAAAAGTGCATCTTGGAGGTGAAAATTTGGAACTTGCGTACCCCCCAAGAGTGTCTTGTAAGTGTGGCCGAATTCTGGGTCATTCTCATAGAGAAGCGGCCAATCATAAGTCTTGTGCCCACAAGAGTTAAGCATGGTGGTGAGCGCCACGATCGGTGGTCGGCTGAGGCAGTCTGCAACATTATTGGTGCTACCCTTCTTGTACTTGATGTTCAAATGAAACTGTTGCAGATATGTGGACCACTTCTGATGGCGATCATTCTGCAACTTCCCTTGTGTCTGTATGAACTGCAGGGGCCGGTGGTCTGTGTGGATGATTGTTTCCTTCCCCAAAAAGTAATGCTTCCATTGTCGACAGGCTTGCACAATGGAATACATTTCTTTGTCATAGGTGGGATACTTGCGAACTGTCTCAGACAATGTCTCACTGTGATATGCCACTGGATGTCCCTGTTGAGTAAGAACTGCCCCAATAGCATAGTCAGAGGCATCCGTCTCGATCTCAAATGGTTGTTGCAAGTCTGGTAACGTGAGCACTCGGGCAGAACAGAGGTGATTTTTCAATTTCGTGAATGCCTTCTGTTGAGGTTTCTACCAAAAGAATTTTTCTCTCAGTCCTCCTTTGGTGACTTAACTCAAGGGCCAAGTGATATGAGAGAATCCCAACACGAATCTACGGTAGAAATTAGCAAGACCCAGAAAGCTGCGAAGCTCTGTTATAGTAGTCGGGGCTGGCCAATCCCGAATGACTTGGATCTTGGCCGGATCCACATGCACCCCCCTTTCATCAATAATGTATCCCAGATATTGAACCTGGGTCATGCCAAACGTGCACTTCCCCAAATTGGCACACAACTTGTGTTGCCGCAGTGTTTGGAGGACTTGTCGGATGTGATGAAGGTGCTCTTCCCAAGTCTTGCTGAAGATCAGAATGTCATCCAAGTACACCACTACGAATGAGTTGGTGAATGGCCGCAAGATGTTGTCCATCATCCTCATGAAGGTTGCGGGAGCATTCGTCAACCCGAAAGGCATGACCAACCATTCGAAAAGGCCTTCCTTGGCTTTGAAGGCAGTCTTCCACACATCGGAGGGTTCAATCGGTACCTGGTGATACCCCGACTTCAAGTCAATCTTGCTGAAATATTTTGCACCTTTGAGTTGGTCCAGAAGGTCATCAATCCGTGGGATCGGGTACCTATTTCGGACAGTGATCTTGTTCAGCGCCCGATAGTCAATACAGAGTCTCCACGTCCCATCCTTCTTTTGTACCAACACGATCGGGCTCCCACGGGGCGATGAACTTGGTCTGATGTGACCTTTCTGCAACAGCTCCTGAATCTGCCTCTTGATTTCATCATTTTCCAGAACAGAGCGTCGATAGATCGGTCCATTGGGTAGCGGCGCACCGGGGGTCAGATCAATCGGGTGCTTGACCTGGCAGTGCAGAGGAACCCCTGTGGGTGAGGTGAAGATGTCCCCGTACTCCTCCACGACCTTATCCATTTGTTATTGTCGTGCAGAGGGGCCCTGTCTGGAGGTCGTGGCCACAGTCTTCTTCTTGCCCTGGGGGCGGATCATCAAGAAAACAAATTTCTTGGTTTGGGAAATGAGCTTACTGCATTGTTTTGCAGTAACCAAAGAGATAGCGGCAGGAGGTGGTACCTCTGGTATCCTGTACAACTTATTTCCCAAAGTAACAATAACAGCAAGAGGCCGAGACTCATACACAGCATGACGCTTCCACAAGTATGGTTGTCCTAATAATACATCAGAAACATCAATAGGAGCAACGTCACATAATACCTCATCCGTGAAGGGCTTGATGCTATAGGGAAGGCGGCACTGCTGGCTGACGCGGAGATCTCGTCCTTGGTGAAGCCACCCGATGGTGTATGGATGTGGGTGAGCTGTGGTCGGCAAGCCCAACCGCTTCACGGCGTCTGCTGAAATGAGGTTCTTTTGGCTCCCATTGTCGACAATGAATTGTACAGGGGAGCCCTTTACCCACATCTGGGAGTGGAAGAGACATTCCTCCTCCTCTGGATCTTCCGGTTCCTCCTTCTGGATCTTTGTAGTGGCAACAGTGGCATTGGGCTCTGCATCAATAATATGTTTCCATTTTTCATTCCCCTTTTCAGGTTCTGATTCGGAGTCAGAGCAGGAATCTGACTCAGAAGCCCTCATCTCAGCCACTAGTGACTGCTTGGCCCGACACTCACTTGTGTTGTGAGTGGAGCTCTTATGGAACTCACACCACTTTTTCGTGTCCTTCCTTGGCTTTGCGGTGCTATTCTTTTCTTGTGGGTTCAACGAGTTGTCTTTAGCCGCCATGCCTTGGCTCTATCCTTTCTTCTGCGGTTTCGAAGAACCTTTCCCTTGCTTTTGATTCGCAGATCCAAAGTCTCGCTTCTTCTGTTTGAATTTCTACTCAATCTTGGTAGCATACCCGTATGTCGTACTAAGCGAGGAGATGTCGAGGAACTCCATTTCCTCCTGAATGTATCTGTGCAGACAACTGCAATACTTTAGCACCAGATGTTTCTCTGAATCTTTGATACCCAACTTTCTGCGTAGGGTATGGAACAGATTCGTCGGCTCATGCACATCTTGATCCCTTTGTTGTCGCAGCGTGGTCCATTGTATGTACTTGTCCTCATAGCTTCCCACAGGATAGTATTATTCCTTGATGGCATCTCGGAAAGAATTCCAAGTTGGTACAGCCGAGAACAGAGAGGGTTCTGTCTGGTCCTTGTTCTCACAGTAGGTTTCCCACCAGTCCTTAACATGGGGGGTAGCTTTGAGGAGTGAAAAAATAATCTTCTCCCTGTCGGAAAAGTCATGAACCGAGAAATATCCTTCTAATAGATTCAAACATCTATCTACGGCATTTGCATCTATTTAACCCTCAAATATGGGAATTTCGAAATTTACTTGTACCTTAAAAGGAGTCGCACCTCCAGAGTGGCTGCTGGATGCAGATGCACCGCCGGTGGGCAGCCATTGAAGGATCTGGGCAAAGTTATCCATCATCATGTTCCTTTGTTTTTCGAGGGCCTCCTCGAGCAATATTTTGATAGGATATCCTGCTCCCTCATCTTTATTTTCGTACCCCATTTCCCCCTACGAGGGTTTGCGAGGGCCGATCTTCCCCTGGTTCCACTGCATCGAGCCCTAACCCTTATACCCCGACCTCGTTGGGGACATGCAAAGAAGGATCGAGAAAAGCAGACCGGTTTAATACCATTGATCCGGGATTTATGCAGGAACGCAACAGAATAAACACATAACCATAAATACAGAGATGCAGTGGAAATAACACTTCATTTCATTAATATCAAAGAACTGAAATTTGCTTACAGACAGAATGGAAATAAAAACTAGCTAGGGCGTTGGTAGCTATCTCTGAGAAGAGATGTGGGGCTACAGGCCTCTGAACTGAGTTAAAATGAGGCTCGAGGGCCTATTTATTATTTATAAACAACGGGAAATCCTAAACAGCCAAAACCCTAACGCTAGGAGATGAAGCGCCAAAACTATGGGCCCCGTTTGGGTAAATTGGCGTTTCCACTTTCGAGGGGCGTAACTTTGGCATACGATCTCCGTTTGACGCGTACCATACCTCGTTAGAAATATCTATCCGAGGAATGCAAATTTTGAATGAGAAACATCAATCTGTGGACCCATGTTGCTCTCCGTTTTCCCAAAAAATGTCGTTTAGGGCTTCAAAACGGCTCCAGAAGTTCAGGACCCGAAAAACTGCTAAAAATAGTAAGTTTTGCTGAAACTAAAAAACTGAAAGAGACAATGGTGGGGCCCCAAGTGGAATAGGCGGGTGACCAAAAATATCAACTTGGATCATAAAAAGAGATTAAAGAGAACTCCAGTGGGTTCCTTTTTTGCATTTAACAAAGATCTAAAGAGATATAAAAGTGCGCTTTGAATTCTTTTTCCATATTTAAAAAATCTCAAAAAAAGAGGATAAAATTATGTTAGGTCCCTATATTACTAGTTTAGTCCCTTATTGTTATTATTTTAGCCCCCTTATTGTTATTTTTGTACCCCTGTAACCCCAATATTGTTATTACTGTGCCCTTACATTATTATTGTTAGGTCGGCTAGGATTATATTGTGGCCCCATGGACTCCTACATATAGAAGGAGGTTTTGGTCATTTGTATCATCCAATAATTGTTCATTTATGTAATCTATTGGAGGTTTCCCTCTCGAAGTGGCTGATTTTTAAGGTGTTGATCTCTCTTTTATTCTATTTTTGGAGTTGGTTTCATAACATTTGGTATCAGAGCTTTGGATTCTGGGGTTTCGCTGATCCAAATAGGTCATCGTGGAATTTTCGCTATAAATTGTTTTCTACAAAGGTTCAGAAGTTGAAATTTTTACAAAGCCAAGAAGAAATCCTGAGGAACGTTGTGGAAAAATTTCATATCTTGGTTCGCAATATTTTCGTAGATATGATCTGTGCAAGTTAGGGATTTTTGCAATCTCCAGAATTTAACATAAACAAGTCATCATGGAATTGTCGCTATAAATTTTTTTCTACGAGGGGTCAGAAGCTGAAATTTTCACAGATCGAAGTTCTAATCCTAAGGAATGTCATGGAAAAATTTAAGAGCTTGATTCACAATATTTTCGAAGATAGAGTTTGTGGAATTTATAAATTTTTCAGGTTCCCGAATTTCATCTCAAAGAGGTGACCATGGAAAAATTGTCATAACTCTCTCTCTCTGAGCATTGGATTGGAATTATGTAAAAATTGGCTAGAAGTACATGGAATTTAGTTTCCTCTGTATCAATGTCAGAGCCAAAGGAGGAAATAGAGACACGTGGCATGCCGTACAAGGTCGCTCTACTAAACCAGTCCATAATTAGGTCATTATGGGATATTTCACATAACTTTTTTTTGAAGAATCCAAATCAGGTTATACCTATGGAATTTTAAGGAAGATTCAAAGGGCTACTGCAGGGCCTAATTTCATATATTTAAGTTCTAAAATCACAGATATAATTCAGTTTCAATATCGAGTTCCTCAAAAGCAAGAAAAAAGTGTGTATTTTTTTCGAATTACATAAGTCTCGTTTGAAAAAATTAGTTTGAATTTATTCCAAGGGCATATTGAAGAAGAGATATCAGTATTGGGTTCTAAAATCCCCCCAAAATGAATTCAACACCCATTAAGCCTTCAGAAAGCTCTACTATGACTCATGAAGATGAAGAAATGCAACATGAGATATCAAAATTACAAGAGCAAGTGCACCTATCGCAAAGAGCAACAAAAAATGAGATGGATGGTTTGAAGAAAGGAGTGGAAGCTAAGATGAATGGTTTGGAAGCTAAGATGGATGGGATGGAAGTTGGCATGGAAGCTAATATGGATGACATGGAAGCTAAGATCGAGGAAAAAATGGAAAACATGAAGAATGATCTAAAAGTAGACATTGAAGGTTTGGCAAAGTTGATACAAGAAATGTTTCCTAATGGAGAAAAGATAGTAGAGGAAAATCATGATGAGAAAAAAATAAATGTTAATCATGATTTCATAAAATCTAATGTTGGATGGAAGAACCACCATATTCCAAATATGGATATGAGGAAGTTTTATGGCAAGGATCTCGTAACATGGATACTACACATGGAGAAATATTTTGATCTCTATAATGTGAAAAACACACAAAAGGTATGCATTGCAAATTTATATTTAGAAAAAAATACATTTGTATGGTATCGATGGCTTTGCTCCCATAAAATTTTTTCACTTGGTCAATTTTTACGGAGGAAATGATAGCACATTATGAGGATACAAAAAGCAACACCTTCTTTAGCCAATTTATAAATATCAAACAAAAGGGTTTAGTGGTGGAGCACATTGAGGACTTCCAAAAATTGAATATAAGGGTAACTGATATTCCAGAGGAACACAATATTGATGTCTTCATAGGGACTTTAAAGGATAACATCCAACATGAAGTTCGCATTTGGGAACATGATTCATTGGAAAAGGTGTTCAGGTTGGCAAGAAAAATTGAATGTAAAATTATGGCGACAAGGAAGCTGATCCAGGTGGATATTGGTGGCCACCCGCCTATTCCACTTGGGGCCCCACCATTTCCTCTTTCAGTTTTTTAGTTTCGGCACAACTTACTATTTTTAGCAGTTTTTCGGGTCCTAAACTTCCGGAGCCGTTTTGAGGCCCTAAACGACGTTTTTGGGAATCGCGCCTCCAGCAAAGATCATTTCATTTTGAAATGGATATTCGTGGTGAAAGTTGTATTCCTTGGATATATCTTTCTAATGATGTACCATGTGCTTCAAACGGAGATAGTATGCCAAAGTTACGTCCCTGGGAAGTTGAAACACCAATTTACCCAAACGGGGCCCATAGTTTTGGCGCTTCATCTCCTAGGGTTAGGTTTTTGGATGTTGAGGATTCTCCATTGTTTCTAAATAATAAATAGGCCCTCGAGCCTCATTATAACTCAGTTCAGAGGCCTGTAGCCACCACATCTCTTCTCAGAGATAGCTACCAGCGCCCTAGCTAGTTTTATTTCCATTCTGTCTGTAAGCAAATTTCAGTTCTTTGATATTAATGAAATGAAGTGTTATTTCCGCTGCATCTCTATATTTATGGTTATGTGTTTATTCTGTTGTGTTCCTGCATAAATCCGGATCAGTGGTATCAGAGCGGTCTGCTTTTTCTCGATCCTTCTTTGCATGTCCCCAACGAGGTCGGGGTATAAGGAGCTAGGGCTTGATCCGGTGGAACCTTTGCAAGATCAGCCTCGCAAACCTCGACGGACGCCCATGGGGGACGAAAAGAAAGATGAGGGAGCAGGAGATCCTATCAAAATATTGCTCGAGGAGGCCCTCGAAAAACAAAGGAACGCGATGATGGATAACTTTGCTTAGATCCTTCAACGGCTGCCCACCGGCGGCGCATCTGCATCCAGTAGCCACTCTGGAGTTGCGACTCCCTTTAAGGTACAAGTAAATTTTGACATTCCCATATTTGAGGGTAAAATAGACGCAGATGCCGTAGATAGATGGTTGAATCTATTAGAAGGATATTTCTCTGCTCATGACTTTTCAGACCGGGAGAAGATTATTTTTGCACTCCTCAAAGCTACCCCCCATGTTAAGGACTGGTGGGAAACCTACTGTGAGAACAAGGACCAGACAGAACCCTCTCTGTTCTCGGCCGTACCAACTTGGAATTCTTTCTGAGATGCTGTCGAGGAACAGTACTATCCCATGGGAAGCTATGAGGACAAGTACATACAATGGACCACGCTACGACAACAAAGGGATCAAGATGTGCATGAGCTGACGAATCTGTTCCATACCCTGTGCACAAAGTTGGGTATCAAAGATTCAGAGAAACATCTGGTGCTAAAGTATCACAACTGTCTGCACAAATACATTCAGGAGGAAATGGAGTTCCTTGACATCTCCTCGCTTGGTACGGCATACCGGTATGCTGCCAAGATTGAGCAGAAATTCAAGCAGAGGAAGCGAGACTTTGGATCTGCGAATCAAAAGCAAGGGAAAGGTGCTTCCAAACCGCAGAACAAAGGACCGAGCCAAGGCATGGCGGCTAAAGACAACTCATCGAAGCCACAAGAAAAGAACAGCACCGCAAAGACAAAGAAGGACACGGGAAAGTGGTGTGAGTTCCATAAGAGCTCCACTCACAACACAAGTGAGTGTCGGGCCAAGCAGTCGCTAGTGGCCGAGATGAGGGCTTCTGAGTCAGATGCATGCTCTGACTCCGAATCAGAACCTAAAAAGGGGAATGAAAAAGGGAAACAGATTATTGATGCGGAGCCCAACGCCACTGTTTCCACTACAAAGATCCAGAAGGAGGAACCGGAAGATCCAGAGGAGGAGGAACGTCTCTTCCACTCCCAGATGTGGGTAAAGGGCTCCCCTGTACAGTTCATTGTCGACAATGGGAGCCAAAAGAACCTCATTTCAGCAGACGCCGTGAAGTGGTTGGGCTTGCCGACCATAGCTCACCCACATCCATACACCATCGGGTGGCTTCACCAAGGATGAAATCTCCGCGTCAACCAGTAGTGCCGCCTTCCCTATAGCATCAAGCCCTTCACGGATGAGGTATTATGTGACGTTGCTCCTATTGATGTTTCTGATGTATTATTAGGACAACCATACTTGTGGAAGCATCATGCTGTGTATGAGTCTCGACCTCGTGCTGTTATTATTACTTTGGGAAATAAGTTGTACAGAATACCAGAGGTACCACCTCATTAGCTATTCCTTTGTCATCGTTAAAAACAAATGGAGAAGTTGTGGAGAGCATTGAAATTCTTCACCCTCACCTATAGTCCTTGCATAATCGTCGTTACACCGATTGATCTCCACTGTGTGCGCCGTTACTCAATGGACCGATCTACCGCGCTGGCCCTGCTCGAGAGACCATGAAATCAAGAGGAGTCCAGAGCCGCGTAAAGGTCACAACATCCGACCAAGTTCATCGTGCTCGTGGAGCTCGATCGTGTTGGTACGAAGAAGGATGGGACTTGGAGACTTGGGACACTATCTGCACCGAAGGCACAAGATCACTGTCCGGAATAGGTACCCGATCCCACGGATTGATGACCTTCTGGACCAACTCAAAGGTGCAAAATATTTCAGCAAGATTGACTTGAAGTCGGGGTATCACCAGGTACCGATTGAACCCTCCGATGTATGGAAGACTGCCTTCAAAGCCAAGGAAGGCCTTTTCGAATGGCTAGTCATGCCTTTCGGGTTGACGAATGCTCCCGCAACCTTCATGAGGATGATGGACGACATCTTGCGGCCATTCACCAACTCATTTGTAGTGGTGTACTTGGATGACATTCTGATCTTCAACAAGACTTGGGAAGAGCACCTTCACCACATCTGACAAGTCCTCCAAACACCGCGGCAACACAAGTTGTGTGCCAATTTGGAGAAGTGCACGTTTGGCATGACCCAGGTTCAATATCTGGGATACATTATTGATGAAAGGGGGGTGCATGTGGATCCAGCCAAGATCCAAGTCATTCGGGATTGGCCAGCCCCAACCGCTATAACAGAGCTTCGCAGCTTTCTGGGTCTTGCTAATTTCTATCGGAGGTTCGTGTTGGGATTCTCTCATATCACTTGGCCCTTGAGTCAAGTCACCAAGGGAGGAGCAAGAGCAAAATTTTTTTGGTCGGAACCTCAACAGAAGGCGTTCACAGAACTGAAAAACCGCCTCTGTTCTGCCCCAGTGCTCACTTTACCAGACTTGCAACAGCCATTTGAGATCGAGACATATGCCTCTGACTATGCTATTGGGGCAGTTCTTACTCAACAGGGACATCCAGTGGCATTTCACAGTGAGACATTGTCTAACACAGTTCGCAAGTACCCCACATATGACAAAGAAATGTACTCCATTGTGCAAGCTTGTTGACAATGGAAGCATTACATTTTGGGGAAGGAAAAAATCATCCACACAGACCACAGGCCCTTGCAGTTCATACAGACACAAGGGAAGTTGCAGAATGATCGCCATCAAAAGTGGTCCACATATCTGCAACAGTTTCATTTGAACATCAAGTACAAGAAGGGTAGCACCAATAATGTTGCAGACTGCCTCAGCCGACCACCGATCGTGGTGCTCACCACCGTGCTCAACTCTTGTGGGCACGAGACTTCTGATTGGCCGCTTCTCTATGAGAGTGACCCAGAATTCGGCCACACTTACAAGGCACTCTTGGGGGGCACGCAAGGTCCAAATTTTCACCTCCAAGATGCACTTTTATGTCACCTGGGACACCTTTGTGTTCCTTCAAGCGAGCGTGCCAAGATGATATGGGAAGCACACTACAGTCGAGTCGCTGGGCATTTCGGGGCCGATAAAATAGTAGCAATACTACAGAAGTATTTCTATTGGTCGAACCTTCGAAAGGATGTTGAGAAGCACATCGGATCCTGCACTGCTTGTGCCATTGCCAAATCGACCATCAAGAAGCAAGGCCTATATACTCCACTACCTACCCCTAGTCGACCGTGGGAATCCATCTCCATGGATTACATGTCGGGCCTGCCCTCTACTAAGAATGGCAATGACTGTGTTTTCGTGGTCATTGACAGATTCTCGAAGATGGCCATTATGGCGGCCTGTAAGAAGAATATCACAACAGAAGCCACTGCTAAACTCTTCTTTGAACGAGTGTGGGTGCACTTTGGGATCCCACAGTCTATCATATCAGATCGAGATAGCAGGTTCCTCAGCACATTTTGGTCCAGCCTCTAGTCAATGTTGGATACCAAGCTCACCAAGTCCACAACTTTCCATCCCCAAACAGATGGCCAGACAGAGGTCGTCAACAGAATGCTTGTACACATTTTGCGCATGTACAATTCAAAGCATCCACGCACATGGGACGAGAGCGTCCCATATGTACAAAATAGTTATAATCGTGCTCTCCACAGTTCAATCGGCCATAGCCCCTTTCAGGTGGGCTTGGGATTCCAGCCACTATGTCCTATTGGCGTAGCCATACCATTTGCAGTTGCTCAGGCCGATTCAGCTCATGTCCAGTCTGAAATTGACAAAGCAAGTAGCTTCATCAAGCGCATTCAACACATCCGCTATCAGGTTAATTATATATTGGACAGAGCCAATGCCAAGTACAAGCAACACCATGATCAACACCGGGTGCCACACAACTTCCAGGTGGGTGACAAAGTATGGCTACATTTGCAGAAGGAGCGCCTCACTGGACCCCACCACAAGCTTCGCCCGCTTCGATATGGGCCGTACACCATCACCAAGGCTATAGGGAACAATGCCTTTGAGCTTAGTATTCCACCATTCCTTGGTCTGCACCAAGTCTTCAATGTGGATCGCCTTCATCATTACTTCCCACCTCTACTGGACACCTCAAACATTGTAGGACAACTCACACCAAGAGAGTTAAACCCAGACTGCATGGAACATGCCACCACAGATTGTATCAGGGACATGAAAATAAAAAGCAGTCACCAACATAACATCCAACTGTATCGGGTTTTCAAAGCTGGCCAACTCCTGCACCAAGGCAAGTAGTTCACCAGGGACCAAGTTTAGCAGAAGTTTCCTCATCTCATGGATGAACTCAATGCAATGGGGACCATTTCTTCCTAAGGGGGGAGGAATGATCCAGGTGGATATTGGTGGCCACCCACCTATTCCATTTGGGGCCCCACCATTGCCTCTTTCAGTTTTTCAGTTTCAGCACAACTTACTATTTTTAGCAGTTTTTCAGGTCCTGAACTTCCGGAGCCGTTTTGAGGCCCTAAACGATGTTTTTTGGGCATCGCGCCTCTAGTTGAATATCATTTCATTTTGGAATGGATATTCATGGTGAAATTTGTATTCCTCGGATAGATCTTTCTAATGATGTACCATGTGCATCAAACGGAGATAGTATGCCAAAGTTACGTCCCTGGGAAGTTGAAACACCAATTTACCCAAACGGGGCCCATAGTTTTGGCGCTTCATCTCCTAGGGTTAGGTTTTTCGATGTTTCTATTTCTCCATTGTTTATCAATAATAAATAGGCCCTCGAGCCTCATTGTAACTCAGTTCAGAGGCCTGTAGCCACCACATCTCTTCTCAGAGATAGCTACCAGCGCCCTAGCTAGTTTTATTTCCATTCTGTCTGTAAGAAAATTTCAGTTCTTTGATATTAATGAAATGAAGTGTTATTTCTGCTACATCTTTGTATTTATGGTTATATGTTTATTTTTTTGTGTTCCTGTATAAATCCAGATCATAAGCCTAGCACTCACATATATAAAGATGGAAGTATTACTACTCCTAGACTTCCACAACCTACAAGGTTGAAACCACAAAAATTGGAAGAAAAAAGATCAAAAGGGCTTTGCTACAATTGTGATAGCAAATACACTAAAGGTCATAAGTGTGCTGATAAGAAATTATTTTACATAGATTGTGAAGAGGAAGAAGAAAATGATCAAGAATCTTCAAAAGAAGAGGATATACACCAGGAACAAACCCTAGAAGAGGAAGAAATGAGTCCGACCATATCATGTAATGCATTGGTAGGAATTACCACTCCTCAAACTCTCAAGATAGAAGGACATATCAAGAAGAAAAAGGTAATAGTGTTGATTGATTCGGGTAGTACCCATAATTTTATTCATTGTAAGGTAGTCAAGGAATTGAATTGTTTCCTATACCCAGCACCAGAATGTCAAGTGATGGTTGCAAATGGAGGAACTATAAATTGCTCTGGAAAATGCCATAATATCAAGCTAACCAGGGGGGAATATGTATTGACTAGTCCAATGCTTGCCATTCCTATGGGAGGTGCTGATGTTGTACTAGGAGTACAATGGTTACAATCTTTGGGGACGGTAGCTTTTAATTTTCAAGAACTTTTCTTGAAATTTTTTTCAGAAGGAAAGGAAGTCGAATTACGGGGTATTGTGGGGAAGCCAGGAAGGATAATAAGCTCGAATGTCATGACAAAGCTTCTAAAGAAAGAACAGCGAGGCGTAATTGCACAATTATGCTCACTAGAAGTTCCAACATCAAAATCATCTATTTCTGCAGATCTCCAACAAGTCTTCGACAATCATTCCAAGGTGTTTGAAACTCCCAAAGGACTCCCACCTATTCGTGATCATGATCATGCTATTCATTTGATTCCATGAAGTGTTCCTCCAAACATCAGGCCTTATAGATATCCTTACTTCCAAAAGAGCGAAATCGAACGTATGATTGCAGAAATGTTAGAGGCGGGTATAATTCAACCCAGTCAAAGTTCTTTCTCGGCTCCTGTAGTATTGGTACACAAGAAGGATGGATCATGGCGAATGTGTCCGGATTATAGGGAGCTCAATAAGCTCACCATTAAAGACAAATTTCCCATTCCTGTGATTGATGAATTATCGGATGAATTACATGGAGCAATTTATTTTACCAAGTTGGATCTTCGTTCAGGATATCATCAAATTAGAATGAAGACTGAAGATATTCCAAAAAAAACATCTCGAACTCATGAGGGTCATTATGAATTTTTGGTCATGCCTTTTGGCCTTACCAATGCACCTTCTACATTTCAAGGGTTGATGAATTCCATTTTCAAACCCTTCCTTAGAAAATTTGTGCTAGTATTTTTTCATGTTATACTAATCTACAACAAGTCTTGGAAGAATCATGTTCAACATGTTGACAGGGTGCTCAAACTATTGCAGGAGAAACAATTATATGCAAAAACATCCAAATGTTTCTTTGGAGTACAAGAGGTGGAATATCTGGGTCATATTGTATCTCACGAGGGTGTTAAGGCAGACCCTAACAAAATTAAAGCCATTAAGGAATGGAAAGTCCCCACAACCATAAAGCAGTTGCGAGGATTTCTTGGGTTAACAGGGTATTATCGCAAGTTTGTTAAGAATTATGGGAGAATAGCAGCACCTCTAACAATATTATTGAAGAAAGATGCATTTTCATGGACTCCTAAAGCAACTAAGGCCTTTGAACGTCTTAAAGAGGCAATGTGCCTAGCACCGGTCTTAGCTACACCAGACTTCACAAAAACCTTTATTGTGGAATGTGATGCCTCAGGAAATGGAATTGGTGCAGTTTTAATGCAGGAAGGAAGACCCATTGCTTTCGAAAGTCGTCCAATCAAAGGAAAGTATTTACAGAAACCTATTTATGAGAAGGAAATGTTAGCAATACTACATGCACTAAAGAAATGGCGAACTTACCTAATGGGATGACACTTCAAGGTAAAAACTGATCATGATAGTCTTAAACACTTTTTGGAACAAAGACTATCTTCAGAAGAGCAGCAAAAATGGGTCACAAAGATGTTGGGTTATGACTTTGAAATAATCTACAAAAAAGGGAAGCTAAATGTTGTTGCAGATGCACTCTCAAGAAAGAATGAAGAGGTGGAAGCATTGTTTTGTGCCATTTCTATTATCCAACCAGATTGGATAATCGAAGCAAGAGATGAATGGAAGAAGGATGAAGAAGTGTGGACACTCATTCAAAAGTTGTAGCAAGATCCTAGTACATCTGATAAATTTAGTTGGAAAAATGATTCCTTATGGTACAAAGATCGCTTATATCTTTGCAAGAATTCCCAACTAAAACAAAATATTCTTCTGGAATTGCACACTTCTCCTTTAGAAGGACACTCAGGATTTTTAAAAACTTACCACAGGGTGAAGAAAGAATTTTTTTGGGATGGCCTTAAATCTGATATTCAAAAGTTTGTGGCGGAATGTTTGGTTTGCCAGCAGAATAAAGTGGAAACAATTAAGACCCTGAGACTTCTACAACCTTTATCCATTCCAAGTCAACGTTGGGAGGAGATTTTAATGGATTTTATCACAGGTTTACCTAAGTCCGAAGGAAAGAGTGTCATCATGGTGGTAGTTGATAGACTTACCAAGTATGCACACTTTTGTGCATTATCTCATCCATTTAAAGCAAGTACAGTTGCTACTACATTTATGGACACAATTCAAAAGCTACATGGAAACCCAAAGATTATTGTGAGCAACAAAGATCCCATTTTTATTGGAGTTATTTTCTTGTTTGGGTAAAAAATTATCTCATAGCTCATCTTATCATCCTCAATCCGATGGTCAAACTGAGATGGTGAATAAATGTTTGGAAGGATATCTTCGTTGTTTTGTATCTGATAAATAAACACAATGGGTCAAGCGGTTAGCTCTCGCTGAATGGTGGTATAACACTTCCTTCCATACTGCAACAAAAATGACCCTATTTATGGCACTTTATGGATATCATCCACCGTCCATCACATCATCTTTAAGAGAAAATTCTAAGGTTCAAGCAGCGGAAGATCACATCGAGCATCAACAAGAAGTTCTCCAACTCTTAAAGGATAACCTAAACTTGGCACAAAATCGAATGAAACAACAAGCAGATCAACATTACAGCGAGAGAAGTTTTGATGTAGGAGAGTGGGTATTTTTATGGCTACAACCATACAAAAAAATTCCCTCAAGCAAGCTAAGAAGGATAATAAATTATCTCCAAAGTACTATGGTCCTTACAAGGTGTTGAAAAATATTGGTACTATGGCATACAAATTGGAGCTTCTTTCTTCTTCGCGAGTGCATCCAATTTTCCATGTTTCATGTTTAAAGAATGTTATAGGTGAAAATCTTCCATTTCAAACAATATTTCTAGAACTTGATGAGGGAGGAAAAATCATATTGGAACCTGAAGCAGTCACGGAAACAAGAACTCGACAACTATGAAATCGATTAATTTCAGAGTATCTCATCAAGTGGAAGAACTTACCCACTGAATATTCTACATGGGAGGATGAGAATTTTATACAGAAGCACCTAGAGCTACTCAAGCGTTGAGGACAACACTTTTTTGAAGGAGAGGGGCATGTTAGGTCCCTATATTACTATTTTAGTCCCTTATTGTTATTAGTGTAGCACCCTTATTGTTATTTTTGTACCCCTGTAACACCAATATTGTTATTATTATGCCCTTACATTATTATTGTTAGGTCAACTATGATTATATTGTGGCCCCATGGACTCCTATATATAGAAGGGGGTTTTGTTCATTTGTATCATCCAATAATTGTTCATTTATGTAATGTATTGGAGGTTTCCCCCTCGAAGTGGATGATTTATAAGGCGTTGATCTCTCTTTTCTTCTATTTTTGGAGTTGGTTTCATAACAATTTATGCTTTGAATTCCTTTTTCATGTTTAACAAAGCTCGGAAAATAAATAAAACTATTCTTTGTGGTCAATATCTCATTTCACGATCATGCACGACTAACTCACTATAATCATCTACAAACCTGCTCAAAGAAACATCAAATGGATTAACAATACCTTTTTAAAATAGTAGAAATGGGTAAAAACCATAGTCAATTAATTAAATATGCATAAATTAATAAAAAATACTATTAAATTAAGAAATTACCATGTCACTTTTACCATTTCACCTTTACCATTTGGATTTTAGTGCTCTGAGCTTGTTTTAGCCTCGAACTTCAGTAGTTGATTGCGACAGATTCTGTGTATCAGTTCTCGTGTCGTCTGGACTAGGTAGAACATCTTACCCTCCTATTTCTATTGAATGCATTCTTTTTTAGTTTCATGCACATTTTTTAGGTTTTTGTGGCATGTATGGTAAAAATACAACGCCTTAGGGAAAATTCACTCTTGAATGTCGAAAAGTGTGTTGCAGAGGGGCTGAAAAGGAGCCTAGTTATTCTATAATGTTCTGTCTCTCACTCAGGGGTCCGTTGGGTGCAATTCAGAAAGTTCCATCTTTGTTTCTGCCCAAAATATTCCTAGTCTTTTTCATAAAATGGATACTAACTTAGCCTATGGTTTTTATTTCCTACTTTCATCGGATCAGAATGTCGATTACATGGTGAAAAAGATAACATGAAGAACAAGATATGGTTGAACTAAATGATCCTGCCACTGTGAGAGCCCTCACATATTGTGGGTTTCTCAAGTACTTTTGATTGTCAGGGATGAGGCAACACATGGAACTATTGCAGTTCTTGATCCGTTCATGGGATCCGACAATTCAAGAATTTCACATTTGGGACAAAGTGCTCCCAAATATTGGTTGATGAAATTTACTTCCTCATAGGTTTGTTGAGACGTGGTGCCCCCATTTCCCTTGCGGGCTCTGCGTGTGGCAGTGAAACAGTGAAGGACTACATATGATAGTTTTGTTGACCAGGAGCTTAGCCTAGTAAAGATGGAAAGATAAATATCAAATGTGTGCGTGATATGCCTTTGCGCACTCTCCTATTCACTATAGCAAAAATAGCTAGTAGTGTGACACTACATGTTGTGAATAAATCATACATGCAGTATGCGCTTGAGTGTCTTGAGAAAACCGTGTTCAACTGGGCTGAAGCAGTACTCCTTTAGATGAAAGAACAACTGACCAAGGTAAAAAGTGGTAAGACCAAAAATTTCAGTGATGTGTCAATTTTGATCACTTTTGTTTTGGAGCGATTTCCATTGACGTAGCCACAACATTTTACACTGGGATTAGCTGGTCCTAGAGATCCACAGATGCACAAGTGGGTCAAGTTGATGGATAGACATGTTGGTCAGTCATTAATCTCAATTTTCATTGCATTCTTTAGTTGGCTCTGGAGACAAAATATCTTCATTGAAGACCATCCATATGTAGGGATGGATTTCTGTGGAGATCCGGATTTGATTTTACTAGTTGGCACTCAATGGGGTGCTATTGGTAAAATGTTGACCATGTTTTTTATTTTTTGGGGTTTTTAAAATATTTTGTGTTTTTTTAATGTTTTCAAGACTAAACTATTTTTTTTTTATGTATGCAGATGTAGGTACCGTTCGACCAGTGCTTCGTGCACATCAGGTGGGAGAACTAGCAGAGAGGACTGTCAGAATAGTAGTCCTACAAGATTTGGATTTAGCTAAGACTTTTGCTGAGTTGCAAAAGCATGTTGAGGGATTGACTCTTGGGATACCATATGTCTGGATTGAGGAGTTACGTATGAGGTTGTAGCACCATACCACTGGTGTGCCCAGTTGTTGGATGAGGTTGTTGCGCATGATAGCCAAAGCAGTGACCTGCAATCATGAGCATCACTAGGTCTACTTAGATTATGTTATATCTATATTCATTTTAAGGTCAGATGACCAACATGTTTTGGACACAATTTTGTAAAAAACTCGATATAAATCTATTTTACTTTTAGTGTTTGCATATGATTATGTGCAATCCTATTCAATTTTATGATGTCAATTGAAAATTTAATCTTTACATATGCTACAAATTTCTATCTAACACATAATTCGCCAGTGAATCAACCTGAGTGTTAAAGTTTCTCGAAATATGTTGATATTGAATGTAATCAAAATGTCTTTCCAAAATATGAACTCTAAGGAACTTTTGTGGTAAAACACAACCCCCCCATTTTTAACTTGTTCGCTTCAAATAATGGGAACCCTTTCTATAAAAATTCTTGGCTAAACACCTTTTAAGATTTTTATTAAGTTAATTATCCTACGATTTTATTATTTTTTCATTTTTTTTTTAGATTCTTGTTTTGATTGCTTTGTTAAAATCGGTTTTTTATAAGCTTTCCATTGATACTTGTTTCGTCTCATTTGGTCAACTGGTTTGTAAATGGCACTCCTTTGAAGTCTAATCAATTATGTCGCCTAGGTTAAAAAATGCGTAGTTCAATAATGCATTTAGTTTAAATATTAACCCCTAGTTAGTTATTACTAACAATTTTTATTTTTACTTATACAGCCAAATCATAAAGCATTGGGATTTCAGTCATTTATTCCAATTTTCCAATTTTCAAATAAATTACTAATCTCGAAAAAATCTAAAATGTCGAAGTGGCTGTAGTTCATTTTTATCAAAGTGGCTGTAGTTTACATAAGAAAATACACTTTAGATAATTTCATAATTTCATTAAATATCATTAAAATGAAACTAAAACAAAAAACAAATTTTTAACATTAAGTTTTAAATTAATTAAATTAATTATTATATAATTAAATTAATTAAATTAAAATTTAATATAAAAACAAATTTATATAGAATATAAAAAAATAATAAAAAATAAAAATAAAAAATTTTCATCGAAACATCGCATCAGTATTTTGTAAGGGATGGATCATTATGAAACCCCGATGACCCTCCTTCTCCGATCCCCCGATTGCGATGAGTCAAAGACCATAAGCTATTTGTTTTATTTTTGAGTTTCAAACTCATTCGTGTAAGTAGAATGTTAGTTTACTTGTTAGCATAACGTTAGTTTTTAAGATAGTCTTAGTTTAAGTGTAAGTTAGTGTTAGTATAATGTTAGTGGTAGGTTAGTTTTAAGATAGTTTTAAATTAATATAGTGTTAGTTTAGTATAGTGTAGTATGTTAGTTTAAATATTAACATAGTTTTAAGTTAGTATAGTTTAATGTTAGTTTAGTTATTTCAATTTTAGATTAAATTAATTAATATGTAGAATCTAATTAATTAAATTAAATTATAATTAATTATTAATTAAATTAATCTGTTAAGTTAATTATATTAGATAGTTAGATTAATATTAATAATTAGTTTAGTTTATAATTAACAATTAAATTAAGATTAATTATTAGATAATTAGAGTCTAATTTATGATTAAAATTTTAATTAAAATTTTGATTTTTAGCCCAACAACATAATTTCCAGATTTATATTAGATTTGACTTATCAACTTTGGAGGCTCATAGATTGAGTTTTACTTGGCCAAATGAGGCCCAGGTTGGCTCATTGGAAAGAGAAAATCAAGGAGAACATTTCTGAGGAGGTTTCACTAACAGATTTGGTCATTTATTAGGTAAAAAATCAAGCAGAAAATCAAGCTCCGAATTTCTAAAACAAAATCAGTTTTCTGAGTTATATTTTTTTCATTTTCATTTGCCCAAAGCCTCTTCTAATTGCAGATTCGCTCATCAATGATATCCTTGGCCAATTAAACCATTCTAGGCATCAATAGAGAGCTTATAGTTTGTTTTCAATTATTTATTCAAATAGAATTTAATTGGATTTGTTTTAATCCCAAAAATGATATTTTGATTTTATTGTTGCATCTTAATTCATTTTGATTTCTTTTTGCAGGAAAAACAGTAGAAGGAATATGGAGAAAAAGATCTCAATCAATGAAAAGGCTCCAGCAATTAAAGATTGGAATTTTTGAGCAATTAAAATTGGATTGGACAGATTTTTCTTCAACAAACTCAGACTACTCAAAATTCTTTTGGAAATATTATAAATGGAAGATTGAAGAATGTTAAAGGGGCGGCTCTCCTCTACAATTCTAGACTTCTAAAAGCATTTATGTAATAGGAATTTAGATTTGTAGGAGGGAGGAGAGAAAATTTCAGATCTGAACATTATTGAGAGCTTTTTTTATATCTTGAATTATGTATTATGGGCAGAGTTTGCATTTCTGTAGCTCTAGTTTTGAAAGCAGAAATTCAAGTAATTTAAAGTATTGTTAGAGACCAAGATCAGAGAAACAGATTCAATTAGCTGGTATTTTTGGCATTTCTATATCAAATACTAGCTTCAATTTTATGATAATAAATTTTTTGTTTCATTTTATTCATGTTTATGCATTTCTGTTGATATGGATAATTTGTCTCAATATTGTGATGTATCTCTGTTCTTATGGATTAAACTCTAATTTATGAGTAACTATTTACTCAGAAATCTGTCTTATAAAACTAATTTATTAAATAGTAATGTGTTGCGAATTTATTCCACATGTTATTGTTTAATTATTGGCTTGACTAATTTGACAATCAATATCATTTTTGTGAATTTCTTCCGGAGTGTTGTTGATTTATTATTTCAGTTAAATGGTCTTCATAGGATGTGTTTCAGTATTCACAAATGTCAGCTAATTGAATTTTTTCATTAGCTTGATATTAATTAAAAACTAGACACATTTAAATTCTCATCACTTAATCATCTTGCTCTTATTTGGGTTAGATCTATATCTACCTAATTGAGATAGGATTTAGATTAGTTTCTTTTGTTTGCATTTTAGAATAAGTTTGCATTTATATTAATTTATATATTCTTTTAAGTCCTCTTCTCAAATAGGCAAAATCTTAGTTGTGGTTTGGCTGAACCCAAATCAGCTTAAGGGTCTTTCTCTTGCTCGATTAGCAAGAAGAAATGATCTGATATCCCTGTATATTGGTAGTTAAAGATACATCGTAAACCAATAGCGATAGGGAAAAGGTAACTGGACTTAGTTAAACTAGTCAGAGCCACTATCATAAACGGAAAAGGAGTTGTATTAAGATCCGGACCGGGTGGTTATCCCCTAATGTTGTCACAACGATTTTTGAGGCTTCAACATTTTTGGCGCTAGAAGGAGGGCCTCAGACATGTTGTCTTTTGGAGTCTTTTCATTTTAATATTTTATTTTTATTACAATGGCTCCTTTAAAACTTCCAATTTTGAGTTGTATACATGGATGTGCATCTTCCAATACTCCAGCCGAAGTGTAAGACTCCTGTCTCAGGTAAAATTTAATGGTAAGAAAAATTATTTTGTTTTTAATCATGTCTTTCAATTTATTCAAAATGTTTCAAATTATGATTTTCAAGAAATTGATGAAGGTATTTTATGCAGAATTTTTACTCTCACATTTGCGGAAAAAGCCAGAAACTGGTGCAAATCACTTCCAGTTGCTTCAATCCACACTTGGGAACAATTTTTTACAATATTCCTTTGTAAATTTGATGGATATATCTACGAACAGGTATGTGATGATTTTGAAGATCTACGAAGGTTTGAAGGTGAGTATTTAATTGAATTTACCATCAAGTTTCGTTTAAATTGTTTAAAATTTAAAACTGAAGATAAACCTTAGAAAAAGAATTATTATATTGGTTTGAACATATTTGCTCTCTTCCTTCCATTTAAAACCCATGTGAAATTATTTCAAATATTGATCAATTTCCTCCTAATTTCACTAATCAATTTCAAGAAAATATTAGCAGCAGTATTGAAGAAGACACCGCCTTGAAATTTGAAAATCATTATGCATTAGAATCAGCAAATCAGATCATAATCTTTCAAATACCAGCAGTGATTAAAGTTTCCAATAATAAGCAATCTGCTGTACAAATTTCTAAATTCTTTCATGATGAACAAATTCCAAATTCATATAAACAAAGCAACATTCTTCAAGAAATCATAAGTAGCCAAGAAAATGATCTTAAATCTGAAAATTGCAATGAAGAAAATACACCAGAGTGCTCAAATTGAGATATTTTCAAATGCATTGTTTTAGATTCATATTTTTCTCTTTATCCTACTAATTTTTCTAATAGAAATTTAACCTCTCTTCACATTAAAGATATTTTAGAAAACTTAGAGGCTAATCTAAATGAATTTCCAATTAGTTTTTATCAGGATATAAAATTAATTAATGATCATTATTCTAGCATTAATGAACATGAGCTAAATATTACTTCTTCTCTCAATTCATTGAATAAAATAGAAGAGAATTCTAATGAATGCCTTGAGATCATTTATGATAACTACTTTGACATTGAAGATATTGATGTGTCTTCTTTAAAATTAAATCCTCATGATCAAAGTCTAATCACATTTGAAAATAAAAAACAATCTAATTTAGAAATTGTTCGAAATAGTTCTCATTTTCAAACAAATAATCATACTTATGATTTCAGCATTCAAGAAACCATTCCAATCTATGATTTATATGATGATCAAGATCGCATTCCTATTCAGAGTCATACCCTTCTCTCTAACTCACAAATGGGTATCAACAATCATTCTAATTACATTATTCTGCCCAATTCTTGTGAAGATGAAATTGCTTTAGATCAGTCCCAATTGTGTTGTAACAATAATTGTAACACTAGTGTAAACTATGATTGAATTTTGTTATTATTTCAACATTTATTTTTAACTTCAGATTTATTTTCTGTTTTTAGTGTTAAAATTTTAGATACTTTATGCTCGCATATTGAGCAGCTCAATATTGAACACTCAATTGATACATTGCCTCAATGGATAAATGAAGATTCAAATTATAATAGTGAACATCAAGAATTATTAAACTTTCAATTTCAATTGATGTTCATTCATTATCAATCACTTCTTTCTTTTCAAAAGCAGTACCAACAAGCAAGTGTATTTTCACAATATCTCCAGCAATCTAATTCAATTAATAATCTTCTGTTGGATTTATCGTATTCCCATCCATTTTTCATTGATCAGTTTGAAAGATATTTGGAAAGCTTTCCTTCCCGGAAGATCGTTAATAATTTAGCACTTAATCATAATACTAACAAAATCATACATGCCATTGTTGCTGAAAGATCATTTCTACAACCCAGCCTGTCATCTTCTCTTTTAAACCTCTCCCACTCAATAATGGAAATCCATCCAGATTTCTATGGTCCAATTGAAATTTAGTTGGAAAGGGAATTTCAAGAGAAGGTAATGGTGAATAAGCTACTAACAATAAAGATACATTATGCTTTCAGATTTAGCTTTCTTAGTTTAATTATATTTTCATTTTTACTAATGTTTGACATGTACATACATGTAGGAATTAAAATGATTACATGGCTTCATTGGAATTATGACTATACCTAGTCATGTTTCCTTCATTAATTTAGAAATAGGAATAGATTAATTTTCTTTTTCGTTTGCATTTATTTCATTATTTCAGATTTTCAATAAAACAAGTAATGAATCCAATTTCTTTTTGACATCCATTTCAATTATAGGGAAGCAGCCTAGATCATTTGAAAAGATTTTAAATGATCTGATCATACTTATTTTTCAAGCCTTCAACTTTCTTTTTTTTCAAAATTCATAACATTGATCATACATGAAAAAATTCCAAGAGTTTTCTATCACTTGACAATTTTTTTTTTATTCACAAGAAATTCTAAGAACTCATTTTTACTACTCTAGTCTTTTGATGTAGTTTTGGAAATGATGCAAACATTACTTAGAATTTTAGAATAAAATAATAAAATGATGTTGAATCTATAGAAAAATTGGGAGAACTTGAAGCTTAAAAAAAAAGGTAAAATTTACTGTAAATTTTCTTCCAGGTACGCATTTACAAGTTCATTTTCATCTATTAATAGTTTCTCTTTTCCTTAGTTTATTTTTTATTCTTGTTCTATTTTATTCACAGGTTTTCATTTGTTTTCAAAACTTGAAGTAAGCAGCAAACCCATTTCAAATTTCAACATGTTAAGGGAAATTTTATTTTGTGATTCACTAGAATTTGAGCTTTTTAAACTTTACTTTCATTCATTAGAAAACCCAATTGAAATTTAAAACAGTATCGCAAGATTCATGTTTGAAACGTTTTAACTTGATTTTTATATTTCTAATGCAAGACCTCCGATGTATTACCTCATTCAGTTTTTCATAAAATACCATATCGCATTTCACATCTTGGAGGTTTTCAATTGAATATACTTCCATTATCTTCACCGATCTCTGATAATCAACTTTACCAATATTGTGATATACACATAATTCGTGACTCGATATTAAATTTAAATCAAGTTCATAAGAAATATCGCGTCCGTTGAATCGCAATAGTGGTAGGGTCATAATTTTAAAAGCACCAATGTCTCGGACCCGATGCGATATTAAACTTTCATAATAGAATTATCGGGCTCATTCTCCATCGCATATCGACGCATCATATTGTTACATAATGCACTTAATTTTTTCGATCGCCGAAAGCCATATCATTCATCGCATTTAAAAAAAATATGAAAGAAAAATTTTAACATGTCATTTTAACTCCGATGCGATAAAATGAAACGCAAAATCACATATCATATTGGAATAAATTGAAAAGTTTGTTTTTCATCAAAAAAGTTCTGATGCGATGGATCGGATCGCAAAAGTGCATTAAACATAAGTTTAATCCTTCCATTTGAAAAGTTCCAATGCGATAAAGTTCAAATCGTAATCGCAAATTATTAAATTCATATCAAAAATAGTCAAGAGTTAACTTTGAAAGACCTCCGATGTGATAAGTCCAATGGAAAATCTCAAATCGGGAGGAAAATTGAATACATCCTTGTGCGCTCATTTTCAAAAAGTTGTGATGCGATAACTCATCGTCGATTGCTCATCGCTTTTCGCTCTTCGCTCATTACCGATTATTATAACATCGCATCGCTACTATCTCAAGAATCATATTGGCATTTCCAACATGAATATTTTCCGATATCAATATCGCTCATCGCATTTTTGATGCTCATATCATAATGCCGAAATCCATGTCATCCATCGCATTGCCGATATCACAATCGCTTCATCGCATTTTTTATTCATGGTCATGTCACTATTCTGAATCTACGATGTGCAATGTGCAATGTGCAATGTGCAAAGTACAAATCGCAAAATGCAGTGTGCAATGTGCAATTTGCGACATGATTGTTCCCAATCCTAAATATAACATTTCTTCAATGATATGATCACTCCATCTCATCGCACATATTCTTTTCGAATGATCTCATATCAGTAATTTGCTACTATAACCCTCAATGCGATAAACTTCAACCCATGCCTCTACATGCAATACGAATCATCCGATAAGGAATTGTGTCAATTTAAAGCAATCTTGGGTAACCGCTATGATACTAAAACAATTGATGACAAATTTGCAGCATATTCAAATCATTTTGATTTATCATATATTTCAGTTTTAAATAATTCCATAATTAAATATGAAATTCAAGGCCTCTCTATTTTAAATTTCATTATATTAAATTTGGTATTAACTCTGAACAATTTATAAAATCATGGAATTTATATAAAACTTATAATATTTTGAGAATATTCATCACTGCAAATTCTCAATCTCATTTCTGATGCAATTGTTTTAATTTCAATTCCCTTGAACACAAAGCATTCCCTGTTTACATTTTACTGCTTGCTTTAGTTTAAATAAAATAAATAATGATTTTGGGTTATAGGGTTTTGGTTAATTTGTCTTATTCATATTTTTAATGTCAACTAAAAGAAGAAGTCAGCTAGTATTGGAGAAATTGATACCTTCAGGTAGCATCAAATGAAATTATCCAATGGTAAGATTCATGTTCCCACTTTCATTAATTTCCATTTCATTACTTTAGTTTCAGTTTTGTTTTTAATTTATGTTGATATTTAAATTTGTTTTGCAGCTCTTTATAAAAGCTTTCAATCATCTGCCAGATCATATTTTAGAAGCCCTATGCTCTTCTCCTGGTTTTATTTCAAGAAGCAGCAATAATCTTCGTTGAAAAAGCTACACTAGGAAGTTTCTGAAACATTAGTTTGTTTCTTTAAGCATTCTTTTTATTAGAAAATAATTAAGATGATGCTTTGAAACAAGAAGATTGACATCAGACAGAAATTTTTTGTGGCTGAATTTTATCATCACTGCTATCTAAAGCCTAAAACACTTACAACCTTGCAAGGTATAAGTTTTTTGAATCTCGACATAAGAAGGAATGATTAAATGATTATTTTCTTTTACTTCATTTTGTTGAGACATTGGTATAAACATTCTTGTTAGAGTTAGTGTTTCAAAATTAGGATTTTCCTTTCCACTTTTAAATTTCTTCATTTTTATTTTTGTTTGCTGATTTATTTTCTCACTTTAGCTTAAGAATTCTTTTCCTTTAGTTTTCAGTTTTGATTTTGGTGACTTTTCCATGATTTATATGGAAGGCCTTCTTGTTACCTAACAATGGTTGGCATACACAAGGAAAAATTGTTAATAGTTTACTATTAGTTTTTTCTTAAAATCTTTTAATAATGTTTGTTTTTCTTATTATAAAGGCAGACATACTTAAGGAAGAGATTATAAAACAAGAGAAGTTGACAAAGTATCATGAAATCTGAGAAATTTCTTTTTCATCAAAATTGTAATTATTTTGAGATTTCAAAATTTTATTAAGATCTTTCAAAATTATATTATCAGTCAAGAAAAGTTATTTTTAACCAAGTAAAGACACTTTACAACAAAGCACTTTTAACTCTGAAATTGTCATTCTGAACTCTTAAGGAGTCAATGATTCTTCCTATTCAAAAGATTTTTATTTTTCTAGAGTGTGATCCAAAATATATTTAAACTTAAAAGATAAGAGGTCTTATCACGAGTTTGCTTACCATGATCATAGGGGAAAAATAGGCTGACATTACCAACACTGCTAAACAAACCAGGATAATGGCTTATGATTACAAACAATTATAAGACAAGGGGTCTCATCACGAGCCATCTTGTTCAGTCCAATTATAACCAGTGAATGGCATTGTCAACTATTTGGCTACCAAACCAAGACAATGGCTTTTACGAATTAAAAAAAAATAAAAATAAAAAAATAAAACATAGATAAATGGATTTATCTCTGGGTCAATAATTCTTAAATAGATGGGATTCTGAATCATTCATGATTAAAAGGTAACTCTGTCGAGACTATAGATGTTTGCTGGCAGCAGTGGCTCTACCTATGACAAATGAGTACATTTTAAAAGCTAAGTTGTAAAGTGACCCCTGTTTTATCTCTATAACTAATTAAGGACTGATATAGAGTTTTGAAATATTTTAATTTATGATTAATTTTAAGAAAATTACAATAAGATAATTCTTGCTTTTATTCAGATTAATGAACCTAGTCAAGCATTCCAAAAATAATTTTCTCTTCTTTAATTATTTTTACTTTAATTTTAGGAAAATTTCATTCATATCAAACAGAGATAACTGGTTCTTCTCCCATGTGTCACCATTGTTGTGGTAAAACACAACCCCCCCCCCCCATTTTTAACTTGTTCTCTTCAAATAATGGGGACCTTTTTGATAAAATTCTTGGCTAAACGCCTTTTAGGATTTTTATTAAGTTGATTATCCTACGATTTTATTATTTTTTCATTTTTTTTAGATTTTTGTTTTTGATTGCTTTGTTAAAATCGATTTTTTATAATCTTTCCATTGATACTTGTTTCGTCTCATTTGGTCAACTGGTTTGTAAATGGCACTCCTTTGAAGTCTAATCAATTATGTCACCTGGGTTAAAAAATGCGTAGTTCAATAATGCATTTAGTTTAAATATTAACCCCTAGTTAGTTATTACTAACAATTTTTATTTTTACTTATACAGCCAAATCATAAAGCATTGGGATTTCAGTCATTTATTCCAATTTTCCAATTTTCAAATAAATTACTAATCTCAAAAAAATCTAAAATGTCGAAGTGGTTGTAGTTCATTTTTATCAAAGTGACTGTAGTTTAGATAAGAAAATACACTTATAGATAATTTCATAATTTCATTAAACATCATTAAAATGAAACTAAAACAAAAAACAAATTTTTAACATTAAATTTTAAATTAATTAAATTAATTATTATATAATTAAATTAATTAAATTAAAATTTAATATAAAAACAAATTTATAAAAAATATAAAAAAAATAAAAAAAATAAAAAATAAAAAATTTTCATCGGAACATCGCATCGGGATTTTGTAAGGGATGGATCATTATGAAACCCCGATGACCCTCCTTCTCCGATCCCTCGATTGTGATGAGTCAAAGACCGTAAGCTATTTGTTTTATTTTTGAGTTTCAAACTCATTCGTGTAAGTAGAATGTTAGTTTATTTGTTAGCATAACGTTAGTTTTTAAGATAGTCTTAGTTTAAGTGTAAGTTAGTGTTAGTATAATGTTAGTGGTAGGTTAGTTTTAAGATATTTTTAAATTAATATAGTGTTAGTTTAGTATAGTGTAGTGTGTTAGTTTAAATATTAACATAGTTTTAAGTTAGTATAGTTTACTATTAGTTTAGTTATTTTAATTTTAGATTAAATTAATTAATATGTAGAATCTAATTAATTAAATTAAATTATAATTAATTATTAATTAAATTAATCTGTTTAGTTAATTATATTAGATAGTTAGATTAATATTAATAATTAGTTTAGTTTATAATTAACAATTAAATTAGGATTAATGATTAGATAATTAGAGTCTAATTTATGATTAAAATTTTAATTAAAATTATGATTTTTAGCACAGCAACATAATTTCTAGATTTATATCAGATTTGACTTATCAACTTTGGAGGTTCATAGATTGAGTTTTACTTGGCCAAATGAGGCCGAGGATGGCTCATTGGAAAAAGAAAATCAAGGAGAACATTTCTGAGGAGGTTTCAATAACAGATTTGGTCATTTATTGGGTCAAAAATCAGGCCGAAAATCAAGCTCCGAATTTCTAAAACAAAATCATTTTTCTGAGTTTTATTTTTTTCATTTTCATTTGCCCAAAGCCTCTCCTAATTGTAGATTCACTCATCAATGATATCCTTGGCCAATTAAACCATTCCAGGCATCAATAGAGAGCTTATATTTTATTTTCTATTATTTATTCAAATAGAATTTAATTGGATTTTTTTTAATGCCAAAAATGATATTTTGATTTTATTGTTGCATCTTAATTCATTTTGATTTCTTTTTGCAGGAAAAACAGTATAAGGGATATGGAGAAAAATATGTCAATCAATGAGAAGGCTCCAACAATTAAAGATTGAAATTTTTGAGAAATTAAAATTGGATTGGGTAGATTTTTCTTCAACAAATTCTCCTCTCAAAATTCTTTTGGAAATATTATAAATGGAAGATTGAAGAATGTTAAAGGGGCAGCTCTCCTCTGCAATTCTAGACTTCTAAAAGCATTTCTGTAATAGGAATTTAGAGTTGTAGGAGGGAGGAGAGAAAATTCCAGATCTGAAAATTATTGACGATTTTTTTTTATATCTTGAATTATGTATTATGGACGGAGTTTTCATTTCTGTAGCTCTATTTTTGAAAGAAGAAATTCAAGTAATGTAAAGTACTGTTACAGACCAGGATTAGAGAAGTAGATTCAATTAACTGGTATTTTTGGCATTTCTGTATCAAATACCGGCTTCAATTTTATGATAATAAAATTGTTGTTTCATTTTATTCATGTTTATGCATTTCTGTTGATATGGATAATTTGTCTCAATATTGTGATGTATCTTTGTTCTTATGGATTAAACTCTGATTTCTGAGTAACTATTTACTTAGATATCCATCTTATAAAACTGATTTATTAAATAGTAATGTATTGCGAATTTCTTCTACATGTTATTATTTAATTATTGGCTTGACTGATTTGACAATTAATATCATTTTTGTGAATTTATTCCGGAGTGTTATTGATTTATTATTTCAGTTAAATGCTCTCAATAAGATGTGTTTCGGTATTCACAAATGTCAGCTAATTTAATTTCTTCATTAGCTTGATATTAATTAAAAACCAGACACATTTAAATTCTCATCACTTAATCATCTTGCTCTTAGTTGGGTTAGATCTATATCTACCTAATTGAGATAGGATTTAGATTAGTTTCTTTTGTTTGCATTATAGAATAAGTTTTCATTTTGATTAAGTTTTACATTCTTTTATGTCCTCTTCTCAAAGAGGAAAAATCTTAGTTGTGGTTTGGCTGAACCCAAATCAGCTTAAGGGTCATTCTCTTGCCCGATCAGTAAGAAGAAGTGATCTGATATCCCTATCTATTGGTAGTTAAATATATATCGTAAACCAATAGCGATAGGGAAAAGGTAACTGGACCTAGTTAAACCAGTCAGAGCCACTATCATAAACGGAAAATGAGCTGTATTAAGGTCCGGACCGGGTGGTTATCCCCCAATGTTGTCGCAACTATTTTCGAGGATTCAACAGGAACATACGATTAATTGATAGATTTCAGACAGCATAGGCAATATTAAGCTGTAGTACGACAAGTTGTGAGTCCATCTTGATGATGGTGCAGCGAATGCCAAGTGAAATGGCATCAAAGAGTAGTTCAATCAACCCGCTATACTCTGTGATATTGTTGGTCGATCGACTGATACAAATCCCTTAGAAGCTCACTAAATTTTCACTTGGAGCAAAGATGGCCCATGCTGCAGAGGATAAATTTTGAGTACTACGACTAGCACCATCGGCATATCCAACAAATTGTTCCGAAGATTCTTACATCTAAAAAATTCAAGAGGATTAGGAATGACATGAAAAACTCTAAAAGGCACACTACTACACAAAAAAAATCAAAGCATATAATAAAATGTTTACTATGAAAAATCAGGCATAGTAACATTTAATATACAACCCATTTTGAGGTTGCGACAATGGAATCCCATCACAATATACCAACTTGTAGGCACCCTTAGCCAAAATGTGCTTGACAATGTAGGGGTCGTGCCATAATGGTTCAAATTTCCCTGTTCATATATTATCAGCTTATAATCATAAAGCAAGACCAAGTCTCCTTCCGAGAAGGTACGAGTCTTGACATTGCGGTCATATTGTGCCTTAATTCGTCTCTTATATTCTTTTTTGGCCAATGCGGCTTCACGACGCATTTCATATAGATTGATGAGATCTAAAAGGCGTGCCTCTTATTCAGAAGTGTCATGTAGCAGGTCAAGCGTGAGTTTCAACGATGCTATTTCACATTGTATCGGTAAGATAGATTCCAGACCATAAACTAGCTAAAAGGTAGTGAATCTGGTCACATTTCTCACCGAGGTTCGATATGCCCACAAATCCGAGTACAGGATCAAATTCCAAATTCATTTATGAACCCCAATTATGTGTTGAAGCATACACTTAATAATCTTGTTGATAGCTTCAACTTGTCCATTAACTTGTGGGTAATATGGATTAGAACTATCATGTGACAATCCTAACTTGGAAGTCAACTCATCCATCATGTGATTGCGAAAATGTTTTTCATGATCTGTGACTATGGCTTGTGGTACACCAAACTGTGAAACCACATGGTTAAAAAATAACAATGTAATTGTCTTCCACGTTTTGTTGAGTGTAGGAATCACCTTAGCCCACTTGGAAAAATAGTCAATGGCAACAATAATATATCCATGCCCCCCAGCCAAGCAGGGGTTACATCTCATGAATTCAATGCCCCATTTTGCAAATTTTCTGACGGAGACGACAGGATGAATTAGTGATGGTGATGATAAAGTGTGTCGTCGATGATCAAATAATCTTTGGCTTGGTATCGAATACATTGTTGTTGCGAGCGAGAGGTATTAGTCGAAAATTTTGGGTCTGGAGATAGATGATGAAATCTCCATACCATGGGTCAGATGACTCGATCAGAAACAAAGACTCGTCCATAATTGATGGTTCCATAGTAGGATAGGTACTACTCGAAGGAAGGTCACAAATAGGCTCAGAAAACACCAAAGACTTCTTTGACTTGGATTTTATGAACTCCAAATGAAACTCCTACAAAATGACGATCCATTTTGAATATTTTCCCACCAGGAATTAATGTGACATAATGTATGTCATATTGTTACAATCTGAAATGAAAATGATCTTTCGGAGCAGTATATAATGGCAAAATATTTGTATATCTTGAATGCCTGCCAAATCGAGCTTCTCAATGTATGTGTACTTAACTTCCATATCATTTAGATTATGACTCAAATAATATTCTAGATGTTCAATCCCATATTCTTCTTGGACTAAAACCATAGTGATGGTTGTATCTGCAACGGCTAGATATAGGAAATAATCACTCTGATAATTTGGGGGATAGATTAATGATGCTCGGATCAGGGAATCTTTAAGAACAACAAAGGAAGCTTGCGCAACCTCATCCCAATGGAAGGGTACCCAATTTTTCAAGAGTCAAGTAAATCCTTTAGCCATTTTGGTGTACTTAGGAATGAACCTCCTTAGAAAGTTAGCCTTCCCTTGGAGTCTTTGTAACTGAAGCAGATTGGAAGGAGCGGGAAAATCAAGAATAGCCTGGACCTTTAATGGATCTAGACGAATTCCATCTTTCGACACAACGAATCCAAGAAAATAATCAAAACAAACACCAAACACACATTTGTGTGGATTTAGCCATATGGGTCGTAAAAATATCGCTCTCAGATGTAGTGGGTGGTCAACCTGTTTCCGTGAATGTGCAGGTAAGTCATCCAGATACGGTTGAACTATGTGCTTCATGTCATGAAAATAAAAATTCATTGCCCTATGGAAGGTGGCTCGAGCGTTCTTCAAACAAAAAGGGAGTTTACGATAGGCGAATGTGCCCCAAGTATAGATAAAAGTTGTTTTATATTAGTCCTCTGGGCGAATATTAATCTGATTGTAACCGGAGAATCCATCCATGAAAGAAAATATTTCACATCTGGCACATTCATCAATAATTCGATCAATAAAGGGAGTTGGATAGTTGTCTTTTGGAAAAGCATGATTAACATCCCGAAATTCGACACACACTCTAATTGTCCCATGTTTCTTCATGACATGAACAATGATAGATACCCAATTGGTAAGTGGAACATGGTAAATGAATTCGACACGCAAATTTTTTTTAACCTATGCTTTAATGGAAACAAATTTATTTCAGTGAACAAGACGAAGGCGCTGTCACATGGGATTAACATCGGGATACATTTTAATCTCAATGTTCAACAATGTTCAAGTTCAGATGGAGAACAAGACACACCGACATGAATGTTTTCTACAATACCGGGTTTGGTTGAAATATCGATATAAATTGTTTCTTCGATATTTGATGGGTTTTGCTTGGAATTGACAACGTGGATAGGGATAGAATTCGTTAAGAACTCAATGATAGTAGGGTGATATAGTTCAGATGGATTATCTTGACTGTAATATGGAAGATGGGATCGTTGATGTGAAGATTCCCATGGTTCTTCTTCTGACATCATGGATTCCATAATTCTCTCATCAGTCAAGAATACATGCGAAATGGATCAGAAGAAGTACCAAAATCCAAATAATGATCAACCCAAACGGTTGGCGACAATGGATTTGGATTCGTCGCATAAGCTAAGAAAATTTATTGTTGTGCCAGCTCAATTGGACTTAGCAGAATGATGTTGCCCAACCTATCTACCTCATAATTGTTGGGTATATTTCTTAAGTCAGATGAAGTGGAGGATTTCATATTGCAGGTCTCTATATGTGTGATTTCCACATATGTCGCAGGTGACGGTAACGAAAAGGTGCCCATTAGGGAAGGATTCTTAAAGAGTCCTACACCAATATTTTGAAGAGAAGATGGGGGCCCATGAACTAACGCAACGTCTCAAGTTGCTTGGGAACCAGAGGCAAAGAACGAGAGTTAATTGATGGATGTGATACTTCCTTTATGGGGGAAGATGATTGTACGGAAATAAGTAGATACTACCAAAGCCATAACGTAAACATGTTAGGTCCCTGTAATTTCAGCAGATTGGCAAGACTAAAACTGCAGAGACAACATTGGAACCACTTTGGGATTCTAGGATCTAGCCCTCCTGAATCCAGAGAGGGATCTCTCTATAAGTGCAAAGATTGATTTATCTTTAAGGCTTGAAATATGATATTAGCCTAGTTATGAAGAACAAGGTTTTTTTTTTTTTTTTGGTTGGGTAAAGATATATGAAGGTGAAGGAAGTCTAAATGAATGGTGAAGGTGTAAGAAAGTGAAAGAATGTTTTAGCTAATAAGATAGGCTAGGGGCAGTTTCAATCCATTGGGCTATGGAGTCATAATAGGATTTAATTGAAACAGCAAGGTTCAAGAGTGGTCCATGGGGCAAGTCATCTATGTCAAAGGATCTCTTTAAGTTGATTTTATGGAATGAAAACAAAAATAAATGAAGATTAAACAGATGAAGAACAAAGAGCAGCCTAAGATCAAGTAAGTACTTTGAAACTATCCTGCTTTTGGCATGCACTTAAAGAAAGACATAAAATTAATCTAAGATCAGGTAAGTACTTTGAAACTAGCCTGCTTTTGATGTACTTTCAATAGAAAACATTTAAAATCGATAGAATAGCTTAAGATCAAGTAAAGACTTTTAACTTAGCCCGCTTTCAACATATTCAAAGGGAAAACCTTTCAAAGCAACTGTTGGAGAAGAAACTAAAGGACAGGGCTAACCATAGACTTCCCTAGTTCGACTTTAATTAGCAAACTCTTTGAGACAATATTTAAGATAAACAAAGAATAGTTTAAGATCAGGTAAGGACTTTGAACCTAGTTTGCTTTCAACATACTCTTAGAGAAACTTTCAGACAACCTTTGGAGATAAAAAACTAGAGGACAGGGCTAACCATAGACTTCCCTAGTTCAACTCTACTTAGAATAAATTGAAAATAACATTCAAGAATAATGTTTGAAGTTTAGACAGTAATACATGGGCTCACCAACATTTCTTAACTTCTTGGACTCTATTAAATCATTCTTAAATACAAAATTGGAGGAAAACATAAATATAAAGCTTATCAGTGAGAGTAGGGTACTTGTAAGAGTAAATCCTAGCTCTATATTTGCTATTCTTTATCAGAGAAAGTGGACAGAATGGAAACAAAAAGAAAATAACAATTTACAATAAGAAACACATCATTGTTGACGTAGACCAGGATCCCATAAATCAGTTTGTATTTGATGTTCAAACCAGTTACAATCATCAAGTCTAGTGGTTCTCTATAGATTCAAACTTCTCATCTCAACCTAGGTATCTTCAATTACAAACAGAGCTTACAGCAGCTTTAGAAAACTATTTACATGCATCAGATACTCAGAGACCAACCTTTTTCTCATCTTCTACAGAAGTTATTTATAGAATAAATGAGGAGGTGGGATGAGAGAAAAGATCTCTAGGCTCAATTAATACATTTTAATGCTTCTCGACCTTTGAGGGGCTCAATGGAGAAGCTTTCTGATATTTCCTCGGTATTAATTGATTTTCATTAAGTATTAATTTTACGGGGAAGATTTTGTTGACTTAAGAACTCTCGAGGCGAGTTAGCAATAACTCTGGCTGCTTTGAACAAAATATCACTGATTGAGGCAATAGCTCTGCCTTCTTTGATTTATTGAGGCTGCAGGTGGCACTCTGGTAGCTGGAGAGGATTCAATTAGCCTCTGATGTGGCATTGGAGCTTCTCGGATTGATAGATTTCATTGTTTTAACCTAAAACACTGTTAATTTGCTTTTGATATGTGTTTTAGGTCTAATTAGGCTTAATATTTGTCTTTAGGTCTTCATACTTGTCTTTAACTGTGTGGATTAGGCTATTGATAGTCGAATTTATGCCTAAATCCCTCAAAACTGTATTTATAACCTTTAAACATTGATTTCTTCTTTGATCTCACCCTTTGACACTGATACTCTTTGTAAAATTAAGGTTCACTATGTTTTTGTTGTTTTTGCAGGCGCGCAGAGGGTTTTATAATGTTATCAGTGCTCATGAAGCACGGATAAATCATGATGTGAACCCTGTAGATTGATCTTATTCATGAATAGTGGCTTGGGGGATCATCATCCCCGACCCTTGATTTCTTTTTAAAACTATGGAAAAAGCTTAAAAAACCTGCACATAACAAGCGAAATTAAGAAAAACCCATGAAAAATAGTTAAGGCCGCTTTGGGGATGAGGTTTAATCGTGACCGTTGGATGAAATCAACTAATGTCTAAGATCACTTGATGAGACTAAATGGGGAGGAAGTTCGATGAACGGAGGGAAGATTAAATATGGGTCATTAGATCAGATTGATCAACAGCCGAGATCAATCGGTAAAACATTCGGGAGCAATGGGGAAAAGGCGATGAATTGGTGGGGAAATTCAATCAGAACCATCGATCTAGATAAATGAATGGTCGAGATTATGTAATGGAACACTCGAGATTTCAGATGGTGAGGAAATGCAATGGGGGGAAGATTTAATTAGGACCATCGATCTTTAGAGATCGACGGTGGAGAAGACTCGATAAAATTCCTGGGAGAGAGAAAAAGGGGGCAAAGGCTTGGGGGTTAGATGCAATCTGGGCCATTGGATGAAAAGAATGAACATCGGAGATTTAAATGAGAAAATTTAATGCGATGGGGAAAGGTGGTTTTGGCTTAAAAAACCACTGGTTTCGCGCTGCTCCAAAGTGGTTTCAAAATTTCTCCAAAAAAACGCGATATGCTTTACTGTCTCACATGCGTCCTCAGAAAACCACTTTTATCGCGTAAAAGCTGCGCACTATGTGGAGGGTTCAAAAATCACGCGATATTGACTTTGGGACGTTGGATTGGAGGATCCAGATCCAACAGAGCGGGTAGAGTGCAATGGATGAAAAGTTGCGGGGTAAAGAGTATGTGGGACCAACGGTGGAGAAAGGTGAAAATATTATAAAAAACCAGGTTAAAAATTGATTTATGCGCATAAGATGGTTTCCAATGTAAAAATGAAAAACTTTGCATATGGGCAAATACATAGGAAAAATAGTGAAAATGAGGGGAAAAGAGGGCGCGGGTGGTGGGGCCAGGAGTATGGAGGAGGAGATCGACGGGTTAAACGAGGACCATCAGATTATGATATAGATCAATGGCAGAGATTAAATCAGGAGTTTGCAATCAGAGAAGAACAAGGCACGGGGCTAAGTCTTATTTTTTTTCCGATGCGATGGAGCGATGCAACGTGGGCCGTTCGATCAGAAGAGAGATCGACGGTCAGGATTAAATCGCATCGGAGAAAATAAAAGAGGTGGAAGGGCCGGGGCTTTTAGAATTTGCAATATGCGATTAAGCACTCGCCGTCGGATCAGTTTGAGAGATTAACGGTCAGGATTAAATCACGAAAGACATTAGCAGAAGGCGGAGGGAGGAGCACGATTGAATCTCAGCTGTCGGTTCTTGTGGATTTCGACGGCTGAGATTAAATCGGAGGGATCGCATTGGAACAAGCAAAAGGGGCTTGCGAATTTGTGATGGGAAGGACTTGCGATTGCGATTTAGCCGACGGAGCGAGAGCCGTCGATCCAAAAACTAGATCGACGTTGGAGATTTAATCATAAGGCGAAAGGTGGAATGACAGGTTTGGATTAATGGAGCGATATGGACCGTTGGATCTAGGCTTTAATGGATCAAATCAATAGTGGAGAAACGGTCGTAGGATCGCAATCGGAGAAAAGGAAAGAACCAAGAAAAAGGGTTATATGTTTATTTGCGATGCGATTTTATTTGTGTGATGCGATAAGCCGATTACCATTGATCGGTTTAGATCGACGGTCAATATTCATTGAAACTTCGAACTGTCGGGTTTTATTGAAAAATAAAGAAAATTCGGGTTTTATGGAATAACAAAGGAAAGTAAGGTTTGGGAAAGATTTTTAAGTCCTTTTAGCGCCCGATTGTGGGGCCTAAGGTCTTATGAAGCAGAGGGTCTACCAGAGTAAGCCCTCCGGGGCTTAAGAATTTTATATGTAAAATAAAGTGTTTTTGGCCTTAAAAAACAGAGTTTTAAAGGCAAATTGAGGGTTCCGGTAGAGGAAAAAGGAATTTTTAAACCAAATGAAAAGGGAACAAATGGTTTAAAAGGGTGTTTGGAATGATTTGGAAACCAAATGAAGGTATTTTGGAGGATTTTTATGGGGGAAAAAGGGGATGAAAAATGGGGTTATTCTTGAGTGAAAGGAGGGGTAAAATGAAGGGAAAAAATGGGTTTTTAAGCAGTCTTCTTTTGGAAAACAACAGCTTTTTTATGAGAGAAAGAATAGTGAAGATGAACTCAAGGATAGATATCATCATAAGACTTTTAAGAATAAAAAATTTGGTCATGAATTGTTCCTTAAAGGCTAAAAAATATTTTAGCCACCATTTGATATGACAAATTTTTATAGGTGGCTAACAGCGGCTCCAACTTGGGATGGTAGCTCCTTGGAGGTGTCAAGAACCTCAGACATGTCTTCTCTGGAAGCTAATCAATGCCTCAGCCATTGGGTTGCAACTTTATTTACCTTTTCTGATCTTCTTTTTCTCCGAAAATGTTTAGCAACCATTAAAAGCAATGGAATTATATCAAAACAAGCTTGCTACCTACCCAATCCTAATGATCTAACATTTTTTCTTCTTTTAGAGTGAATTTGGATTGGCAAACTCCTTTTACAAACATTTTATTCTTTTGAAAGCATAAAACTAGTCTATTTCTACCCTTATTTCTTCGTGAACTGAGATTAAGCAGTTGAGTTCATAAGTTTCTCTACCTAACTACTATCTGTTAGGATTAGACTGTCTAACAGATTTTTATTCTCTAAATTCCTAAAACAAGAAATTTAAAAGCGGTCAAGCCAAGATTAAACAGTTTGACTTGATGCATATCTATGGCATAGAAACAAGCTGCACAGAGACTTTTATTTGCAGAAAAGTAAAGAAAAATGGTGAAGGCTTAAGATTTGAAAGTTTAAAAACATCCTTCTCTTTTCTCCAGCTCTATTTTTAGGCTTGTTTGAGCTATTTTACTCTTTGTTCTCTGGTTCAAGTTTTGGGCATTTTAGAACCAATTTGATTCTATCCTTGGCTGAAGATTTAAATAGATTAGAGCCATGGATCTTTTGGAAACTCATAGGTTCATATTTTGAGCTTGTTTGAACCTTTTTTCTTCTATCCTAATTTACCTAACTGATAAGCCAAGATTGAGTTGTTTGGAAAATCTATTTCACTAACCTATCAACAGTAAATTGAAAAATAATTAGTCATGATTAGGCTGTATGAATAACTAGGAGTGTGTTTCTTATGAGTGGCATTTGAACTTGCACACTTTTAGACTTTATTTCTCTTTTTTGGTATGGGGTTGTACCTTTCTTGTTTTTTACAATTTGCCCTCTTTTCTTTTTCTATTGTTTTTTTTTGAATTTTTTCATATTCTAACCTTGAATGCAATGAAAGATATGATATTTACACTGAGAAAAAATAAAAAAGGCTTTCAAACTGATATGGTCAAGAGAAATAATGTTTGAGCATCTTGCCATTGACAGGACCTTCAAAAAATTCAGCTCCATTCAATTCTTGCAAAAAATAAGCATTATTACCAGCTGTAGAATGAATGAGATAAGGGCCAAGCCATAAATTATCAAATTTTCCATGCTTTCCCTTATCTTCTCTCCTTGAATCCCACTTTAAAACTTTGTTACCAATATTGAAATTACTGGCCTTTGTTCTTCTATCAAACAACTTCTTGATTCCTTACTTTTGTAATGCTCTGTTGTAGACTTCTTCTCTGGTTTGTTGAAGATGTATAGTCTGATTGATTCTTCTTATCATGTCATTGTCTTCAGACTGTACTTCTTGGATCAACTTCATGACTGGAACTCCTAGGCTGGTTGGAAAAATTGCATCTATCCCATAAACAAGCTAGTAGGGTGACATTCCAATTGATTTTTTAAGTGTTAATCTGTCAGCCCAAAGTGCATGTACTAGCTTTGTGTACCATGATTTCTTATTGTCTTCCAGCAACTTCTTGATTATGTTTACCAAAATCTTATTTGAGGATTCTACCAGCCCATTACCTTGAGGGTAATAAGCAGTGGAATGGCCCAATGTAATCTGATGTTTGTGACCTAATTCAACCATGTTTTTGGATCCAAATGCAGCAGCATTGTCAGTAATGATCTTCCTAGGACAGCCAAATCTAGAGAGGATATGATTTTCAAGGAATTTTATGATGACAGAGTCATTGGCTTTCCTAGAAGGGATGGCTTCTATCTATTTGGTAAAGTAGTCTGTTGCAGTGAGAATCCATATATGTTGGGCACATGAGGGTGGATGGATTTCTCCTATGAAGTCTAGACCCCACTGTTGAAAAGGAGCTTCAAAAATGATTGGATGCAAAGGTAAGGGAAGCAATTTTCTTTTGCCTTCAAAAATTTGGCATTTATGACAGGTAATAATCATCTTATGGACATCTTGAAAGAGGGTGGGCCAATAGTAGCCATCTCTAAGGATTTTATTGGCAGTTGTCTTCCAATAGAGGTGGCCTCCACATTCTCCTTTGTGGAACTCATGCTTGATTTTATCTGCATCATTCTCAGGCAAACATTTAAGAAATAACCCACTAGCATTTTTCCAATATAGACATTTATCTAAAATGCAGTAGTTAACAGCTTTTAACTTTAAAAATATTTCCTTTGTTTTATAAAAACCAGGAGGTGTATTCAAATTGAGAAAAACATATGAAATATCAGCATACCAGGAGTAATTCATAAAATGATCTTCAACAATGGGAGTTGACAATTCCTCCTGTTCATCTAATACATTTATCATCTTTATATCAAGAGCTTCAAAATTAGATTCAACCATTAATCTTGCTAGTCCTTAGCCTTTTATGAGCTTAGTGGGCTTGATTTCTAAATCCTATTCAAGTACCATAGCTATCCACTTTCCTCTTTTTCCATCTAGGTCCTGTGTTAGAATGTCTTTTACAACTGAGTTTGGCACAAATGCAATTATGTGGGAGTGTAAAATGTAAACTCTGAAGTCTTTTAAGGCTTTGGCTAAGGCAAAGACTTGTTTTTCCATGATATTGTACTTCAGAGGTGCATCTCTCAATGCCTTAGTAAATAATGCATTTGGCTTCTCTTGTCCCTTTATATTTTTCTGAAATAGGACAATGGCCACTATATGTTCTGATGCAAATGAAAAGATGTAAAAATCTTTTGTAAAGTTAGGACTTATAAGAACTGGTGTTTTGGTTAATTCTTTTTTTACCAGTTCAAATGATTTCTTTGCTTCTAAGGTCCATTTAACTCCTTCTTCTTTCTTTAACATGTTTGTTATGTTTCTAAGGAGTTCAGATAAGTTGGGTATGAACCTTCTCAAGAAATTAATCTTCCAATGAAAGATTGAAGTTCCTTGATGTTTCTAGGATGATTGATTTGCAATATAACCTCAATCCTCTTCGGGTCTATCTTTATCCCCTCTTCTGATATGATGTGTCCAAGTAGTTTACCTTCTTGGAAACCAAACATTGTTTTCTTTGGATTTAAAGATATCCCATACTTTCTGCATTTCTCAAAGACTTTTCTCAAGTGTTCTAGGTGTTCTTCATCTATTTTGGAAAAAATAGTGATATCATCAAGGTAAATAATGATGAAGTAGCCTAATTCTTCTAAGAATGCAATATCCATGGCTCTCTGAAATGTAGCACCAACATTCATTAAACCAAAGGGAATTTTCACATACATGAAAGTGCCCCAAGGTGTAGTAAAGGCTGTCTTGATTTGATCATCAGGATGTACTAAAATCTGATTGTATCCTAAGAAGCCATCTAGCAAAGAAATTATTTTAGAACCAACTACCTTTTGTAAAATGTGATCCATCTTGGGTAAAGGGTAGTTGTCCTTTAATGAGGCTTTTTTTAAGTCCCTAAAGTCAATATAAAGCCTTATTTCTCCTGTATTTTTCCTCACTGACACAAGATTAGAAACCCACTCTGAATATCTAATAGGAACAATAATTCTAGCCTCATACATTTTCTTGATTTCTTTCTCAACCAAAGGTAATTGAATAGGGTTTACTCTACGCAATTTTTCTTTAAAAGGTTTTTGGTTTTCTTTGAGAGGTATCTTGTGCTGAATTATTTCTGTGTCATAGGACTTTAGATCCTCATAACTCCATGCAAAAACATCAGAAAATTCTTTAAACAGCTCAATGTATTTTAGTTTGATGTGAGCTGGAAAATTTTTAGACAGTTTGATCATTTTTTGTTTTAGTTCACTGGCTATATTACACTCTTCTACCTCAGTTTCAACAGGCTCTAGTTTTGGTTTCTTGGCAACATCATTGAAATCAAACAACTCCTCTAATGGGACTAGACCCTTTGGAAAACTTTGAGTGTTAGATTGCAGTGTTTCTAAGTCTTCTTTTCCTAAATCTGCACCAATCTCTGTGGTATGTTCAAGTTTATTAGCTAACAGATTTATGACATAAATCTTTGGAGATTTTACTTCTTTATCAAGTAGATTTTCCTCCGTAGGACAGTCATATTCATACTCTGAATCCGAACTTGGTAGTTCAAATTAATTTCTAGACTGTAAGAAGTCTTCTATTTGTTTGTCTCCATCAAACACTTACCAATATTTCTCATTATTAGGGACAGATGGTCTAAATTTGATTTGAGTTGTGCATTGTTTGGTTTGATAAGGAGTTAGGCATGTTCTAGCAGAAAAAGATAAACCATTAGCTTGGATATTTTGGTTTCTTGGGACAAAGATAAGTTTGAATTCCTCAAATGTTTTCAATAAATACACGACATCATTTCTATGGGCTCTAAGTCTAGGATGTTTTGCAGTGTATTCCCCATTCACTTGCCTAATTATTAGTTCAGAATCACCATGAACCTTTATTCTTTTGCCCCCTAATTTCTTCAATAAGTGCAGGCCTAAAAGGAGGGATTCATACTCAGCTATGTTATTGTTGCATTGAAATTTTAATTTGTAGGAATTCCCTTTAGTATGATTGTTCATTATATTGTGAAGCCACACTCCTACACCCACATCATTCTTAGCGCAAGATCCATGAAAGTTCATTCTCCAAAGAGGACTAGTTTCAGGCTCACTAGTTTGACTACTATCCTCTTTATCTAGTGTGCTTTTGGATTGTTCTTGTAGATCAGCACTATGTTGAATTTGTTTTATTTCCTCATGTATTTCATTGTATTGAGGATTCTTCTCTTGACTCTCAATGTTGAAAAGAAATGGATGACTGATTTGCAGCTCTAGACCCGTGATTTCTTTGCTGTGATTTTCTGATTTGGAAAATTGTTTTGACACTTCTGTCTTGTCTTCCTCTTTTTCTATATCCGCCAATAATTTAGTTAAGGTTTCTTGCTCACTGAATTTTTCATTATTGAAAAGGATAAATGAATAAAGGCCTGTATGTATAGAATAAAGAGGAGAGTTTTGTGGTCTCTCTTGGCTGATAACCATGTATTGCATATGAGTTTCCCTATAAAGTTTTCTAGTTTGATTAAAAACATGGATGGTGGCATATGTCATGTCCATTTGCATTGTTCCTTGTAACTTAGCTCCCCACGATCTCGATAACAACATACCATACTTGGGGGGTACATCAGCCACTACAATATCCATTACTAAACACTTGGATGGAATTTGGGCTAAGTTTACACAGAGGTCTTTGATCAAACCTAAACATTTCACTCTACTTGAGACAAAGGAGTAAAGATCTTTGTATGGTCTAGTGATTTCAAGGCCTAGGCTCTCCATTATATATTTGGGAATTAAGTTATGAGAGGCCCCTGAATCATGCATAGCGTTGTGTAAAATTTTGTCATGAATATTTAAACTAACATAAAAAGGAGGGACCGGTCCTTCTTGATATCTACCCTCAATCTTAGGACCAAATATGAGCTCTGGTTCGTCATCATTAAGATTGAAAGTGTCATTATTCTCTTATATGTTAAAAGCCTTCAAAATTTGGGATCTATACATATCTTGGGTAGCTAATTCAGTGAGAGGAACATAGATTTTGATTTTGGCAATTTCCTGCTCCAAACTAAAAGGCATCTGATTTTTAAAAATTCTTGTTTCAGCCTTATTAAATACCACTCTATCAGCAAAATCAGTTTGTTGATTTCCTCTATTTACATTGGTCAAAATTGTTTTAATAGGAGCATTAGCTGAAGTACTAATGCTGCTAAGATATGCACTCTGTTTTTCATTCATTTGAGTGCTTTTCTCTTTGTTTTTATCAGAATTTCCAACCACTATTTTGTCTTTCTGTTTTGAAACTTAGGGTTTATTTACAGGGATGGTTTTTGCAGAATTTTCAGAGGTCTTAGTCTTGGGAGTTTCCTGATTGCTTTTACTCCTAAGGTCGTATTCTTTTGGAGTCTCTATGATGAAATTTTCCAGCTCTTGATAGTAATATTCATCCTCTAGTCTTCTATCATCATAGGGTGTGTATAGACCTTGTTTTCAAAATCATCATTGTCTACTCCCAACATGTTTATGTCATCTTCCTCTATTTGTTGTATTGTTTCTTCAACCTCACTCACATAATTTTGATGAAAAGGAGGTATAATCTCCTGATCAGGGTCTCTTGGTCTATTTTGAGGTTGATTTCTCCTGAAATTCTGATTTTGGTTTTGGGATTGGTTTCTGTTTTGAGGAGCTGATTGATTTTGACTTGCTTGTGCTCTCTCAAGTATGCTCATCTTTTTCATCATCTCCTCCATCATTCTTTCCATCTTTGAGCTAGATGTGGAAGGTGTAGATTCCTCTCTAAAGAACACTTTCTTCTCATTCCTCATTCTTGCTCTTTTCTCCATTAAATTAACTTCCATAGCAAGAGCTCCTTTTTGCATATCTTCGAGAGTCAAAGGATATCTCTCTCTCTCAGCTGATAGGGCATTTTAGGATCAAATACTTCAGGAAACTTATTTAAAGTTGAGCCTTGTGGAGGCTTTAAGTCTGGGGGAAGGGCATTATAAACACTGTTGAACCTAGTGCAATAAACTTGTACACTCTCCCCAGTGTTTCTTTGGAGATTCTTATAATCAGAAAGTATTTGGAGAGGGTTTTTTCTAACTTCCCATTTGTTTAAGAATAACTGATGGAAGGCTTGGAGATAATTAACACTGTGAGGGGTTAAGCCTTTAAACCATTTTCTTGCTTCTCCCCCTAATATTTGAGAAAATAATCTAAGTTTGATAGATTCATCATCAATATCATTTCTATCAAAGTAGTCATTCATCTTATCCAGATGTTGTGAAGCAGTAGTAGCACCACTGACATCATACAATGGTATCTTGGACTGATATTCCTGTGGAAGATTGACTAGAGGTAAAGGAAGGACTAGGGGAGCATACCATGTTGCCATGATAGGAGGTTGTGGAAAATGGGGGGTTTACAAGGGGTGGATTGAAAAGAGGGAAAGTGGGATGGAATGGAGTGGTTTGGACAGTGGATGTATGAAGAACATATGTGGATGGACCAGCCATATATTTTTGAGTAGATCTAGGATGAGAGAAACCAAAATTATAAATGAAATCTAAATTAGGTGGGGTAGTTTCTCTGCTACCAAGATTTTCACCTCTATCTTGGGATGAAGGTGGAGACTCAAAATCTATCTGATCTATATCATCAAGTGACCTAGTTCTAAATGGGTTTCTTAAGTCAACTTGTGATTCTTGTAGAGCTACAAGGTTTTCAGGGACAAAATTAGCTCTATGGAGTGATCTGATAATAGTTGAATATTTGGCTTTAGGAGACTTCCTAAGTATTCTTTCAGGGTTATCAACTATCTCAGGCAGGTTTGGGTCAGGATAGGCTCTAGTATGAACTATTCTAGAAGCCACTATGCTATGTTTTTCAGACCCAACTAACAAGAAAAGTTTAACCAAATATGACAATCTTTAGGAGGCTAACTAATCTTTAAACAAGAAAACATTTATCCTTAAAATCTTCTTAACTAAGTTTAAATGATTTTATGATGATAATGGGTTTCCCAATGGAGTCTTAAGGTCTGTTTAGGATTGTGGAGTCACCAGGTGGAAATTTTTAGCTCTTTTGGCGGTAAAATGTTTTATGGTCCACCACCATGTTTATTTGAAACCAAGCTGAAATATTTTTGGGTTTTCTGATTTTTTTCAGTCCTATTGGTTCTAAGAGTATCCTAAATCTATTTCAACACTTAGCTAGGGTGATGAGACAAAGCAAGTTTACTCTTATGGCTAATCTAGCTGATTCCTTCAAGGTTTGATAAGGTCTATGAGAATCCTAAGGTTTACTTAGTTTGTCACTGATTCAAATAAGCCCTATCATAATTACCAATCATGCTTGGTAGTGCTTGAAGAGAGCTACTTATACTACACTGAACAATGTTCTTGAATCAAGGGTTTTTCTTGAGGTCCTAAGGATATCTAAGGTCAAATTCACTCAGAGTCCCCAACGGAGTCGCCATAAATGTTAGGTCCCTGTAATTTCAGAAGATTGGCAAGACTAAAGCTGCAGAGACAACATTGGAACCACTTTGGGATTCTAGGATCTAACCCTCCTGAATCCAGAGAGGGATCTCTCTATAAGTGCAAATATTGATTTATCTTTAAGGCTTGAAATATGATATTAGGCTAGTTATGAAGAACAAGGTTTTGGTTTGTTTTGGTTGGGAAAAGATATATGAAGGTGAAGGAAGTCTAAATGGAGGGTGAAGATGCATGAAAGTGAAAGAATGTTTCAGCTAATAAGATAGGCTAGGGGCAGTTTCAATCCATTGGGCTATAGAGTCATAATAGGATTTAATTGAAATAACAAGGTTCAAGAGTGGTCCATGGGGCAAGTCATCTATGTAAAAGGATCTCTTTAAGTTGATTTTATGGAATGAAAAAAAAAAAAATCAAGATTAAACAAATGAAGAACAAAGAACAACCTAAGATCAAGTAAGTACTTTAAAACTATCCTGCTTTTGGCATGCACTTAAGGAAAGACATAAAAGTAATCTAAGATCAGGTAAGTACTTTGAAACTAGCCTGCTTTTGATGTAATTTCAATAGAAAACATTTAAAACACATAGAATAGCTTAAGATCAAGTAAATAATTTTAACTTAGCCCGATTTTAGCATATTCAAAGGGAAAACCTTTCAAAGCAACCATTGGAGAAGAAACTAGAGGACAGGGCTAACCATAGACTTCCCTAGTTCAAATTTAATTAGCAAACTCTTCGAGACAACATTTAAGATAAACAAAGAATAGTATAAGATTAGGTAAGGACTTTGAACCTAGCCTGCTTTCAACATACTCTTAGGGAAACTTTCAGAAAACCTTTGCAGATAAAAAACTACAGGACAAGGCTAACCAAAGACTTCCCTAGTTCAACTCTACATAGCATAAAATGAAAATAACATTCAAGAATAATGTTTGAAGTTTAGACGGTAAGACATGGGCTCACCAACATTCCTTAACTACTTGGATTGTATTAAATCATTCTTAAATACACAATTGGAGGAAAACATAAAGATAAAGATTATCAGTGAGAGTAGGGTACTTGTAAGAGTAAATCCTAGCTCTATATTTGTTGTTCTTTATTAGAGAAAGTGGACAGAATGGAAACAAAAAGAAAATAACAATTTACAATAAGAAACACATCATCGTTGACATATACCAGGATCCCATAAATTAGGTTGTATTTGATGTTCAAACCAGTTACAATCATCAAGTCCAGTGGTTCTCTACATATTCAAACTTCTCATCTCAACTTAGGTATCTTCAATTACAAACAGAGCTTACAGTAGCTTCAGAAAAATATTTACATGCATCAGATATTCAGAGACCAACCTTTTTCTCATCTTCTACAGAAGTTATTTATAAAAGAAATGAGGAGGTGGGATGAGAGAAAAGATCTCTAGGCTTAATTAATACAGTTTAATGCTTCTCGGCCTTTGAGGGGCTCAATGGAGAAGCTTTCTGATATTTCCTCTGTATTAATTGATTTTCATTAAGTATTAAGCTTGTTGGACAGATTTTGTTGACTTAGGAACTCTTGAGGTGAGTTAGCAATAACTCTGGATGCTTTGAACAAAATATCACTGACTGAGGCAGTAGCTCTACCTTCTTTGATTTATTGAGGCTGCAGGTGGCACTCTGGTAGCTGGAGAGGATTCAATTAGCCTATGATGTGGCAGTGGAGTCTTCTTGGATTGATAGATTTCATTGTTTTAACCTAAAACACTATTAATTTTCTTTTGATATGTGTTTTAAGCCTAATTACGCTTAATCTATGTCTTCAGGTCTTCATACTTGTCTTTAATTGTGTAGATTAGGACTTTGATAGTCAAATTTATGCCTAAATCCCTCAAAAATGTGTTTATAACCTTTAAACATTGATTTATGCTTTGATCTCACCCTTTGACACCGATACTCTCTGTAAAATTAAGGTTCACTGTGTTTTTGTTGTTTTTGCAGGCGCACAGAGGGTTTTATAATGTTATCAGTGCTCATGAGGCACGAATAAATCATGATGTGAACCCTATAGATTGATCTTCTTCATGAATAGTGGACTAGAGGATCGTCATCCCCGGCCCTTGATTTATTTTTATAACTGTGGAAAAAGCTTAAAAAACCTGCACAGAACAAGCGAAATTAAGAAAAACTCGTGAAAAATAGGTTAAGGCCGCTTTGGGGATGAGGTTTAATCGTGACCGTTGGATGAAATCAACCAATGGCTAAGATCACTTGACGAGATTAAATGGGGATTCAGTTGGATGAATGGAGGGAAGATTAAATCCGAGTCGTTAGATCAGATTGATCAATGGCCGAGATCAATTGGTAAAACATTCGGGAGCAATGGGGAAAAGGCAATGAATTGGTGGGGAAATTCAATCAGAACTGTTGATCTAGTTAAATGAACGGTCAATATTATGTAATGGAATGCTCGAGATTTCAGATGGTGAGGAAATGAAATGGGGGGGAGATTTAATTAGGACCATCGATCTTTAGAGATCGACGGTGGAGAAGACTCGATAAAATGCCCGGGAGAGAGAACAAAGGGGCAAATACTTGGGGGTTAGATGCAATCTAGGCTGTTGGATGAAAAGAATGAATGGAGGAGATTTAAATTAGAAAATGTAATGCGACGGGGAATGGTGGTTTCGGCTTAAAAACCACTGGTTTCACGCTGCTCCAAAGTGGTTTCAAAATTTCTCCAAAAAAATGCGATATGCTTTGCTGCCTCACACGCGTCCTCAAAAAACCACTTTTATCGCGTAAAATCTGCGCATTGTGTGGAGGGTTCAGAAATCACGTGATATTGACCTTGGGACATTGGATTGGAGGATCTAGATCCAACAGAGCGGGTAGAGCGCGATGGATGAAAAGTTGCGGGGTAAAGAGTATGTGGGACCAACGGTGGAGAAAGTCGCAAATATTATTAAAAACCAAGGTTAAAAATTTATTTATGCACATAACATGGTTTCCAATGTAAAAATGAAAAACTTTGCATATGGGCAAATACATAGGAAAAATAGTGAAAATGAGGGGAAAAGAGGGCACGGGTGGTGGGGCCGGGAGTATAGAGGAGGAGATCGACGAGTTAAATGAGTACCGTCAGATCATGATATCGATCAACAGCGAAGATTAAATTGGGAGTTGGAAATCGGAGAAAAACAAGGCACGGGGCTAAGTTTTATGTTTTTGCCAATGCAATGGAGTGATGCGACATGGGCCGTCCGATCTGAAGAGAGATCGATGGTTAGGATTAAATCGCATCGGAGAAAAGGAAAGAGGTGGAAGGGTTGGGGCTTTTAGAATTTGTGATATGCGATTAAGCGCTGGCCGTCGGATCGGTTTGAGAGATCAACAGTCAAGATTGAATCACGGAAGACATTAGAAAAAGGTGGAAGGAGGAGTGCGATTGAATCTCAGCCATAGGTTCTTGTGGATTTCGACGGCTGAGATTAAATCAGAGGGATCGCATCAGAATAGGAAAAAGGGGCTTGCGATTTTGCGATGGGAAGAACTTGTGATTGCGATTTAGCCGATGGAGCAAGAGCTGTTGATCTAAAAACTAGATTGACGGTGGATATTTAATCATAAGGCGAAAGGTGGAACAACGGGTTTGGATTAATGGAGCGATATGGACCGTTAAATCTGGGCTTTAATGGATCAGATCAACAGTGGAGAAACGATCGCAGGATCGCAATCGGAGAAAAGGAAAGTACCAAGAAAAAGGGTTATATTTTTATTTGCGATGCGATTTTATTTGTGCGATGTGATAAGCCAATGACCGTTGATCGGTTTAGATTGACGGTCAATATTCATTGAAACTTCGAACTATCGGGTTTTATTGAAAAATAAAGAAAAGTTAGGTTTTATGGAATAAAAAAGGAAAGTAAGGTTCAGGAAAGAGTTTTAAGTCCTTTTAGCGCCCAGTTGCGGGGCCTAAGGTCTTATGAAGTGGAGGTTCTACCAGATTTAAGCCCTCGGGGGCTTAAGAAATTTATATGTAAAAAAAAGTGTTTTTGGCCTAAAAAAATAGAGTTTTAAAGGAAAATTGAGGGTTCCGGTAGAGGAAAAAGGAATTTTTAAACCAAATGAAAAGGGAACAATTGGTTTAAAAGGGTGTTTGGAATTATTTGGAAACCAAATGAAGGTATTTTGGAGGATTTTTATGGGGGAAAAAGTGGATGAAAAATGGGGTTATTCATGAGTGAAAGGAGGGGTAAAATGAAGGGAAAAAATGGGTTTTTAAGCCGTCTTCTTTTGGAAAACAATAGATTTTTTATGAGGGAAATAGTAGTGAAGATGAACTCAATGATAGATATCATCATAAGTCTTTTAAGAATAAACAATTTGGTGATGAATTGTTTCTTAAAGGCTAAAAAATATTTTAGCCACCATTTGATATGACAAATTTTTATAGATGGCTAACAAAACCCATGGTATTCCTAGTAATATGTTGTAGTCAAAGGGTCTGTCAATGACCTCAACTTCAACAGTAACTAATTTCCCCCCTTCTTCAACTTGTAGGTTATTAAGAATTCCACAAGGCTTATATGTGCGATCGTCAAAAGCGTTCACCGTCGTAGGTGATTGTGACAAAATCGGCAAACCAAGTGACTTCCAGCAACTCATAAACATGATACAAGTAGATGTGCCTTCATCAATGAGAGTATTATGAATGAGGCTATTTAGGACATGTAATTGAATTAATAATGCTAAATCTATTGGTAGTTTGGGCTCATATTCTGCATGATTAAAGACTACAAGATTTGAATCCTTTGAATCAATTTCACCAATCGAAGACAATAAAGCCTCCTTCTGGGAGGGAAAATTCTAAATTACCTCAAGAATTGACATAACAGAAGGTTACTGAGCCATATCTTCTACTACATTATAGTTTTTAGTTTCACGAGCTCGACGGTTGAATGTCGATTTGTGAGCTACTCCCTTCGACATTTTTATTGTTAACCTATGGAAGGATAGGTGGTAGAGTTGTGTCAGATGACATCGAAGTCATAACCTGACCATTGAACGAAGACAATAGATTACTATAATATTTACTTCGTGTTGACACCAAAACATCATTTTTTGGATTCATAACGGATAACATAAGCACTTGCGAACTAGAAGCAGGATCTGTCGCAACCAAATGTGTTTCCGAGTTCGGAAAGGATTTTTCAACACTGTAGATGTGGTAGAAGTCTTAAGAAGCTTTGGGACTTCCGATAAGTGAAGAAAATCTCGCGTCAAATGCTCCTCATTACATATCAAGCAAGGGTAACGAGGTTTCTGAAAATAAATGGATGAATCAGATGATTCTTTCTGTGGGGGTGAATTTTATTTCTTCTTTTCTTTCCCCTTATTCATATTTCATGGTTTCTTATCACTTTTTCCTTTGTCAGATGACACGTCATTGATTTTTGAAGATGACTTAGGATAAAAAAATTTAGGGTTTTGATTTGAAATAGAAATTATAGGACCAGATAGTCGACTTGCTGCCGGAGTGATAACAGAACCAATCACAGCATCGTCGATATGAATGTCCTGACTAGATGGAGCAGGAGGAACAATAAAATTTGGTCGTGGCGCATTTGGAATATTTCCGTAGAGCGTTCTAGACTAAATTTAAATCAGATCCAGATATTGGGCACAAGTAATGACTTGTTCTTTAGTGAAAATACCACCTTTCGCCACATCCTCGATGATATATGGAAATAAGGACTTAATAAACCACTTAGCTAAAATCTGATCAGGAAATTTTTTTTTAACCATTCGACGACAACGATTCCATTCATGTATATGATCTGTTATATTAGTAGCAGTGGTTTGTTTAAAGCTAGTCAAAAGTTCTGTTTCAGTTTCATATCTGATGGGTAACTGGAAGTGGGTTAAAAAGGTAGTGGCTAAATTTGTAAAGTTATCAAATGAAGCTCATTGTAATTAAATGTACCACTTCCCAGCTGTACCAGTAAGCATTCGCTCGAAAAGACGCAATCTAACTGAATCATCATTTAAGCACTTTGATGAACAACATAAATGATAAGTCATGGCATTAATAGAGGGGTCTTCTCCAGAATTTCCATTGAATTTTGGAATGTCCGATGGTAATTTATGTGGAATCACCGACCACCAAGGTAAATAATGAATTGGATCATTTGTGAGCCGATTTAAATTTGGTAATTCTAATGTTGCAACAAAAGGAATTTGTTGATTAAGGTCAGGTTGAGCATAAGCAGGATAAGATGGAATCGCCTGAGAAAAACGCCTTTGCATACAAACAAATGGATTTTGTTTTTGGTAACACAGATAGGGGTAGGTTTGCTGACCGGGTCTTGGATAAGACTAATACCGTGGGAATGGTTGCCGCGACTACCATGGTATTTGATAAAATGGTTTCCTGCCAGGGTAATTCGGACCTGGTTGTGAATATACAGGGCCAGAAGAAGCCTGTGACAAAGGCAAACTTCATTGCGGTTGTGAAATTCGTCATACAGATGGTTGTTGAATAGAAGCCTAGGAAGACTGAGTCTGTAGACCCAAAACTTGAGGGTTATGGGTGGAAGGACCCACTTGTACAGACTAAGCAACAACCATAGAAGAAATGACAGGTGTAGAAGGCATAGATGTGACATGTTGAACTGGTTGATATTGATACACAACTGTTTACCGCTGAATAGACAAAATAAGCTGCTAGTGGAAAATAGGCATTCCAACATATGATGGACCTAAATATGATAGAGTAATGCCATATGGACCAACCATTTCTGACCCCCCAACATATGGAGTATAGGTATATTGCACATACTGACTTTCATATGAAGGGTATCCAGTAGATACTGGATAAGATGGATAGTAATTAGATGGACCAACCTAATATTGAGGGTCAGGCCATTCAGTAACAATAGTTGAACTAGATATAATTCCAGACGATGACATGAGCGAAGTCCATGGACTAGAGTAGACACCAGATTAGGTTACATTTAAATATTGGTAACTGAGTCAGATGGATGGACCGCCATATAGATGTTCCTCGGGTTTCGTCGAAAACATCGAAGACAAAGCGATAGTAGATGATGTCACAGCTGTAGCAAATTTTATAGTCTGGGATGCTGTCTCTATCATGGTTAAGTAACCGAGCAAATACTCTAACAAATATATGGGAACTTGAGAGACAAAAGGTTGAACAGAAGCATATTCTGTCAAAAGAGGAAAATACTAATATAAATGAAGCACCGGCCCAAAACGAGTGGGGGTTGAAGGGGTTGTCTCTTCCTAAAGTTCTTCCTCTATCAAAATCAAAACAAGTGGAAGCACTTCACCATTAGGCCCAAGATAAATTTCAGGCAGTAAAATTTGTGGTAAAGAGGAAGGCTCGATGGTTACAGATGGCTGAGGATCATATGGTTGCACTGAAACAACTTCTTTTTGTTTGACTTCGGGATCAACTACTCGATCAACTTCTAGTTGAACAAGATCGGGTTTAGGATTCACCGTTTCACTGGATTGAATTTTAGTGTCCTCAAGTAACTCTGAGATTTCTATCTCGACAGTAACAGATAAACTTGGACCAGTCTAAATGACTCGAGACTCGGTACTCAAAGGATCAGATGTCTCTAGTATATCAGATGATGTAGCACCAAGAGTTCCAGAGGTACCAGACTCGTAGGGTGATCACTCCTTCATCTACTATGAGTAGCTTCTGGAAGTAATGGAGGTTTATTCGTTATCCTATGCAAACGATGGGGAAGGGGTTGATCTTCTTCCACGATTGTTGAGTGATTTTATACAAAAATAAATAAAAAAAAATAGGGTGATACTAGGCAAAAGGTTTACCAAGAAATTGTGAACTGCAATATAATACCTAATTAAACAAAGGACTTACTATGTGTGTAGGCAATCTCCTTGAATGTTGTGTTCAGTGTATCACAAGTAAAAGGTATCTGCCACATTTCATCTTGTCACCATCACATTTTACCTTTCATATGGGTCTGTCGCCATCCATATCATGTTCCCTTAGAGGTAAAAAATACTCACGTTACTGAATCAAGTCTTGGAAATTGGAGAAAGCTCTATAAAACCCCTAAAATTTTACTTGTGTGATTTTATAGCCTTTTCATGTGCATGCATTGATGATCCTTCCATTTGCTGCAGTGACTACCACACTGTTTGTTAGTAAAACTTGCGCACGCCCGTGAAAAGAAAGTAAAAATAAAAAGTAACTTTTAGAAGCATTGTTGATCGAATATTTTCCCAACTGGAAGCCTCTAGAGTTGTGCCATTTTTCACTTTATCCCTCCACTGATGGCACTTATCCCTTGGTCCAAGGAACTCAAATCCCTTCATGGCCAGAATCCATCCCTCTCTTTATGGAACTGAAACTACCTCAATATTCGTATAAATTGAGATCAAGTTTCAGGTTGAAGGGTACATACCAAGAGTGTTGGTTTGAGGGGTCTTGACCTAGGTTTGGACTCAAATTTTACCAACAAACCCCTATACTACCAGCCCTTTCAGTAATGAACTTCTTGCGCAAGTCAAGGTCTCACCCGAAGTAGTATGGGAGGGTGATGGAACCAAGTTTCCACACCTTGAGAGAGAGAAAGTTTAATGATATGGGTGCCTTCAGATCTAACATGGGCTTGAGCTGAGGAAACCCTAAATAAAAACCCTTAACAATATGTTTATCTTAAAATCTTGTGTGAAGCCCATAAATCATACGATAACTAGTTAACAGGAGCAATATCATCAAACATAGCTAGATCTAGGAATTCATTACTCTTTTAAAGCATCACATCCACATGTGCCACAATTAACAAGCAGTATTTAGTAAACCGACATAAATCGGAAATCAATAGATAGCGCAACCCATAACAAAACACATAACTATTCCAATATCAGAAAAAGGTATTCTCACTCACTAATACTTTAGATTTTTCCTACATACTCTCTTACCAGCCTGCACACATAGCCACCGTGGTCCACACACAGCAGGAATTAGGGTCTGCATACACACATCCAGTAGGAGCCCTTACCCAGACAAAATCCGCACGAGAAGTATCACAGATCCAAATTTTTTATCCACACTTAATCCAAACTAACTTCTAGACTCGATCTGTCCATCTATTTACACTATTTTAGATTTCGCTACGCTATGGTCCACAAACCGTGGTTTGCAGACCCTTCTTCTACCCTTTGACCCATTACAATTCATTTAGGGGCTTTGACCCACTCCAAATCCCCTACACCAGACTAAAATATTACAAAATATTACAAAAATATATCAAAACTGCATGCAAGGGACCTCGCTCCAATAGGCCCCCAACATAGTCTTATGACTCATCTCAAGTCAAATTGGCAGTGGGGTCTTCATTTTGAGTGCAAGCGCCTTGATAGCCACAATGAAGGGGGTGAAAATACCTACACTTTGGGTGATGACGTTCTGTGCAGTTTTGACCAACTGTTCTGGTGGAGGCCCTCTAGGGGCCAGAGTGACCTGTTTCATCATGTGATTCATACTGCGGATGGAAGCATCAAGGTCTTTAGAGAGCCCCATGGCCTCCTCTGCCCAAGGATTCATGTGATCAGTGACGATTTTCTTTCGATGGTGGAGTGCCTCTACCTTTCCTTGTAGCACCTGGTTGGTCTGAAGGCGTGCCATTCGTTGATCAGGGATGAGGGTAGGGAGAACTTCTTGTAACTCATCAAACTCCTACTCTTTCGTGCGTAGCTCCTGATTGAGTTTCTTGACTAGAGGATCGGTCTGCACTAAATTCCATAGCCCCATGGATTTTTCAAGCAGGGAGGAGCCATATGTGATAGATGATGAAATTCTAGCCAACGCCTTTGGGATTGCAGCTGTTCACTGCGTGCACAATTTCGGGGGAGTCCTAGGCTTTAGTTCTGCTTGAAACACTACAATCTATTATTCAAACTCTTCCTTTACTAACTGAACTTCTGACTACGAGGCTATAAGAGCTACAACGATGCTTTCTACTTTAACTTGTGGTGCAGGCAAGGCTAGGATAGCAATGTCGGGGATGTCTCTGCATAACTGGTTGATGGCAGTTTCTAATTACACCCGTTGAGCTAAGGCTGCCTGTTGTGCTATCCGAGCCTGCTCAGATTCTTCTGCCTTGGAAGCTTCGACATACTCGGCCTCACCGACCTGCTATTGGGTGCATGCCTCGCTGTCTTGAAGCTTTGTCAAAATGAAGATGTGCAATGTGTGGAGCTTCCCACTCGAAAACCTGGCTAGGTCAAGGCCGGCCTCAGAGCAGGCGTGGACTTGCGTGCATAAATCTATTGGATTTAGGGATACTACAACAGCTGAAAGGGAACTGACTGTACTTCCTGCGATTGCGACGATTTCTGTGGAGGGTAGGTTTGTGGTTACCAGCCTCACTTGATCTGTGCTAGCTTGAACTGGCCTTGCTCGATCCATGCTCGCTTGCAAGTTATCAGCCTTCAACTGCAGAATCTATAAGCTTGACTGCAGAGCTTCTACCGCAGCCTTGTGGTGAGCCTCTAGGGTGCTCCATCAATCCTAATATGCTCTTAGGGTCCTATAATAATAGGGTTCATAATTTTTGAATTGACTTTTATTAGTCTTGTAAATATGTACATACCTTGCTTTCTGTAAGTTGTTTTCCCATAGCAATAAAATAAAAAATGAAAAGAGGGTAAAAATTCCTAAAATAAAAATCAAAGGACTTGCAAAGAAAAGGTAAAAAAGAATAAAAAATGGACCCCAAAAGACAAAAAAAGAAGAGATAAGAATAATACATGAAAGTGATGCAAGTCAAAATGCCACTATTATTTACTTTTATTGCAAAAATAATGATTATGTGTAGCTTGTTCAAAATGCCATAATCCATGATGAGTTAAATAGTTTAATCTTAACTTTTTCATGCTTTAAATTTCATTTTTATAGATAGAGAATAAAGATCTGTCAAATAGTTTAAACTTGACAAATTAGTAAATAGTTAGAGAATAAATGAAGAGCTCAACAGTTTAATCTGAGCCCTCAGATGAAATAAGGTTATAATTAGATAGTTTCCTGCTTTAAAAGAAAAATGGATCTAGGCTTGCAAGCTCAAATGCACCCATGCAAATAATGAAAAATGTTATAATAATGATGGGTAGGTAGAAATTAGTTGCACAAGGCATGTAATAAAAACATCATCTAGCAAATTACTAATTTCCCCTCCCTCAAATTATTCCAATATTCAAAACCTTTAGTTAAAAAGGCTCAAAGAGTTTCTCTGACTTTTTTTGGGACCAGAACCAAGGCTTAATGACTGATTGGTAATAAATACTGGATTCCCTTCATAAAAACCCTTTTTCCCTCAATTTCACCTCTTCTCCTAAGATAAAATCCCTTTTCCTAATATAAAATTTTTTTTTTCTTAGGGAAAGTAAAAACCCCCTTTAACTAATTTCATTTCATATAAAAACATTCAAAAAATGCTATTTATCCTAAGTATAAATGTAAAAAGGGGCCACCATTATGAAAATATGCCAAAAAACCCTTAAAACTCACTTTAATTAGTGTTTATATACATTTCCGCTCATTCATTTTCATATTAACTTTAACTTATTTTATTAATTCCTTATAAATACCCCCCCGTAGTTATATTAATTCATTTATTTTAAATACCTGAAAACCCACTTTATTAATATTAACCCATGGTTCTAATTTCCAACGTGACTTATCCTGCTTCCCCATAGGTTAAAAAATATGTAATATATATTAAACCCTCCCTATGGTTACTATACACCTCCATATCCCTCATTTGCCGTGTAAAACCATATTCCACCTATTCCTGTTAATACACTATAATTCATGTTTAAACTATGTTTAAACATATTATATCAACCGCACTGCATATAAATTTCTTGGGCCCCGCGCCTCATCTTCCAAGTAACTCCATCGCCAAATCTTCACCGTTCGCAATCCATTATCCCGATCCAACGAACCACATCCAATATCACATTTTGAAAAGTGCAGTCGATAATCCATTTCAGATTTGCGAAATGAGTGGTATCGTCTTCCTCTCTCTCCTCCACGCGTCTATTTCTAATTGGATCGTATTCGATTGCGAAATACCACAAACCACTCTCCAACCGTGCGATAACCATTGATGGTATTCAATCCCCAGTGCCAAACCACCTCCCTTCTGACTTGACTCGCATTAACTGCAAACACTGTTTAAATCCATATTTTCTATAAAACTATAAATACGCGCAGTTTAAACCTTTTTCTACATTTTCTGCTAGTTTAAAATCTTTTCGACTAAAGAAAAAATGTCATTGCCTCTGTTTACATGCTCAAATACCAGAAATTGTCCCAAATTGATGATGTGACCTCCTAGAGCTTTCAATTTTCATCCAAAAAATATTTCAATAGCTTCCGAAAGCATCCAGATGCCTCAGTAACCCTATTTCAATGTTCAAATACCTGCAAAACAGGTATTCTTCAAAGACAATACCTATTTCATGTTTGAAAAGAGTTGTATCTATGAATTTAAGCCTTGTAAAGCTTGTATGCCCACATAAATACATTTATTTGCCTTCAAAAAATGTATTTGTTGTAGAAACCCTGATAAAAACATAGTTTCGAACACTTTAACATGTTTTAATCAAAATTGAAGAAGTTTTAGCCTTTTGCAGACCTTATAGATCCTCTGATTGATTAAAGAATCCTTTGCAAATACTCAAAGCCTTCTCTGCTTGATTTAAACTGTTTTAGTCTTGTTTTATCCGAGAAAAGATAGGAAAATCTTGTTGAAACCTTTGCCTAAGTTTGTAAAGTGTTTGAAGATTAATTTTGGAAATAAATTGAAGATTTGAAGCATAAAAAACTAGAGTTTACCTATTGTTGTTCAAAAATACCTTTTTCATACTAGAAATACCTTCTATAAACAGTCTAAGCTTGCAGAAGAGTATAAAAAACCTAAAAAACAGAATTTTCAAGATCCATAAGTCCAAATTATCCAAAACAAATCCAATAAATGGCTTCTAAAAACACCATTATTATAAATCCACTACAACCTCCTGTTGTAGATGTTGAGCATACACCTTTATCAGATGTTGATTATAAGATAACTGAACCAATAATTGAATTCAATCTTCTTGATCTCCACTTTTGGAGTCTTGAAAAATATTTAGATCAAGGAGATGAAGTACAAGTTTGGGAGTCCAATTTACCCAAATATGTATTTCCCCATACCTTTCAGTGTCCAGAGGTCATTATACTGTGTCAAGCTCACTATTCCCCTGACCAGAGAGATATTGTTAATACTGAGAAATAAGTATTATTCATTATCACTACAAAGTCCATAAAACAAATGTTTCAGCTACAACAAGACCCAAATGTAGTTCTATTGTCTGTAGAAGCCCTTACCAAGTTCTATCTAGATTTGGACTTCCCTAAAAGGTTTCAAATATTTCAATTGTTCATGCCTTCATATTTTTAAATCCCAAAGATCAATCCTCCATATTCATTTTCCAAATTCCCTGAAGGATCAAGACATGTAATCTCAATGTTGTCTTTTATCCTTGGTTACTTTATTGATGAGCACACTGATGAGTCAATACTTGGTTTTCTATCTACTTTTGTGTCTAGTAAGCCCCTTTCCATCATTTTTAACTATGCTGAGTATATAGTTGATAGTATACATGATCAGCTGGTCAAACTTCCCATTGAAGGAGTATTTAGGTATACCTCTTTCCTCTTTCATATGTTCCTATACTTCCAATAAGATAAATTCTCAATAAACCTTCAAAATATGGATGTAGAGTGTATTACATTGTCAGTCATTTTTTGGATTTCTTTAATCAGAAAAGAATCCATAGAGTTTACTTATACAGATTTCACAGATTGTTTTATCTACCCATTGATAAACATGCTTACAAAAAATGTACAACCAAGGATGAGTCTTGAGATTAAGAAGTTTTTGCAGCTATCAGATCAAAGCAGAACTGGAGATTGGTATCTTTACCAAAATCATACAGAGATTAGAGTCTATGGGTCAAACCTCTTACCCTACAAATGGCCAAAATATCTGCCAATGAGAGTGTTTTCCTTAAAGTACATAACACAAATTCTCTGAACTTTTTGGCTGCCAAAAAGAAGACTCAATTCAAGTTGAAAAACCCGGTGGGACCATTTATATGCAATCATAGGGATGCAGGTATAGAGGCAGAAAAATAGTTTCTGTAATATAAACTTGATGAAATTTTTCTATGGAATTATGATCCTCATGGAATAATCAGTAAGATGAGGGTAAAATGAAAATTAACTCCTTACATCCATGACAAGAAACCAGAAATTGGAGACTTTGCAAATCAAGTAGAATGGTTGGAAGATACATTAAAAGAAACAATCAAACAAGGTGATATTAGTCACGCTTTGAAGACTGTAAATCAAGAAGACAGAACCACAAAGAGAATCAGAGAAGAAGGCACATATACAGCTGAAACAACAACTGAAACTAGATTCAATCTCAGGTATAATAAGAAACCTAAAGTTAATCCACCAGTGGACAAAGAGAAGGAAACAATCAAAGTTTTAGATGATGAAAATCTAGAGAAGAACATGGATAATACAACAGTGATTGAAGAAGAGTAGCAACCTGCTACTTCTAACATATAGGTGATTGAGAAACAACAAAGCATGGAAGCATATTCATCACAACAAGCAGAGGATACAAACTTAGACATCAGAGAGAAGTATAAGAAGATAAAAGCCAAGAATGAGAAAATCAAGAATGAGATTTACTCACAGTATTTAAAGAAAACTCCATGAATCCAAAATAGGTTGGTGTCAACCTTTGATTATTCAAACAAAAATTTGATAATGTTAGTACTTCAACCTACAATAAAGACACCTAAAGCAACAACAAATTATAAGAAGGTGGACTTTGAAGTACCTGTAGAAAGCATTCATCCATTAGATCAAATTGAATTCCACATGCAAACTTCTGAAATTCTATATTATACTATGACTAAAAAGGAAATGACTTCCCAAAATCTTCAAAACGCTGTGATAAATATGAGAGATCCGATTAGGATTGAAAAAGCATCACCATATGCTAAAGACACTAGAATCAAGTCCTTAGAAGAACTGGTAATTGAAGTAGGGTATGACCCTTCTAATGTAAAATCTGTAGAGGATTTGATAAATAATAAGAATGATGACATTGGAGCACTTAGAAAACAACTGAAATTACCACCAACAGAACATCCACAAGCTAAGGAAATTATGCAGGAGGCAAGCCAAAAGGATGAGATAATGAATCTCATATTACAGTTGACAATAAAGATCAAGGAAATGGATATTGAGATGGACAAGCTTGTCCAAGAAAAAGAAGCTACAAAGACTCAAATTGTTCCTCCTACAGTCATTCCCATAGTAACAACATTAGTTCCTTCAACACTAGAAGAAGAGTTAGCACCAAAAGTACCATTGGCCACAATAGTGCCAGTTACTTCTTCCACTACTTCTGCTACTGAATCATCCACTTCAGCAGTGAAATAAAAATATGAGGCCAACAAACTCATTAAAGCTACAGAGGAGATGTCAATACGGAATACTGAGATCAACATATTGAAAGAAAAAGTCAAGAAAATTGAAGATGCAAAGAAATTAACACAAATAAATGCTAAAACAGAGGAACAAAAAGCCAAAAGGGTAAGTGAGCAGTTAAAGAAGGCTGAAGTAGATTTAACCTTGAAAGAACCAATAGCTTGCATAAAAAATCAAATATGGTCCAAGAAAATTGAGTTAATCAATGAAACTTGGCCATCAATTCAAGTCATTTATGAATAGAAGGATTTTCTTAAAATAGCCGATCAATAAATTCAGAAGACAAAAGTGGAACTAGATGCTAAGCCTGAAGAAGCCCTAGAAATAATAAAGTTTCTCAATACAAAAAACAAACAAGAATTGGATGAGATAGGGATAAATGACATAACTGAAATAATTCTTGAGGTGAGAAAGGTAATTTCAAGGAAAAACTTGATGAAGCAACTAGAAGAGAAGTGTCAAAATATGAACATAGCCATAACTAGATTCATGGTTAAGTTTGAGATCTTGAGACAAAAAGGTTTGCCAAACATTCTTGTTATTAATGATAAACTAATGCAAGAAGAAGACTACAACAAGAAAATCAGAGCTTTTTCCAAAGAACAAGTAAAAAAGGCAGATTGGCAACGAGTACCTACAGGAAAAGTGTTACACAAAATTGTTGAAGACTTGTTTGATTTACAACATGAGATAAAACATCTCCTTGTAGTCAAACCTACATTTTCTAGATACATAGAGGCAGATAGGAATTTTAGAAAGATGATTCCATATATTGAATAAACTACTGATTTATCAATAAAAAATACTTTTGATAAAGCGTTGAAAGAGAAGATGATTGTTGTTTTTATACGTTAGGTAACAATTTTATGAAAACAACTAAATGTATGTTTAAAAGCATTGGTTAAAGGTTCAACGTTAGTGATGAAAGATAAGACTTCAAAACAAATTCAAGATATTTAAAAGTAAGAAAACATAACAACTGGGACAACAAATCCAAACAAGATTTCTATTTAATTTGAATAATTAGGACAACCTGCAAGTTGCTAAGCAGCTATCACTATCTTTTTGTAATAATATCTTTTATTTCCAAAAAATGTTCCTATGACTATTCTAGGATATTTTGTAATATTTTTTGTATAAATACTTCATCTTTTGAAGTATTAGTGTGGAATAAATTGCTGAAGATTTCTATAGCCAATATTTCTGTACCTAAAGGGTTTTTGTACCAAGTTTCAATTCAGCAGGCTGGATCAAAGCAATAAAGCATCATATTTCAGGATTCATATGTTGGGCTACTTAAGTGAAGTATTTTATATTGTTATTTGTTAAATCTTCTTATGTTTTCCATTCATATATAAATGTGTTTCAAATTTTAATGTGAAATTAGTAAAAGATATATCAGAATTTGTTAAAAGCACTTTGTTATTTACTGGTTTTCATTTTAATGTTTTCTGTTGATTTCCAGAGTATGGAACCCTTAATTTCTCCCTCTTTCTAATGACCTCTATCTTGTCATCTTTATCCATATCAAATAATCCTTGATTTCTCTTTATCCCGATCAAACCACTTCACCAATCAGCCTCAAAGTTATTGAGTAACTTTGCTATCTTGCCCTGAAAATATTTGACTTTAGACCTTGATCCTGATTCTGTCTGCTTGAAATATTGACTCCTTTTTCCCAATGGAAAAACAGATCTATCATTATCCATCTCATTAAGTGATTTTTCCCACCAAATCAAACCAAATATCAAAACCAAATTTCCCCATATAACTAGCCTAAGATCATATATAAAAATGAAGTTAAATCTTATAGAGAGAGCCCTCTCTGAGCCTTAGGAAGGCTAGATCCTAAGCTTAAAAGTAGGTTTGTGGTTACCTCTAATGTTCTTTAAACTATAAATCAAAATCTGACAACTTAAGAATTATTAGAGTGATAACATACTGGCGACCATACTAGGGAACTAACCAATCCTTAGCTTAAAATAGATCTTAAAGGAAATAATTTTCATTATCCTTTCACTTTAAGATTGTTTTATAAGTTGTGAGTATAATTTCATAAAAAATGTAATTCTAGCTTCCAGAAGAGTCTATTATACTAGGTAAAATCCAGATCCACAACCAGATGTTATAGTAGATAATCCTGAAAGAAATGGAAAAAAGAATAAACAAGTAGAATATTTGGGTAATAAAGTTTCCTTAGTTAGACAAAATTCCCTTCCAAAATAGTTGATAAGTATACAAGACATAGAGTTTGATTTAAATTTTGAACACTCTTTATTCAGAAACAAATCTGAAAGTGACTTAAATAGTGCTTTTATTGGTCCTGATTTTATTTCATTTCTTGAAACTAAGTAGGATACTATTTCAGTATATTCTCAATCAAATATTTTTTAATCTTATGATAAAATTGATGAAATAAATGCTACGATACTTAAGGAAATATATGAAGATATTCTCCAACATTCAGTTGAATTAGTTGCTTTATCAACTTATACCCCTAAACCCTCTACTTCTCATTTAGATACCAATCTTATAGAATCTGTAGGATCATCATTATTCACCACTACCTCATCCATTATTTCCACTACACTTCATTCCACAGATCCATTTATCCCAAAGCAACCATTCCAACCTAGAATATTATTTCCATCTTCCCACAACTCAACCCCATCCACTAGTTTTTCTTTTGCATTTTCTAATACATCATTCTCATTTCCAAGTACTTCTTCATATATCCCAGTTTCATCTTCCATCATTTCTACTACATTTTCTAGTACATCTTCTTATATTCCAATCTCATCAGCCACTTCTTTAACTGCATAAGCTAGTACTTCTAGTTCTACCCCAAGCACTTCCAACTTACCTCCTAGCTAAGCTAGAATTCAAGCCATGGCTACTAGGTATGCTCCCTTGGTCCTTCCAGGAAGGTTACATGACATGCCTCAAGATTACCAGAGTAAAATACCTCAATTTGATGATACCACTCATTACACTGCCCAACAACATATTAATAAGATGACATATTACTTTGAGCTTCATGAAATAGATGATTTTGATGTAAAAATGAGACTCTTTGCTCAAACATTATCTGGGGAGGTAAAAAAATGGTTTAAAGGTCTTAATCCTGGTAGTATTGCTGATTTTACAGTTTTTCATAGATTATTTTTTAATAAATGGGAAAAGAAGAAAAATCCACTTCAAATCTTATCTGAATTTGATGCTATGAAAAGAGCTCCTAATTAAACAGTCCAAGATTATTGTACTAGATACAACAACATTTATAATTCAATTCCTACTAATCTCAAACCCACTCCAGACTCTTTCCTTCTCAAATTCCCTGATGGATTTGATACAGACATAGCCTATCAATTGAGATAGAGGAATGTTGAAACATTAGAGCGAATGCAAATTGATGATGTTAGTGTAGAGGTAAATATATTAGCTATAAGAGCTATATTAAGAAATGAAAAGAGAGTAACCATAAAAGAAGAAGCATCTAGTTTAGATTTAAAAATAAATCAATTAGCTAAAACATTAGAGAGAATGATGGATAGGCTAGATAACATGGAAATGAAGCCACAATGGGATAACCAACAACAAATTAGAAATCCCAATTTCAAGAAAAAAACAAAAATACAGGAAAATCTAAAGAATCAACACATGTCCAAACAATAAGACCACCTTTCCAAGAGAACTATGTTGAAAGTTCTCAACAGAATGATGATGATGAAGATACCATAAATCTAATGGGTATAAATGATAATAACACTATCTCCCTTACACAAGAAGATCAAGAGTTATTTGAACTACAACAAATGAAATTAGATTCAGGTGAATCATTTGACTACAAACAACGTTATGAGTTTGTTATCAATGAAGTACATAAACAATATAACCTTAGAAGCAAGAAAAACACAGAGCCTTCTATTAAGAAAACTGCCCAAACACCAATAAAGAAAAAAATATAAGTTCCCACTACAAAAGTTCTACAAATTCTCCCTAGGAAAAATAAGCAAAACTCTAATTCATCCCAGAAAGTTTCCAGCCCCAAAATTTCACGTAGTCCCAAAATTGTTGACATAACAGATGAGGCTGTCCAAACATCAACAGATTCACAAAAATCTGCTATTGTTAAAACAAATAATTCTGTTAAAACAACAATTTTAGATTCCAAAACACCCACTGTTGATCCAAACGCTGCTACTGCTAAAACGACTTCTAAAAGTGCAAAATATGCAAAAACATCTACTTCTCAAACTTTCCCAGAAAATAAAACTAAAAACAGTAAGACAGTAGAAACTCAAACATAAAATGAAAAGATAACTGTAGAAAAAGAAAATAAACCTACTCAAACTACAGTTACTAGAGAAGAAATAATTCAGCTTGCAAAATCACAGCCTCCATTTAACATCCAAGTTGAAATTGAAAAATTAAAAATATCAATTCCTCTAACATAATTGGTAAAAAATGATTTGTATAAAACACCTATCATAGAAACATTGAATATGAATGATGGAGAAGATTCAATAAACTTAAATGATGATCAACTTGAGTTAATTTTTGGTCCTAATGTTAATGGAAAACACCAAGATAGAGCAGTTTCACCTTTTTACATTAGCCTAATTGTACATGATCAAATATTACATAATGCAATGCTAGATTCAGGGGCTTCACACAATTTAATGCCAAAAGAAATAATGGAAACCCTAAAGTTAGACATCAAAAGGCCTTACAAAGATCTATTTTCAATTGATTCAAGCAAAGTAAAATGTTTAGGATTGATTAAATATTTATGTGTCATATTAGTTCAATATCCTGGTAAAAGCATAGTCATGGATATTGTAGTAGTTGATATCCCTCCCAAGTATGGAATGCTCTTATCTCGCTCATGGGGAGCAAAATTACAGGGATCTCTACAACTAGATATGTCATATGCAACAATCTCAGTTTTTGGCCAACCAAAGAAACTTTATAGAGAAACATTGATGAAATATACGGTGAGTAGTGTAGAAAGACCAAGAAATTATCCTATTTACACTACACCTACTGACATGGATTCATTTATTATATGTAACTCTAAAACTATAATTGAAAACAATACTGAACTAAAAGACAAAAACAAAGCACCAAACGGTGAAAATATCTTTCATGAATCATTATGGCACCTAGATTTTGATGGATTAGCCAATAAATTAGGAGCAGGAGCATGAGTATGGATAACTAATATGGAAAAAAATCATGCAGAAGGTCATGCTTTTAGACTAAATTTTAAATGTACAAATAACATGGGTGAATTTGAATCTCTCATCTTAGGACTGCAGATTGTTAGGAATTTAGGAGGTAAAATAATATCAATTATGGGGGACTCAGATTTAATTGTGAAACATATAAATGGAGAATATTCTATTTATAATACAATATTAAGTCGATATAGATAAACTATGTTAGATTTTTTTGGAATGTAATTTTTTTGCAATACCAAGAAAACATAATATACAGGCTCACTGCCTAGAAAATTTTACTAGTACCTATAATTTTCCATTTCAGCCAAATCCTAAATATACTTCAGAAGTTAAACACAGACCAATAATTCTAGATAATCTTAAATATTGGAAAATTTTCTTAGAGGATGAACAGATTTATCATTTCATGAATAATGAAGGAGAATTTCATAATTGTAAAATAGATACAGACTATACAATAGATCAAAATTTAGATGATGAAATTGATTTGAATAATGTAGATGTAAATAACTCAAAGTTTTCTAAACCTACTAAATTTAGTAAAGTAGACATAGATAATTTAGAGAAGGTAGATATTGATGTGTTAGTTGATGATGAATCTGATATTTTGAACCTCAAAGATAACTTTTTACCAAAAGGCTTAACCCCTTTAGTAGATTTATTTGACTCAAATGATGTTGCAAGAAAACCCAAAATGGAGCCACTTAGATCTGATATTGAGGAATGTAACATAGGTTCGGAGTTAAAACCTAATATGATTAAACTTTCCAAAGCTTTATCTCAGGAAGAAAAAGAAAAATACATAGCTGTTTTTAAGGAATTTCAGGATGTATTTGCCTGGAATTATGAGGACCTAAAATCCTATGACACCATCATAATATAACATAAAATACCTATAAAATAAGACCAAAAACATTTTAAACAAAAGTTAAGAAGGATCAATCCTATTTTGATGCCTTTAATTGAAAAAGAGTTAAAAAGAATGTACGATGCCCAAATAATTGCACCAATCAGATATTCTCATTGGGTTTCTAATTTAGTTCCTACCAAGAAAAAGACAGGAGAAATTAGATTATGTGTTGATTTTAGAAATTTAAACAAAATATCCTTAAAGGACAATTACCCTTTGCCAAAGATGGATCATATTTTACAAAGGGTGATTGGTTCTTCTAGGATTTCACTATTAGATGGATTTTCAGGGTATAACCAGATTTTAGTCCAACTAGAGGACCAAGCTAAAACGACCTTTACTACTCCATGGGGCACTTTTATGTATGTAAAAATGCCTTCTAGGTTAATGAATGCAGGAGCCACTTTTCAAAGAGCTATGGATATAGCCTTTGCAAAGGAAATTCATGAATTTCTTGTGATTTATTTAGATGACATTACTGTATTTTCTAAGACTGATAATGAACACTTGGATCATCCTAAACAATTCTTTATTAAATGCATAAAGTTTGGCATCTCTCTAAATCCTTAGAAAACTTTATTTGGATTAGAAGAAGGTAAGTTACTAGGACACATTATATCTAAAGAGGGAATTAGAATAGACCCTGCTAGAAAAGAGGCCATTCTTAACATTAGTCCTCCTAGGAACATTAAAGGGTTACAAGCTTTTCTAAGTAAAATTAACTTTTTAAGAAGATTCATCTCCAATCTAGCTTAAATAATCAGAGAAATTAACAATATGCTGAAAAAAGACTCAGTTCTTAAATGGACTATTGAGGCCAAGCAGTCATTTGAATCCATTAAACATACCTTAACCAGAACACTAGTCCTTATAAGTCTTGACTTTAAAAAATATTTCATAATTTTTTCCTTTGCTTCAGAACACACCATTGCTGCAGTTTTACTACAGAAAAATAACCAGGGCTATGAGCAACCTATATATTTCTTTATAAAATCACTTAGAGATGCTACTTTGAAGTATAATATAATGGAAAGTCAAGCACTATCATTAGTGAAAGTCATCAAAGACTTTAGATTATATATTCTTTATTCACATATATCATTGCCTGTGTTCCAAATGCAGTTGTAAAGGAAATTCTAACACAGAATGGGCCTGATGGTAAAATAGGCAAGTGGATTGCCACACTTTTGGAATATGACATATAAATAAAACCCACTAAACTCATAAAAGGTCAAGGTTTATCCAAACTCATAGATGAATCAAATTGTCATGCCTTAGGCATTAATTTTATTGCCCAGATAGATAATGAGGAAGAGATGGTGACTCAAGAGATCAGTGAAGCCTTTTCAGACTCAGCATGGTATGTAGATATTGTATTTGTATTAATAAATTTACAAGCTCCTCCTGGATTATCAAGAAAAAAACTATATTCTTAAAATTAAAGGCAGTAATATATTGTATCATAGACAATGTACTTTTTTGGAAAGATCATAGTGGAATGTTGTTAAATTGTTTTCTAAAAGAAGAAGCTGACAAAGTTTTGGAAGAATTTCATGCAAGTGATTGTGGAGGACATCTCTACCGGAAGACTACTACAGACAAAATCCCGAGAGATGGTTTTTACTCGCCTACTTTGTTTGCAGATGTAAAAAAGTATGTGACCTCCTGTCACAAGTGCCAAATTTTTTAAGGAAAAAAAAATGCTACCCTTACCCTTAACACCCATCTCTATAGAAATTCCCTTTCAACAATGGGGTCTTGACTTCATTGGTGAAATTCACCTTGCATCCTCAACTCAACATAAGTGGATTCTGATAGCCACTGACTATTTTACTAAGTGGATTGAAGCCATACCCTCTAGGTGTAGAAATTTAAATAATAGCTGAATTATTCACCGAGATTATCCTGATTACACACTATTTAAGCTTCATGCATAATACATAACCTCTTCTACAATTGATCATCAATATGCGGAAATAGAAGCAGTCGCATGAGCACATTAAAACATAATCAAGCACACATATAACACAGTATGTAATGGGGAAATAATACAGCTGAAAACCCCCAACTATCTGTATATTATAATGATAGAGAAAACATAACAATCATAGTACAATACTCCTCAAAAGTACTCAACACTATCTCCAAAAGTTACACACAAACTAGCTCAGATTTGAACAAGTCACAGGTTCAAATCTCCTCCACAAGTCTGCCTGCCTCTACTGTGCAATCCAAGATGTGAAAAATGAGATCCAAGTTCGAATCCCCTAGCTTGTACTGCGCAATCCTCATTGGCAATCTCCATCAATGTGTGTGCAAATCTCATGCACAACCATAGTCACAACTGATAGTAGACTCACCCTTTCACCCACCTCTAACACTGGTCTCCACTGAACTATCCATGCATTGCAGTTAAATGATGTGTTCTTTAGTTGAATTATGAGTTAATAATTAGTGAATTAATTAATAATTAATTCACACCACTCATCACTAGTGTATTTGTCAGTTAGACTAAATACAACTAGTTCAAGTGAGTTAAACCGAACACAACTCCACCAACTGTCTCATCAACTCCACCAAACTCTGCCACATGAGTTCTAACTGAGGTCAACCATGAAATAGCTCAAATAACCCTTAGGAAAAGCGTATTTCCTTCTGTCAGCTGCATGTTCCACATCCAAGCATCAAACTGAAGTGCTCCAAGAGGAAAAGATAATGTTTATAGTCTAAATATTATTAAGGGTTAATAATATTTGACTGTTCTATTTTTAGCCCGGCAGTCTAAAAATAGAAACCACCCAATGTCTATAAACTTGACCAATCATCCATAAATAGCATCCCGCAACTCATAGACCATGATCGACATGTCTAAAAATAGACATAGTCTAAAAATAGACTTTGCGACAAAAAATCACCTGTGTGGCCCCCACCTAGTTTTGGCGATCACTTTCCAACTAGGATTAGGAAAGATGTTTCAGGATCCTTCCTTCACTATTTCTTGTTGCAATCTTCAACACTCCCTCTCAACAAGAAAGTACTGTCTTTTCATGCGACATGCAACTCCATGCATTCGCCTTGCAACCTTCACAAGCGCCATGCAACTCCATGCATCTACTCTGCAACTCCTCTGAAACTGAATAGGCTCCAAACAACTCAATCAGTCTGATGCATCTATCATCAAAGTATTCGACTTCTACTGGTACCAACTGCACATGTCATCAGGAACCACTGCGTTGTTGAAATCTTGCACCCATGCACTCTGCACTTGCTGTCAACTCTGATCCGCGCTCCAGTATCCGACGCTGTCACTTTGATCTACCTGCATCAATCCAACTGATCCTGCTACTGCTGCACTGTGGGCACCTCGTAGCCAGGTTCAATTCATGAGATCCACACCATCTCATGAATCCTGCCCAAAAATCTCCTCTTGGGATTAATCATGCATGTCGCCCCACCTCTCACCTGGTGGTATAGCTGCAAGCAATCCCTCTGCCCATCTGGCACAAATTTATCTGCATGAGTGGTTTCTTCCACTCCATGATCCTCATCTTGTGGCTTCTCCACATCTCGAGGTTCACTATTACCTGCATGCAAAACTTTCTCCCTCTCAAGCATCAATTGCATGTCTTTCTTGCACTTCCCAACAGTAGGAAGCTCCGTAGACATCCCATCTACTTCAAGTCTATAGAGATTCTTTGCATGAATCCCAACCTTCTTGACTTGTCCTGTTGCCTTGTGCTGAAGGAAAAATTTTCCTTCACTGAAGACAACTTCATACCCTTTATCCTCTAACATTGCGACTGAGATCAAATTCTTCTTTAAACCTGGAACATGCACTACATCTTGTAAAAGAATTAGTTTACCTAACTCCCTCTAAAAGGTTATGGTACCAATGCCGGTCACATTGTATCATCCATTGTCACCCAACTCAACATGCAACTGGAGATATTTCTCCACCAAGTCACTGAAAAGATTCACATCTCCCGTCATGTGAAAGGAAGCGCCACTATCAAAATACCACCTCGATCCCAATGCACTAGACACCATGCATGCGATCAATGAGAAGTCCAGCTCAAATTGTGAGGCAAGAGCCTCACCAGCTGCAGCTCCAGCAGCCTGCTTGTTCTTCTTCTTCTGTGGACAATTTGTGGCGTAATGCCCATGCTCGTGACAGTGAAAACACTTCACTTTGGACATGTCACGCTCTTTACCATCCACACCGGATTGAGAAGAATTCTTCTTGCCCTTCCCCTTCCTTGCTTTGGCAGCCAAAGCGCAATCCTCTTCATCAGATGCCTTTGATGAAGATCCATCCCTGGTACTCCGCCTTATCTCCTCTTGCACAAGATCCGACCAAAGTCGCTCCCATCCTGGAAATTTTCTCGACCACCGACGTAATCCGAAAGCATGCCAACTTCTGAAGAACAAGGAGAGCCAAGATCACCACCTCATCATCACAAGCCACTCCCCACACTTCCTGTACTCATCACAATCCCTGCATTGGATGAACTTTGTGAGGTACTTGGGCATATTGTCGCCTTTCTCCATCTTTATGTGTCTGAGTTTATCCTTGAGCGCCAACTTCCTCTGGTCGCTCTTTCTTTGGAATAAATCTATAAAATCTTTCCACATCAAGTATGGAGAATATTTCCATGCATGCTGGACACAATGTGATCCTTGACGCCCTCCAACAGAATCCTTCGACATTTTTCCATCTTCTTTTGCCAAGCCTCAACTTGAGCAGCATCAGTAGGCTTTGGGACCTCAGCGTCTATGAACTCCTTCAGCCTGTTATCATCTAATAATGCCTCCATCCTGTCCTTCCATGCAACATAATTCAAGCTTCCCTCAAGGGCATACTCCAGTCGCAATCCGTTGAAATACATTTTGACTTCGACACCAAGAAAACTGCTGCAAATTCGAATTCCAAATTCTGCTACAAATTCGAATTCCACCAAATAAATCAATCGTTTCCGATTGTGGAGAGAACAAGGCTTTAGCATGAGGACGACTGTAGGGGCATTTACTGGATATATCACCTTTCAAAGAAAGGATGGATCCAGAGGCTACCTGGCCCGCTTACAGACTCTGTCTACCGAAATAAATTTTAATCACTGTAATAGATCCGATGATCAATTCTCGCTCTGATACCATGTAGAAATTTGAATAATAGCTGAATTATTCATCGAGATTATCCTGATTACACACTATTTAAGCTTCATGCATAATACATAACCTCTTCTACAATTGATCATCAATTTGCGGAAATAGAAGTAGTCGCATGCGCACATTAAAACATAATCAAGCACACATATAACACAGTATGTAATGAGGAAAGCTTACAGCTGAAAAACCCCAACTATCTATATATTATAATGATAGAGAACATGTAACAATACATAGCACAAAGCTCCTCACAGCTCTCAGCACTATCTCACATGCTACACACAAACTAGCACGGAAGATGAATAAGTCACAGGTTCAAATCTCCTCCACAAGTTTGCCTGCCTCTACTGCACAATCCAAGATGAGAATGAATGAAATCCAAGTTTGAATCCCCTTGGCTTGTACTGCGCAATCCTCATTGGCAATCTCAATCAATGTGTGTGCAAATCTCATGCACAACCATAGTCACAATTGATAGTAGACTCACCCTTTCACCCACCTCTGACACTGGTCTCCACTGAACTGTCCATGCATTGCAGTTAACTGATGTATTCTTTAGTTGATTTATGAGTTAATAATTAATGAATTAATTAATAATTAATTCATTAATTCCTACTCATCACCAGTGTGGTATTTGTCGTACAGACTAAATACAACTAGTTCAACTAAGTTAAACCGAACACAACTCCACCAACTGTCTCATCAACTCCACCAAACTCTACCACATGAGTTCTAACTGAGGTCAACCATGCAATAGCTCAACTAACCCTTAGGAAAAGCGTATTTCTTCTGTCAGCTGCATGTGCCACATCCAAGCATCAAAATGAAGTGCTCCAAGAGGAAAAGATAATGTTTATAGTCTAAATATTATTAAGGGTTAATAATATTTGAATGTTCTATTTTTAGCATGGCAGTCTAAAAATAGAAACCGTCCAATGTCTAAAAATAGAGGTCCATCTATTTTTACCAACTTGACCATTCATCCATAAATAGCATCCTGCAACTCATAGACCATGATCGACATGTCTAAAAATAGACATAGTCTAAAAATAGACTTTGCAACAAAAAATCACCTGTGTGGCCCCCACCTAGTTTTGGTGATCACTTTCCAACTAGGATTAGGAAAGATGTTTCAGGATACCTCCTTCACTGTTTCTTGTTGCAATCTTCAACACTAGGCAAGCAACTGACACTGTCATTACCTCCCTTTTAGAAAACAACATACTTTCAAGATTTGGATGCCCCCAAAATATTATTACTGACAATGCAGCTACATTCAAATCCAAAAATATGATTGATTTTTTCCATAAATACCATATTACCCTTGGCCATTCTACTGCATATTACCCTCAAGGTAATGGCCTTGCTGAATCTTCCAATAAAAGCCTTATAAACATCATAAAGAAATTACTAGAAGATAACAAGAAAACTTGGAACAAGAGGTTAGTTAATGCCTTATGGGTAGATAGACTTACTGCCAAAAACTCTATTGGTACATCCCCTTACCAGCTTGTTTATGGAATGGATGTTGTTTTTCCATCTTCCTTAGAAGTACCAGTTATGAAGATAATCCAAGAATTAAAAGTTGAAACCAATGACATTAAAATAAGGATTAACTAAACTATATACTTACAACAAACAAAACAAGAGGTTTATCTTAAGTTTCAAGTTATCCAAGACAAGATAAAGAATTTTTTTGACAAGAAGAGTAAAGAAGATGATTTATACATTAGTGAGAAAGTTCTAAAGTGGGATTCAAGAAGGGAAGAAAAGGGTAAACATGGGAAATTTGATTTCCTATGGAAAGGTCATTATGTTATTTATGGTTATAGAGGTAACAATGCTTTATTTTTGAAAGAAATGGATGGATCAGATCTGCTAGGTGGACCGGTCAATGGCAGAATGCTGAAGCACTACTACTCTTCAGAAATAACCAATATTTACTTTGTTTACTTTATCCATTGTATATAACATTGTAGATTTTTAGATTGGATTGGATGTTTTCCTAAAAAAATTGAAGCCCAGAGAGAAGGCCCTAAGATTTGAAAGGTAAAATATCACAAGTATGAAAAATTGCAGAGATCAGAAACATTTTACCAAGTCAACACAGTTAGAATTCAAAGGCTACTAGTCTCAAAGTTCTTAACATTTCACTAGGAAATTCCATTCCCATGTGGAGCCACTGTTAGGGTCCTATAATAATAGCGTACATAATTTTTGAATTGACTTTGATTAGTATTGTAAATATGTACATACATTGCTTTCTACAAGTTGTTTTCTCATATAAATAAAATAAAAAATGAAAAGAGGGTAAAAAGTCCTAAAATAAAAATAAAAGGACTTGAAAAGAAAAGATCAAAAAGAATAAAAAATGGACCCCAAAAGACAAAAAAAGAGAGATAAGAATAAGACATGAAAGTGATGCAAGTCAAAATGACACCACTACTTACTTTTACTACAAAAATAATGATTATGTGTAGCTTGTTAAAAATGCCATAATCCATGATGAGTTAAATAGTTTAATCTTAACTTTTTCATGCTTTAAATTTCATGTTTATAGATAGAGAATAAAGATCTATAAAATAGTTTAAAACTGACAAATCAGTAAATAGTTAGAGAATAATTGAGGAACTCAACAGGTTAATCTGAGCCCTCAAATGAAATAAGGTTAGAATTAGATAGTTTCTTGCTTTAAAAGAAAATTTGATTTAGGGTTGTAAGCTCAAATGCACCCATGAAAATAATGAAAATTTTTAGAATAATGATGGGTAGGTAGAAAGCAGTTGCACAAGGCATGTAATAAAAACATCATCTAGAAAATCACTAATTTCCCCTCCCTCAAATTATTCCAGTATTCAACACCTTCAGTTAAAAAGGCTCAGAGCATTTCTCTGACTTTTGCTGGGACTAGACCCAAGCCTTAATGACTAATTGGTAATAAATACTGAATTCCCTTCATAAAAACCCTTTTTCCTTCAATTTCGCCCCTTCTCCTAAGATAAAATCGCCTTTTCTAATATAAAACACATTTTTTCTTAGGGAAAGTAAAAAACCCCTTTAAGTAATTTCATTTCATACAAAAACATTCACAAAATTCCATTTATCATAATTATAAGTGTAAAAAGGGGCCACCATTATGAAAATATGCCAAAAAACCTTGAATTAAGTTAAAGTGTTTAAGTTAAAGTTAAACCCTGATAAAAACACAGTTTCGAATACTTTAACCTGTTTTAATCAAAATTGAAGAAGTTTTAGCCTTTTGTAGACCTTAGAGATCCTTTGATTGATTAAAGAATCCTTTGAAAATACTCAGAACCCTTCTCTTCTTGATTTAAATTGTTTTAGTCCTGTTTTATCCGAGAAAAGACAGGAAGCTCTTGTTGAAACCTTTGCCTAAGTCTGTAAAGAGTTTGAAGATTAATTTTGGAAATAAATTGAAGATTTGAAGCATAAAAAACAAGAGTTTACCTATATCTGTTCAAAAATACCTTTGTCATACCAGAAATACCTTCTGTAAATAGTCTAAGCTTACAAAAAAGTATAAAAAACCTGAAAAATAGAGTTTTCAAGATCCATAAGTCTAAATTGTCCAAAACAAATCCAATAAATGGCTTCTAAAAACACCATTGTTATAAATCCACTACAAACTCCTGTTGTAGATGTTGAGCATACACCTTTAGCAGATTTTGATTATAAGATAACTGATCTAGTAATTGAATTCAATATTCTTGATCTTCACTGCTGGAGTCTTGAAAAATATTTAGATCAAGGAGATGAAATACAAGCTTGGGAGTCCAATTTACCTAAATATGTAGTTCCCCATACCTTTTGGTGTCCAGAGGTCATTAGACTATGTCAAGCTCACTATTCCCCTGACTAGAGAGCTATTGTTAATACTGAGAAATAAGTGTTATTCACTATCACTGCAAAGTCCATAAATCAAATGTTTCATCTACAACAAGACCCAAATGCAGTTCCATTGTCTATAGAAGCTCTTACCAAGTTCTATCTGGATTTGGACTTCCCTAAAAGGTTTCAAATATTTCAATTGTTCATGCCTTCATATGTTGAAATCCAAAAGATCAATCCTCCATATTCATCTTCCAAATTCCCTTAGGATCAAGACATGTCATCTCAATATTGTATTTTATCCTTGGTTACTTTACTGATGAGCACACTGATGAGTCAATACTTGGTTTTCTATCTAATTTTGTGCCTGTCAGCCCCCTTCCATCATTTTTAACTATGCTGAGTATATAGCTCGTAGTATGCATGATCAACTGGTCAAACTTCCCACTAAAGGAGTATTTAGGTATACCTCTTTCCTCTTTCATATGTTCGTATACTTCCAATCAGATAAATTCTCAATAAACCTTCAAAAGTTGGATGTAGAGGGTAATCCATTGTTAGTCATTTTTTGGACTTCTTTAATTAGAAAAGAATCCATAGAGTTTACTTATAAAGATTTCACAGATTGTTTTATCTACCCATTAATAAATATGCTTATAAACAATGTAGACCCAAGGATAAGTCTTGAGATTAAGAAAGTTTTGCAACTATCAGAGAAAACAAGAACTGGATATTGGTATCTTTACCAAAATCATATAGATATTAGAGTCTATGGGTCAAACCTCTTGCCCTACAAACTGCCAAAATATGTGCCAATGAGAGTGCTTGCCTTAGAGTAGATAAGACAAATTCTAAATTCAGATTCTGTGAACTTTTTTTCTTCCAAAAAGAAGACTCAATTCAAGGTTAAAAACCAAGTGGGACCATTTGTATGCAATTACAACGATGCAGGTATAGAGGCAGCAAAACAGTTGCTGCAATATAAATTCGATGAAATTTTTCTATGGAATTATGAGCCTCATGGAATAATCAGTAAGATGAGGGTAAAATGAAAATTAATCCTTTACATCCTGTTAGCCACCTATAAAATTTGTTATAGCAAAAGGTCGCTAAGAATTTTTGAGCCTTCAAGGAAAAAATTTTATTGCTAAAAATTGTTGGCTCTTGAAGACTTTAGAAGGCCTCATGCCTCTGTCCAAAATCTTCATTTCTGTTCCCATTTTATACTCAGAAATTCTGCTGAATTCATAAGAAGAAACGGCTGAAAAACCATCATTTTCCCCCTTCTCCCACTCAAAAATAACCTTCATTTTCTCCCCCTTTTTCTCCATAAAACTCCTTTTTTTTCATGATTTCCCTTCTTCCATTCATGAAAATCATCTTTACAAGGTTAAGAACTCACTTTTTAACCTTACCGAAACCCCCAAATCCATTTGAAAACCTTGAAAAATTCATAAAAACAAGTTTTTTTATTTTTGAGTTAAGCCCCCTTGGGCTAAGTCCTAACCACTTCCCCACCATACGCTTTGGGGCTGGAACCACGTGTTAACCCGTTTTGGCGCTTATCACATCGCAAATGTCCAAGTGTGCATGTCTTTGTGCCATTACAAAACTCCGATTGTGATTAGCCCTTGTATATAAAAACCCCCGATCGTATTGTCGTTTCCATATAATCCATTCCTGATCTGTTTTTCTTTTGTAAAGTCTTAAAACCCATTTTTCCAAATTTTAAACTAAAAAACCAAAGTCACGTGTTGAATATTTAAAATGGGTATATTGAAAGACTGATCGCGCAATCACAATTGGAGAAATCAAATGGGTAGATTAAAAAGACCTGCATCAAACTTCCGATGCGATTAGCCTTTATATGTATATACCGTGGGCCCGCCTTCTGTACTTAAAACCTTGTAAATAATCCTTCCCAATCCATTTTTTCCTTTGTAAAACACAAAAACCCATTTATCCTAACTTTGGTCTAAAAAGTCAGAATCACGTGTTAAATATTTTAATGGATAGATAGAAAGACCAATCACGCAATCGCAATCGGAGAAAGTTCAATGGGTTGATCGAAAAGACCCGCATCAAAAGTTCCAATGCGATTGGGTCTTATATATGTTTTTCCGCCCCACCATTGTTTCATATGACTTATGCCCAGGACCGAGTGTTGAAGTCCCAAGCGTTGAAATCGAAAGTTTTCAGAATGGTTAGATCAAAAAGACCCAACCTTCCGATTGCGATAGGCCCTTTTTTATATAAAGCCCCGGGCCCATCACGATTCATACATCCGAAGGCCCCGCAGTCGGGTGCCAGACCTTTTTATATATTTTCTTTCCGCCCCCGATCCATAAAAAACCTTCGTTTTATTTAAAAACTTTGGGTTTTATACATTATAAAAGGGTTTTTCCCCCAGTTCATCTCCACCGTTGATTGTTGACCGATCAAACGACTAGCGCTCAATCACATTGCATTTCTCAATCGCATTGAATTTCTTAAATCGCTGCATTATATTTCCTCCCCCAATCGGCCAGTCCCCCCGATTCATTTTCCACCTTTGATCTCGTCCTTAGATCAGCAGCCATCGCTTAATCGCCTCAGCCCTTCCGATCACGCAATCGCATCGGATTTTTTCATCGCACCCCTTTTCTCCTCCCACCGATTGCGATCCCCCGATTAGATTTGGACCGTCCACGTGTCCAGATCCAATGGCCACGCTCCTCCCCGCAACCTTCTAAGCAGTTTAACCCAAAAATGCAGGATTTTCTAATATGTTGTGTTTTCGCAGGTGTTTTAATGGTTTTTTCATTATAAATGAAGAAAAGCCGAGGGCTGAGAATGACGATTCTCATGCCCTTGATTTATTAAAGAGAAGCCATCCACGGGTTGGATTCAACATTTTATCAATGCTTCATGGGCATTAATGCCTTTAAAGGACCTGCGCGGCCCTGCACATCGACAAGACACTGTTTTATTAAAAACACGGTTAAAAGGGTATCAGTTTTGAAGACATAGCACAGCAGAATGAAGATTGAAGATAGATTTTGGAATTACGGCTAAGAATGCTTATGAAAAGCCTAATTCCCAGAATTAAACATAGTTAAAGGGAAATCACAAATGTTTAACACACAGAAAGGCCTCCACTACCACTTTTGAGGCAAATTGATTCCTCTCGGCTACCACAGAGCCACCTATTGCCTCAAAGCATTCAAACAGAGGATGAACTTATTGCAGAATCAGATATTTTGCCTCAGCGCAGCCAGGGAGTTACTTCTGCAAGGAAATAAATGCAAAAATATCTGTAGAGTTACTCCAAACATTACGCAGAGCCTCGAAGTCAAATAAAGCTCCCACCGAGCTTTGATATTAATTGTAAAACAGTTAATATAGTGAAACACCTGTAAAATTCTTCATCGAGCCCCTCAAAAGGCCAAGAAGTCTTGAATCTGTATTAATTGCCTTCAGAGATCTTTTATCAGATCTCACCTCCTCATCCTTCTATAAATACTTCTGTAGAAGATGAGAAACGGTTGGTGTTAGAACTTTGAAATACATCTGAGCTTAAACTTTCTGACTGTAAATAGTGTTCACTGGCCCTTGGAGCTCTATTTGTGTTAGTTTTGTTAGGTTGGATAGTGAATATGATTGCTGAACTGAAACATTGGATCTAAGTACTGTAACTGGTTTAACATCAATAAAAAAGTTGTTTCTTGGGATCCTGGTCTATATCACTGGTGAAGTGCCCCTTCTTTGTTATTGTTTTCCTTTATGTATGTCATATTGTTCACTATTCTCTAATAAAGAACAACATTTATAGAGTTAGGACCTATTGTACATCAATAACCTTCTTTGACTGAAAAGCTTTATCTCAATGTTTTCCTCCAAATTGTTTATTTAAGAATGATTCAATACAGTTTAAGCAATTAGGAATGCTGAAGTTCCCTCGTCCTACTGTTTTCTTTAAACATTGTTCTTGAAAGTTATTTTCCTTATTTGCTTATTAAAGATTAGACTAGAAAGTGATGGTTTGCCTTGTTTCTAGCTTCCATTCTCCAAAGGCAGATTCTAAAAGTTTCCCTTGGTGTTAACTGAAAGCAGACTAAGTTTAAAAGTACTTTATCTAATCTTAAGTTTATACTCTGTCTTCTCTTATTTGTTTTCATACTTTCTGAAGATAATTATGTGGATTACTGGATTGTTTGTCAATTAAGGTGCTTTAATACAAACTGGCTCAAGAAGTCAATGGTTAGCCCTGCACGTGGTTGGTTTTAAACAATTACTTAAGAGGCTTTTCTTGTTTGGACTGACTATAAATCCCTTGTGAAATTATTATCAGTTTCCACCCCTCCAACACTTTATTGTTCCCATTCCATCATTTAAATCTCAATAATCTTGTGGTGTAGATGACTTGCCCCTTGGATCACTCTTGATGTTGTTGTTCAATTACAGCCCTGTTATGACCCCATAGCCCAATGGACTAAAAACCAGCGTTATATCTATATTTTTATCCTAGCTGTTCTATTCACTTGCAACTTCTCACCTTTGAAACTCTTTGCACTTAGGACTTTCCACCTCAAACAATATTCATGCTCAACCATCCAAAAACAAAACAAACCCTTGGCCTTCATAACTAGCCTAATATTATTACCCCAAATTTCAAAGACAAATCCATATTTGTACATATTGGAGAGATCCCTCTCCGAATTCAGGAAGGCTAGATCCTAGAATCCAAAATTTGGTTGAAACGATGTTGTTTCTCTGATCGGACTTTGCCAATCTTATTGATTACAGATTCCTAATATTTATGGCGACTCCACTGGGGACAATTGAATTTTCACCTTAGGTTCCCTTAAAAAACTTCATAAAACTTGTGAGTAAAAAGTAGCCTTTTCAAGCACTACCAAGAAATGGTAATCACGATGAAACTTGTTTTGAATCAGTGACAATCTAGGTAAAACCTAGTATTCTCTTAAGACTTTATCTAACCTTGAAAGATCAGCTAGCTTAGCCATAAGATTAAACTGTCTTTGTCTCATAACCGTAGCTAAGTTTTGAAACAAAGTTAGGATATTCTTAAAAACCATACAACTGAAAAATAACTCGGAAAAACCTAAAAATATTTCATATTGGTATTCAATAAACATGGTGGTGGACCATAAGACCTTTTACCTCTGAAAAGAGCTGAAAACTTCCACTTGGCGACTCCACAATCCTCAACAGACCTTAAGACTCCACTGGGAAGAACCCTTATCATTATAATATCTTTCAAACTCAGTCAGAATACTGTAGGCTTAAAATTTGTGTAAACAGATTGGTTGACCTTTCAAAGATTGTCATAACTGGTTGAAACTTCCTTGTTTTATTTGGGTCTAAAAAACACAGCATAGTGGCTCCTAGAAAGATTCACACTAGAGCCTATCCTGACCCTGATCTACCTGAGATAGTTGATAACCCAGAAAGTATCCTTAGGAATTCTTCTAAGATTAAATTATCAATTTTTTTCAGATCACCCTTGAGAGCTAATTCAGTTCCTGAAAATATTTCAGCTCTACAACAATCTCAAGTTGACTTAGTAAATCCATTTATAACTAGGTCTCTTGGTGATTTAGATCAGTTAGATTCTGAGTCTTCACTATCATCTCCTGAAACAAGTGAACCTCTTGGTAGCAGAAAAACAACACCTCCTGATTTACATTTCCTTCACAACTTAGGTGTCTCTCATCCAAGATCAGCTCAGCAGTCTATTCTTGTTCCATCCACTTCTTCTCACCCTACATCCACTGTTCAAACCACTCCACTTCAGCCCACTGTTCCTGTTGTTAATCCACTCCTTGTCAATCCACCCCCACCACATATCATGGCAGCATGGTATGCTCCCCTAGTCCTTCCTGTACCATTAGTCAATCTTCCACAGGACTATCAGTCCAAAATTCCATTATATGATGCTAGAAATGCTACAACTGCATCACAACATGTGGATAAGATGAATGACTACTTTGACAGAAATGAAATTGATGATGATTCTGTCAAGCTTAGGTTATTTGCTCAGAGCCTAGGGGGAGAAGCAAGAAAATGGTTCAAAGGCCTAGCTCCCCATAGTATTAATGATCTCCAAGCCTTCCATCAAAAATTCTTAAACAAATGGGAAGTAAAGAAAAACCCTCTTCAAGTCCTTTCTAACTACAAGAACCTCCATAGAAACCCTGGGGAAAGTGTGCAAGCTTATTGCACTAGATTCAATAGTGTGTATAATGCACTTTCCCTGGAACTTAAACCTCCACAGGGCTAAGCTTTAAACAAGTTTCCTGAAGGGTTTGACTCTGACATGACTTATCAGCTGAGAGAGAGAGATATTTTGCAACTCTTGAAGATATGCAAAAGGGTGCTTTTTCTGTGGAAGTCAACTTAATGGAGAAGAGAGCTAGAGTGAAAACTGAAAAGAAAGTATCTTTTAGAGAGGAGTCCACACCTTCTACTTCCAACTCAAAGATAGAGATAATGATGGAAGAAATGATGAAAGAGATGACCATAATTAAGAGAGCACAAGAAAGCCAAAACCAAACTGCTCCCCAAAATAGAAATTAGAACCAGAATCAGAATTTTAGAAGGAACCAACCTCCAAACAGACCTAGGGAAGATGATCAGCAGATCACTCCTCCCTTTCATCAAAACTATGTAAGTGAGGTTGAAGAAACAGATGAGATAATAGAGGAAGAGGATATAAACATGCTGGAGGTTGATAATGATGACTTTGAGATTCATTATGACAGAAAACAAGGTCTATACACACCTCATGATGACAGAAGAGATGATGAAGAAAATTGTTATCAAGACATGGAAAATGTCATCATAGAGTCTTAAAGAGAATACGAACTTAGAAGCAAAACCAGTCAGCAGACCCCCAACAACAAAACCTCTGACAAATATTCACAAAACAACACTACAACCAAGCCTTAAATTGTCAAACAAAAGGACAAAAAAGTGGCTATAAATTTTGATAAAGGAAAAGAGAAAGGCACTCAAAGCAATGAAAAACAGAGTGCAAACCTTAGCAATACTAACACTTCAGCTAGTACTCTTGTGAAAACAACTTTGTCAATTGTAAATAAAACAAGTCAGCCATCTGATATTGTTGATAGAGTGACAGCTAATAAGGCTGAAACCAACACTTCAAAGAACCATTTTCCCTTTAGCCTTGAACAAGAAATTTCAAAGATCAAAATCTTTGTTCCCTTGACCGAGTTAGCTGCCCAACATGTATATAGAACCCAAATTTTGAAGTCTTTAAATATAGAAGAGAATAATGATACAACCAATCTTAATGATGACCAGCCAGAGCTTATTTTCGGTCCAAATATTGAAGGTAGATATCAAGAGGGACCTGTTCCTCCCTTTTATGTAAGTCTAAATGTTCATGAAAAAATTTTGCACAATGCTATGCATGATTCCGGGGCTTCTCATAATTTAATGCCAAAATCTGTAATGGAGAGCCTTGGTTTAGAAATCACCAGCCCTTATAAAGATCTGTACTCCTTCGATTCCAGTAGAGTAAAATGTTTAGGATTAATCAAATACCTTTGTGTTAACTTAGCCCAAATTCTAGCCAAATATTTAGTCATGGATATTGTTGTGGCTGACGTGCCCCCAAAGTATGGAATGTTATTATCAAGATCTTGGGGGGGTTAAGTTACAAGGGACTATGCAAATGGACATGACCTATGCGACTATCCCTGTTTTCAATCAGAATAGAAGACTCTACAGGGAGTATCATATGTAATACACAGTGACAAGTCAAGACAAACCACAAAACTCCCCTTTATATTCTGTAAACACAGGTCTTGATTCATTTATCCTCTTTAATGAAGAAACCTTAGATGAACAAGTAACTTTAACAAAGTTAACGGCCGACAGGGAGGAAGAGGAACACAACGCAGAAATGTTAAAAAAATTTGCTGCGTTTGAAGACATTAGCAAACTAAACAAAGGTCTTTAACTACAGGTCATGCGTCCTTTGATTTTAAACCTGTACACTAGATAAAATGACCCTCAATTAAACGCAAATCTTGGGGAATCAAAACAAATTCAATTAATTTCTGCTAATCATGAACAATCAGAAGGCACCTCAGTTGAAGAGGACGGTAACCAGAATGCAGCTAAGAAAGGTCCTCTGTGGAGTATGTATTTTGATGGATCCTGCACTAGGACTAACGCTGGTGCAAGTGTCTAGATTTCTAACGCTGAAAATGAACACACAGAATGTATTTCCTGTAGATTAAATTTTCAGTATTTCAATAACATAGCAGAATATGAATCCCTTCTCCTAGGCTTACGTTTGTTGAAAAATATAGGAGCCAAAAGAATTAAAGTTCATGGGGATTCAGAGTTTGTTATTAGGCAAGTCAATGGGGAGTATAACGCAAATCATCCCAAACTCAGGGCCTACCGAAGTCGAGGAGTCCAAACTATTTTTTGTCCCAAGAAAAAGAAATATCGCGGCCCACAATTTAGCCTTTGTGGCCAGAACATGCTTAACGCCATATAGTACCAAAGACTGCATGACTCAGATAAAATTTAGACCAGCTATGCCTGATAATGAGAAGTATTGGCAGGTGTTTGACAATGACAAACAAATAGAATACTTCATGCAATTCAGAAATGAATTCGAACCAAATGGTTCGGACTCAGACTATGAAATAGATTGCAAGGAAGAAAATTTTCTTGATGAAGAAGAACCGTCTCCTAAACTTGCTAATATAAACCTTTTATCTAGCAAACTTGAAAGCGAAACATAAATGAATGCAGAGTTTGAAACAGAGGAGTTAGAAACTCTACACTCTAAAGATGAAAGTTTGCCTAAAGGTCTGGCCCCTTTAGAAGAGTTGTTCAATTTTAACGATGTGGCGAATAAACCAAAACTGGAACCTGTAGAGACCGAAGTAGAAGAGTGTAATATTGGCAGCGAACTTAAGCCGAAAATGATTAAACTTTCCAAGACTTTACCGACTCACATTAAACTTAAATACATCGAGTTGTTTAAAGAGTTCTATGATGTTTTTGCATGGAGTTACGAAGATCTTAAATCCTATGACACTGAAATAATACAGCACAAAATCCCTCTTAAAGAAAACCAAAAACCATTCAAACAGAAACTGCGCAGAATAAACCCTGTCCAGTTGCCATTGGTTCAGAAGGAGATCATGAAAATGTATGATGATGGTATTATTGTCCCTGTTAGATATTCTAAATGGGTATCTAATCTGGTGTCTGTTAGGAAGAAAACTGGAGAAATCAGGCTTTGTATAGACTTTAGAGACTTAAACAAAGCTTCATTAAAAGACAACTACCCTTTACCCAAGATGGATCATATTTTACAAAGGGTGGTAGGGTCTAAAATAATTTCTTTGCTTGATGGCTATTCAGGGTACAATCAGATTTTAGTTCACCCTGCTGATCAATTAAAGACAACCTTTACTACACCATGGGGCACTTTCATGTATGTGAAGATGCCTTTTGGTCTAATGAATGCTGGAGAAACTTTTCAAAGAGCCATGGACATAGCATTCTCAGAGGAACTGGGCTTCTTCATCATTATCTATCTTGATGATGTTACTGTGTTTTCAAAAATAGATGAAGAGCACTTAGAACATTTAAGAAAGGTTTTCGAGAAGTGCAGAAAGTTTGGGATATCTTTAAACCCTAAGAAGACACTATTTGGTCTCCAAGAAGGTAAAATTCTTGGGCACATTATTTCAGAAGAGGGTATAAAGATAGATCCCAAGAGGATTGAGGCCATATTGCAAATCTCTCATCCTCGAAACATTAAAGAGTTGCAGTCTTTCATCGAAAAGATTAACTTTTTGAGAAGGTTCATCCCCAACTTGGCTGAGCTCCTTAGGAATATCACAAACATGTTAAAGAAGGAGCAAGGGGTAAAATGGACCTTAGAAGAAAAGAAGTCCTTTGAACTGGTGAAACAAGCATTAACCAAAACACCGATTCTTATAAGTCCTGATTTTTCAAAAGATTTTTATATTTTTTCATTTGCATTAGAACATACTATAGCTGTTGTCTTTTTGCAGAAAAATCCACAAGGATAAGAGCAACCTATTTCATTCTTTAGTAAGGCATTGAGGGATGCCCCTTTAAAGTATAACATTATGGAGAAGCACGCTTTTGCTTTGGTTAAAGCTTTGAAATACTTCAGGGTGTACATCCTTCACTCACACATCATTGCCTTCGTCCCAAATTTAGTTGTTAAAGACATTCTAACACAGGACCCAGATGGTAAGAGAGGTAAGTGGATTGCTATTATTCTTGAATATGATTTAGAGATAAAACCCACTAAACTCATCAAAGGCCAAGGTCTAGCTAGATTGATGGCTGAATCAAATTTTGAAGTTCTTGATATTAATATGATTAATGCTTTGGATGACCAAGAAGAATTCTCAACTCCTATAGTTGAAGATCATTTTATGAATTCTCCTTGGTATGCTAATATTATTTATGTTTTGCTTAAATTGAATACACCTCCTGGTTTGACAAAAACAAAGGCAAGGTTCTTAAAGTTAAAAGCTGTAAACTATTGCATTATAGATAGGTGTCTTTATTGGAAAAATGCAAGTGGTGTATTGCTTAAATGTTTGCCCGAGTTTGATGCAGAGAAGGTTAAATATCAGTTTCATGAAGGAGAGTGTGGAGGCCATTTGTATTGGAAGACAACAACCAACAAAATTTTGAGGGCTGGTTTCTATTGGCCTACTCTTTTCCATGATGTGCATAAGATGATCATATCTTGCCATAAATGTCAAATTTTTGAAGGCAAAAGAAAACTGTTACCCCTACCTCTACATCCAATCACTGTTGAAGTCCCTTTTTAACAGTGGGGACTTGAATTCATAGGAGAAATCCATCCCCCATCTTCTGCTCAGCATAGATGGATTCTCACTGCCATAGACTATTTCACTAAGTGGATAGAAGCCATACCTTGTAGGCAGGCAAATGATTCAGTTATCATAAAATTTATGGAGAATAATATGCTCTCCAGATTTGGCTGTCCTACCAAGATTATCACTGATAATGCAACATCATTTGGATCAAATAAGATGGTTGAGTTCTGTTATAGATATCACATAACATTGGGGCATTCCACGGCCTATTAACCTCAAGGTAATGGACTTGCAGAATCCTAAAAAAAGAGCTTATTGAACATAATCAAGAAACTGTTGGAAGACAACAAGAAGTCTTGGCACACAAAGCTGGTTCATGCACTTTGGGCTGACAGATTGACTTTGAAGAAATCTATTGGTATGTCTCCTTTCCAGCTTGTGTATGGTACTGATGCAATTTTTCCAAATAGTATTGGTGTACCAATGATGAATTTGATTCAAGAGTTACAAACTGAAGAGAATGACATGATTAGAAGAATAAACTAGACCATTCATCTTCAGCAAACCAGAGAGGAAGTTTATAAAAAACATTGCAGAAGCAGGACAACATTAAAAAGATTTTTGACAGAAGAACAAAGGCCAACAATTTCAAGATTGGGGACAAAGTTTTAAAATGGGATTCAAGAAGGGAAGACAAGGGAAAGCATGGAAAATTTGACAACTTATGGCTTGGCCCTTTCTCTATTCATTCAGCTGCTGGTAACAATGCATTTTTCTTGCAGGAGTTGAATGGAGCTGAATTGTTTGGGGGTCCTGTTAATGGTAGGATTCTTAAACATTACTTCTCTTGATCAATGCTATGTTTTGAAGCCATTTTTATCTTTTTTTCATTATAAATATCTCATCCATCATTGCATACAAATTTAGGAAAATCAAAAATACAAAAAAAATAGAAAAGAGAAAAGAGGGCAGATTGTGAAAAACAAGAAGGTATAGCCCCATACCAAAAAAGAGAAACAAATTCTGAAAGTGTGCAAGCTTAAATGCCACTCCTGAATAACACACTTCTAGTTAGTCAAACAGCCTAAACTTGACTAATTAGCTTTAAATTTTCTACTGATAGGATAGCAAATTTGATTTTCCAAAATGTTTAATCTTGGCTTATCAGTAGATAGATTAGGACAGAAATTAAAGGTTCAAACATGTTCAAAATCTGAACTTAAGGTTTCAAAAAGAAAATGACTCAAATCTATTTTATTTTTTCTGAGTCAAGAAAATGTAAAAATCTAGTTCTAAATTAACTCAAAATCTGAACCAGAGAAAAATAAAGAACAGCTCAAACAAAGTCAAAACAGAGCTGTGAAAAAGATGAAGGAAGTGTTTTAAATTTTTAGATCCTAAGCCTTCCATTTTGATTTAATTTTCCTGCAAAAATAAATGTCTATGTGTAGCTTGTTTTTATGCCATAGATCACAGAAAAGTCAAACAGCTTAATATTGGCTTGGCTGTTTTTAAATTTCTGTTGTAGAATTTAGAGAATAAAATCTGTTGGATAGTTCAATCCCAATAGATGGTAGATTAGGTAGAGAATTTTATGGAGTCAACTGTTTAATCTGAGTCCATGGAGAAATAAGGAGTAGAAATAGATTAGATTTCCTGTTTTCAAAAGAATAAAATGTTGTAAAGATTTTTCCAATCCAAGTGCACTCTAATGAAGAAAAAATGTTAGATCAGTAGGATTGGGTAGGTAGAAAGCTTGTAGATTAAAATCCATCGTTTTCATGGCTGCTAATATGTTTTCAGAACAAGATCATCCCAACAAAGGAAGGGCAGCCCAATGGATCAGGCACATGTCAGCCTCCCAAAGAACAATGAATGAGGCAATTGATCAGCCTCCCAGAGAATGCAAGTCTGAAGTTCTTGATGCCTTCAAGAAGGCACCATCCCTGAGTGGAGCCACTGTTAGCCACCTATAAAATTTGTTATAGACAAAGGTGGCTAAGACTTTTTGAGCCTTCAAGGAACAAATTTTATTGCTAAAAATTGTTGGCTCTTGAAGACTTTAGAAGGCCTCATGCCTTTGTCCAAAATCTTCATTTCTGTTCCCATTTTATACTAAAAAATTCTGCTGAATTCATAAGAAGAAACTGCTGAAAAACCATCATTTTCCCCCTTCTCCCACTCAAAAATAACCTTCATTTGCTCCCCCTTTTTCTCCATAAAACTCCTTTGTTTTCATGATTTCCCTTCTTCCATTCATGAAAATCATCTTTACAAGGTTAAGAACTCACTTTTTAACCTTACCCAAACCCCCAAATCCATTTGAAAACCTTGAAAAATTCATAAATTTTTTATTTTTTTATTTTTGACTTAAGCCCCCTTGGGCTAAGTCCTAACCACTTCCCCACCATACGCTTTGGGGCTGGAACCACGTGCTAACCCATTTTGATGCTTATCGCATCGCAAATGTCCAAGTGTGCATGTCTTTGTGCCATTACAAAACTCCGATTGCGATTATCCTTTGTATGTAAAAACCCCCAATCGTATTGTCGTTTCCATATAATCCATTCCTGATCTGTTTTTCTTTTGTAAAGTCTTAAAACCCATTTTTCAAAAGTTTAAACTAAAAAACCAAAGTCACGTGTTGAATATTTAAAATGGGTAGATTGAAAGACCGATCGCGCAATCGCAACCGGAGAAATCAAATGGGTAGATTAAAAAGACCTGCATCAAACTTCCGATGCGATTAGCCTTTATATGTATATACCGTGGGTCTGCCTTCCGTACTTAAAACCTTGTAAATAATCCTTCCCGATCCATTTTTTCCTTTGTAAAACCCAAAAACCCATTTATCCTAACTTTTTTCTAAAAAGTCAGAATCACGTGTTAAATATTTTAATGGATAGATTGAAAGACCGATCACGCAATCGCAATCATAGAAAGTTCAATGGGTTGATCGAAAAGACCCACATCAAAAGTTCCGATGTGATTGGTTCTTATATATGTTTTTCTGCCCCACCACTATTTCATATGACTTATGCCCAGGACCGAGTGTTGAAGTCCCAAGTGCTGAAATCACAAGTTTTCAGAATGGTTAGATAAAAAAGACCTGACCTTCCGATTGCGGTAGGCCCTTTTTTATATAAAGCCCCGGGCCCATCACGATTCATACATCCGAAGGCCCCGCAGTCGGGCGCCAGACCTTTTTATATATTTTCTTTCCGCCACCGATCCATAAAAAACCTTTGTTTTATTTAAAAACTTTGGGTTTTATACATTATAAAAGGGTTTTTCCCCCGGTTCATCTCCACCGTTGATTGTTGACCGATCAAACGATCGGTGCTCAATCGCATCGCATTTCTCAATCACATCGCATTTCTTAAATCACAGCAATATATTTCCTCCCCCGATCGGCCAGCCCCCCTGATTCATTTTCCACCGTTGATCTCGTCCTTAGATCAACGGCCATCGCTTAATCGCCTCGGCCCTTTTGATCGTGCAATCGCATCGGAGTTTTTCATCGCACCCCTTTTCTCCTCCCGCCGATTGCGATCCCCCGATTAGATCTGACCGTCCACGTGTCCAGATCCAACGGCCACACTCCTCCCCACAACCTTCTAAGCAGTTTAACCCAAAAACGCAGAATTTTCTAATATGTTGTGTTTTCGCAGGTGTTTTAATGGTTTTTTCATTATAAATGAAGAAAAGACGAGGGCTGAGAATGACGATTCTCATGCCCTCGATTTATTAAAGAGAAGCCATCCACGAGTCGGATTCAACGTTTTATCAATGCTTCATGGGCATTGATGCCTTTAAAGGACCTGCGCGGCCCTGCACATCGACACGACACTGTTTTATTAAAAACATAGTTAAAAGAGTATCAGTTTCGAAGACATAGCACAACAGAATGAAGATTGAAGACAGATTTTGGAATTACGGCTAAGAATACTTATCAAAAGCCTAATTCTCAGAATTAAACACAGTTAAAGGGAAATAAAAAATGTTTAATAGACAAAAAGGCCTCCACCGCCACTTTTGAGGCAAATTGATTCCTCTCGGCTACCACAGGGCCACCTGTTGCCTCAAAGCATTCAAACAGAGGATGAACTTATTGCAGAATCAGATATTTTGCCTCAGCGCAGCCAGGGAGTTACTTCTGCAAGGAAATAAATGCAAAAATATCTGTAGAGTTACTCCAAACATTACGCAGAGCCTCGAAGTCAAATAAAGCTCCCACTGAGCTTTGATATTAATTGTAAAACAGTTAATACAGTGAAACACCTGTAAACTTCTTCATCGAGCCCCTCAAAAGGCTAAGAAGTCTTGAATCTGTATTAATTTCCTTGAGAGATCTTTTATCAGATCTCACCTCCTCATCCTTCTATAAATACTTCTGTATAAAATGAGAAACAGTTGGTGGTAGAACTTTGAAATACATCTGAGCTTAAACTTTCTGACTGTAAATAGTGTTCACTGGCCCTTGGAGCTCTATTTGTGTTAGTTTTGTTAGGCTGGATAGTGAAGATGATTGTTGAACTAAAACATTGGATCTGAGTACTGTAACTGGTTTGACATCAATAAACAAGCTGTTTCTTGGGATCCTGGTCTATATCACTGGTGAAGTGCCCCTTCTTTGTTATTGTTTTCCTTTATGTATATCATATTGTTCACTATTCTCTGATAAAGAACAACATTTATAGAGTTAGGACCCGCTGTACATCAGTAACCTTCTCTGACTGAAAAGCTTTATCTCAATGTTTTCCTCCAAATTGCTTATTTAAGAATGATTCAATACAGTTTAAGAAATTAGGAATGCTGGAGTTCCCTCGTCCTACTGTTTTCTTTAAACATTGTTCTTGAAAGTTATTTTCCTTATTTGCTTATTAAATATTAGACTAGAAAGTGATGGTTTTCCCTGTTTCTAGCTTCCATTCTCCAAAGGAAGATTCTGAAAGTTTCCCTTGGTGTTAACTGAAAGCAGACTAAGTTTAAAAGTAATTTATCTGATCTTAATTTTATACTCTGTCTTCTCTTATATGTTTTCATACTTTATGAAGTTAATTATGTGGATTACTGGATTGTTTGTCAATTAAGCTGCTTTAATACAAACTGGCCTAAGAAGTCAATGGTTAGCCCTGCACTTGGTTGGTTTTAAACAGTTACTTAAGAGGGTTTTCTTGTTTGGACTGACTATTGTTAGGACCTCACAATGTACCATTTGGACCATACATTTTGACACCACTTTACTCTTTATAGTCCATATTTAAAAGTTTACATTATCATTTCCATCCATTTTATCCAAAGTTATATGAAATCCTTCTCTTTACTATGTATTTAATTTTTTTTGCATATAATTCCACATTACTTTTATATTTAATCATTAATCGAAGATAGATAGTTGCTAAGACAAGTCTAAAGGATCGCAGATAATTCATGATAAAGATCGCGTTGCTGAAACAACCGAACCCATTGCTGAAACAGTCAAAAGACACAAAAATCCTATAGCTGAGACAGCTCGTGATTTGCGATCTTCAAGTGTATTTTAAGAATGATGACAACAGGATGAAGATGAGCAAGGGAAGTTGTTACACGGACCGTTTTGAAGCTAGTATTTTTGTACTTATTTGTAACAGCATTCCAGGATGGAAGAACAGAAAAGACCCTGTATTAAAACAAGAGATTAGATTTGGATAAAAATAGGATTTCTCTGATGTAACTGTAATAGATGTCTCCTCTTTAAAAATAGGAGACATCGTCATTAGAAGGAGAGTTAGAAACTGCGAGAATACATTTCTTGAAGCAAGAAAGAGCCTTTGCTCTGTTGTAATGTATCATTTCTTGACAGATGAATAAAAGTCTATTTTGAGCGCTTCAATTTAATTTATTTCCTCGGGGAATCTTGTGAGAATGACAGGGCCCGCCTTCATCACAAGATTCACCCAATTTCTCCTGTAGTTTGTTACCTTTTATGTTATTCGCACCTTAATTTAACCTTGTTTGCTGAAGAATTTATACAGTTCTGTGTTTCTTATTAAGCACTCTGTTTTCTTTAACACTGCATTAGCTTTATACCATTCATTCTTAAGAAGCTGAGAGTTACTTTATTTTCAGTTATTTGTTTATTATATGAATGTGTGATAGATTGATATCGGGAAACAGGTGCTGAAGATTCCTGTTTGGAGGAATAGGGTCCTGCTCTCCGTAGGTTGATCTTCTTTTTCTGCAGTGTGATTGACATCAGGAAATAGGTGTTGAAGATTCTTGTTCAAGGGAATAGGGTCATGTTTTCTGTGGATTGATCTTTTTCTACAGTGTTATTAATATCGGGCAACAGGTGCTGAAGATTCCTGGTTGGGGGAATAGGGTCCTGTTCTCTGTTATGGTTGATTTATCTCCTTTTCTACAGGGTGATTTCCTTTCATTATTTTTCCTAGGATTCTTTTAATGAAGCTCTGCAATAGAGGGATTGTTTCTTCTGTAACAAAAGTAGGCTTCAGCTTTGTTAAAGTGAGGTGTGAACAGTTTGATTTGTATGATTGATATTTGTGTGATTGATACTACAACATTTCTTTGCTTTTTGAATTGAGCATATCCAGTGCGTGATTGTCTTTGGAATAAATAGACCTTCCCGGCTTGACAATTTATGTGGAGCTTGAATTGTTAAAATAATTAAAGCGACCAACAACTATAAATCCCTTGTGAAATTATTATCAATTTCCACCCCTCCAACACTTTATTGTTCCCATTCCATCATTTAAATCTCAATAATATTGTGGTGTAGATGACTTGCCCCTTGGATCACTCTTGATGTTGTTGTTCAATTAAAGCCCCGTTATGACCCCATAGCCCAATGGACTAAAAACCAGCATTATATATATCTTTTTAGCCTAGCTGTTCTATTCACTTGTAACTTCTCACTTTTGAAACTCTTTGCAGTTAGGACTTTCCACCTCAAACACTATTCATGCTCAACCATCCAAAATCAAAACAAACCCTTGGCCTTCATAACTAGCCTAATATTATTACCCCAAATTTCAAAGACAAATCCATCTTTGTACATATTGGAGAGATCCCTCTCCGGATTCAGGAGGGCTAGATCCTAGAATCCCAAATTTGGTTGAAATGATGTTGTTTCTATGATCGGACTTTGCCAATATTGCTGATTACAGATTCCTAACACATCCATGACAAGAAACTGGAAATTGAAGAATTTTCAAATCAAGTATAATGGTTGGAAAATACATTAAAAGAAATAGTGAAACAAGGTGATACAAGTCACACTTTTAAGACTGTAAATCAAGAAGAAAAAACCACAAAGAGAATCAGAGAATAAGGCACATATATAGCTGAAACAACAACTGAAACTAGATTCAACCTCAGGTATAATAAGAAACCTAAAGTTAATCCACCAGTGGAAAAAGAGAAGGAAACAATCAAAGTTTTAGATGATGAAAATCTAGAGAAGAACATGGATAATACAATAGTGATTGAGGAAGAGCAACAACCTGCTACTTCTAACATATAGGTGATTGAGAAACAATAAATCATGTAAGCATCTTCATCACAACAAGAAGAGGATATAGACTTAGACATCAGAGAGAAGTATAAGCAGATAAAAGCCAAGAATGGGGAAATCAAGAATGAGATTTACTCAGAGTATTGAAAGAAAACTCTAGGAATCCAAAATAGGTTGTTGTCAGCCTTTGATTATTCAAACAAAAAGTTGATAATGTCAGTACTTCAACCTACAATAAAGACACCTAAAATAACAGCAGATTATAAGAAGGTGGACTTTGAAGTACCTGTAGAAAGCGTTCATCCATTAGATCAAATTGAAGCAAACTTCTAAAATGCTATATTATGACTACAAAAGCAACGAGTGCCCAAAAGCTTCAGAACACTGTGATAAATATGAGAGATCAGATTAGGATTGAAAAGTCATCTTCATATGCTAAAGACAATAGAATCAATTCCTTAGAAGAATTGGTAATTGAAGTAGGGTATGACCCTTCTAATGTAAAATATGCATAGGAGTTGATAAAGAAGAATAATGTTGACATTGAAACACTTGGAAAACAACTGAAATGACCACCAATAGAACATCCACAAGCTAAGGAAATTGTGTAGGAGGAAAAACAAAAGGATGAGATGATGAATCTCATATTACAGTTGAGAGCACAGATCAAGGAAATGAAGATTGAGATGGACAAGCTTGTCCAAGAAAAGAAGATGCACAAACTCAAACTGTTCCTCCTATAGTCATTCCCATAGTAACAACAATAGTTCCTTCAACACTAGTAGAAGAGTTAGCACCAAAAGTACCATTGGCCAAAGAAGTGCCAGTTACTTCTTCCACTACTTATGCTACTGAATCATCCACTTCAGCAGTGCAACAAATAGATGAGGCCAACAAACTCATTAAAGCTATGGAGGAGATGTCAATACAGAATACTGAGATCAACATATTGAAAGAACAAGTCAAGAAACATGAATATGCAAAGAAATTAGCACAAATAAATGATAAAATAGAGGAAAAAAAATCCAAAAGGGTAAGCGAGCAGTTAAAGAACGCTGAAGTAGAGTTAACCTTGAAAGAACTAATGGCTTACATAAAAAATCAAATATGGTCCAAGATTGTTGATTCAATCAATAACACTTGGCCATCAATTCAAGTCATTTATGAATAGAAGGATTTTCTTAAAATAGCCAATGAAGAAATTCAGAAGACAAAAGAAGAAATAGGTGTTAAGCCTAAAGAAGCCCTAGAAATATTCGAGTTTCTCAATACAAAAACAAAAAGAATTGGATGAGATAGGGATAACTGACAGAAATGAAACAATTCTTGAGGTGAGAAAGGTAATTTCAAAGAAAAACATGATGAAGCAGCTAGAAGAGAAGTGTCAAAATATGAACATAGTCATAACTAGATTCATGGTTAAGTTTGAGATCTTGAGACAAAAAGGTTTGCCAAAAATTCATGTTATTAATGTTAAAATAATGCAACAAGAAGACTACAACAAGAAAATCAGAGATTTTTCCAAAGATCAAGTAAACAAGGCAGATTGGCAAGGAGTACCTACAGGCAAAGTGTTACACAAAAGTGTTGAAGACTTGTTTTATTTAGAACATGAGATAAAACATCTATTTGTAGTCAAACCTATATTTGCTAGATACATAGAGGCAGATGAGAATTTTAGAAATCTTTCAAAGATTAAATTTCCTGATGAAGAGTTTTGGCAAATTCTTACTGATTTACTATTAAAAAACAGTTTTACAGTGAAAGAAGATAAAAGACAGATTGTTGTTTTTACATAGTAAAAACAGATTTTACAGCAGTAAAACAGTACAACAGCAGGTTAAAAAAGTATCAGTGGTTAAATTGTATCAGTGGTTAGAGAGTATCAGATGAAAGATAAGACTTCAAAACAGATTCAAGATATTTTTTCTAGTGTTGAAGACAACACAATAACCAGCTGCACTCAAATCCAAACAACATTTCTATTTAATTTGAATAAGTAGGACAGATTGCAAGTTGTTAAGCAGTTGCCACTGTCTTTTTGTAATAATATCTGATATTTCCAAAAAACATTCCTAGGGCTATTCTAGGATATTTTATAATATGTTTTGTATAAATACTTCATCTTTTGAAATATTAGTGTGGAATAAATTGTTGAAGATTTCTATAGTCAATATTTATATACCTGAAGTGTTTTTGTACCAAGTTTCAAGTCAGTAGGCTAGATCAAAGAAATAAAGCATCATATTTTAGGATTCATGTGTTGGGCTACTTAAGTGAAGTATTTTCTACTGTTATTTTTTAAATCTTCTTATGTTTTCCATTCATATATAAATGTGTTTCAAATTTTAATATGAAATCAAGAAAATATATATCACAATTTGTTAAAAGCACTTTGTTATATACTGGTTTTCATTTTAATGTTTTTTGGTGATTTCCAAAGTAGGGAACCCTTAATTTCTCCCTCTTTCGAATGACCTCTATCTTCTCATATTTATCCGGATCAAAGAATCCTTGATTACTCTTTATCCCGATCAAACCACTTCACCAATCAGCCTCAAAGATCTTGAGTAACTCTACTATCTTACCCTGCAAATATTTGACTTTAGACCTTGATCCTGATTCTGTCTGCTTGACATATTGACTTCTTTTTCCCAATGGAAAAAAAAATCTATCACCATCCATCTCATTAAGTGATTTTTCCCACCAAATCAAACCAAATATCAAAACCAAATTTCCCCATATAACTAGCCTAAGATCATATATAAAAACAATGTTAAATCTTATAGAGAGAGCCCTCTCTAAGACTTAGGAAGGCTACATCCTAAGCTTAAAAGTAGGTATGTGGTTACCTCTAATTTTATTTAAAATATAAATCAAAATATCACAACTTAAGAATTATTAGAGTGATAACATATGCCAAGGTGACGGCATTTATAATTTTGTCAAGGTCCTCCTCGGTCAGAGTAACTGCCGCCTCTCCACCCATCTTGGACCCTTTCCTTTTATTGCACGTTCCTTTAGAAGTTTCTTCTTTGCACTTGAGGCCATGTGATGATTTGGTACCAGCTCCACCAAGCCCATCCGACCCACTAGGGTCGATCTCTGCATGCTCACTGCCCATTTCATGATCTCTATTTGCCTCATCAGCGTCGTCATCGTCTAGCTCTTTGTTGGTGTCTCGCTCATCGCCTCCTATATCTGGGTGCCCCATAGTGGTATATGTGGGAACTGTGTCAGGTGCATCCGGGACTATCTTAGTTAGGGTGGTCTCCTTCGTGGAAGTGTCCTTCCTTGACGTGGACATCGTGAACGGTGTTGCAGGGCACAACTGAATCTTCCATGCTCTCGGCCACAAGGTGACAAACTAGTCAACCTCTTCTTCTGTGAAAATATAGGGTAGGGGATACCACTTAGGGCTCTAACGGGCCTTGATCATGATATGATTCATTGTGACCTGAAACATCTCCATGCTCTTATATTTCGCATATACAGTTGGCGAGAGGCGTGATTGGGAATGAATCGCCTGAGTTAACGCGCTGGAAAATAGAACTCATAAAATAGTGTTTTATTTGACCCACTTTTAATTCATTGAGTCCCATATATTTGTGTAATGCACCCCTTCACATAGGCCGGGCTCGATTTCAGGAAGAACTGTGTCCTTCGGGGTTTCCCAGGCGACCAGAGAAATTAGTAATAGAAGCCAAAAATAGCAGAACGGCCTGCCCATTTCCTATGACTCGTGCACGTTCTCCAGAAGCTGCTCATAGAGCAATTGAGACAGTTATAGAGTACCCCTTTCTCTCACTTTGCCTCCAAGGCAATGGCATGGACTGGAATTGTCTTTGGTCCGAATTCCACATAAGATTACATCTTAGGATTATGTTTCCCACACGCACCACCTCATCATTGATATTATGAACCAAAAATCCTCGTTTGCCTCGCTCGACTGCATATGTCTCCTTTACTTCCATGGAAACCTTTAGCTCGATACACTTACTAAAGCCTTTCAGCGTATGGGGTGCCCTCATAGGAAGGCCAGTGATCCTATGGATTAGTGAGGCATCAATTGGGACTCTTCCTTGAATACGAAGAGCACCATCGTGGACCAAGATCAAAAATTGACGAACACAGTCCAGTAATGGTGTACCGCCAAAAATAGGGGATCTTGAGCATGTTGAGGATGCCTGCATTATGCAATCTGAATACCCATGAAATTGGTTCTACATTAAGGAAAATATCATATAGGACACGCTCCAAGTAATTTTCAGGGGCCAGGTTTGGAAATGTGACCTCGTTGGCGAGATCATAATCATCAAACTTCATTTGGGGAAGTAGGCTGTGCATTTCGCCGACCACAAGGACTTCTTGGGAACATAAGGGTATCTACAGGCAGTCCCAAACCACATCAAGGTCCTGCAGCTTACACATAAAAGGCTTTCGTGGCTTAACATATGGTGGCCTCCAAGAAGCTAGCTCTACTTGCAGTGGTTCATTAGTCATCAGCCTCTTGGATGGGTCACCTCTCACAGGTCGCTCCATAGAAGTTTGTCTAGGAGATAGAATATTCCTTGGGGAGGTTTTGGGCTTAGACATAGCCCACTTTGACTCTTTGCTCTTGCCTTTCGCCTTTAACTTCACCTTCACCAGGGTGGATGAAACTTCCTCCATCTCTAGAACCACTTCTCGGACCTCGCCCGACTCTTTCGCCATAGACGCTGTGAGGGGTGTCGAAATGTTAGGTCCCTATATTACTACTATAGTCCCTTATTTTGCTAGTGTAACCCCCTTATTGTTATATTTGTACTCTTGTAACCCCCATATTTTTATTATTGTGCCCTTAAATTATTATTTTTAGGTCGACTAGGATTACATTGTGGCCCCATGGACTCCTATATATAGAAAGGAGGTTTTTTCATTTATATCATCCAAGAATTGTTCATTCATGTAATGTATTGGAGGTTTCCCCCCCAAAGTGGCTTTTTTATAAGGCATTGATATCTCTTTTCTTCTACTTTTGGAACTGGTTTCAAAACATTTGGTATTAGAGCTTTGGATTCTAGGGTTTGGCTTCTCCAAACAGGTCATCATGGAATTTTCGCTATAAAAATTTTTCTACGAAGGTTCAAAAGCTGAAATTGTGAGAGCACATAGGAAAAAATCTTGAGGAACATCTTCACAAAATTTTAGAGCTTGGTTCGCAATATTTTCGGAGATATGGTCTGTGGAAGTTAGGGATTTTTCAGGCTCCCGAATTTCATCTCAAAGAGGTGATCGTGGGAAAATGTCCATAACTCTCTCTCTGAGCATCATATTGGAATTCTATAAAAAGTGGCCGTAATTACATGGAATTTAGTTTCATTTCTATCAATTTTAGAGCCGATGGAGGAAACAGTGACATGTGGCAAGTTGTATAAATTTTCTCTACTGAACCAGTACATAATTAGTTCATTGTGGGAGATTGGACATAACTTTGTTTTGAAGAATCCAAATCAGGTCAAAACTATGGCATTAGAAAGAGGGTTAATAGGGCTACTTTAGGGCCAGATTTCAGATATTGAAGATCCGAAATCACAGAGATAATTCAGTTTCAATATCGAGCTCCTCAAAAGCAAGAAAAAGGTGTGTATTATTTTTCCCGAATTGCATAAGTCTTATGTAAAAAAATCAGTTTGAAGTGATTCCAAAGGCGTATTGAGCATATATTTTAGTATTGGGTTCTGAAATGGCTCCTAAAAAGAATTCAGCACCCATTAAGCCCTCATAATACTCTACTATGACTCATGAATATGAAGAATTGCAACATGATCTATCAAAATTACAAGAGCAAGTGCACCAAATTTCGCTCTCACAAAGAGCAGCAAAAAATGAAATGGAATATGGATGGTTTGAAGAATAATATGGATGGTTTGAAGAAAGGTGTGGAAGTTAAGATGGATGGTGTGGAAGCTAAGATGGATGGCGTGGAAGCTAAGATGGATGACATGGAAAATGAGATCAATGAAAAAATGAAAGACAACATGGAAAACATGAAGAATGATCTAAAATAAGGCATGGAAGGTTTGACAAAGTCGATACAAGAAATGATTCCTAATGGTGAAAAGATAGTAGAGGAAACTCATGATGAGAACAGAATAAATGTTAATCGTGATTTCATAAACTCTAATGTTGGATTGAAGAACCACCATATTCCAAAGATGGATATGAGGAAGTTTGATGGCAAGGATCCCGTAACATGGATACTACATATGGAGCAATATTTTGATCTCAATAATGTGCAAAACACACAAAAGGTATGCATTGTAACTTTACATTTAGAACAAAATACATTTGTATGGTATCGATGGATTTTCTCCCGTAAAAAAAATTCACTTGGTCAATTTTTACGGAGGAAATGATAGCACATTATGAGGATACAAATAGCAACACCTTCTTTTGCCAATTGATAAATCTCAAACAAAAGGGTTCAGTTCTGGAGCACATTGAGGACTTCCAAAAATTGAATATAAGGGTAACTGATATTCTAGAGGAACGCAGGATTTATGTCTTCATAGGGAGTTTAAAGGATAACACCCAACATGAAGTTCGTGTTTGGGAACCTGATTCATTGGAGAAGGCATTCAGGTTGGCAAGAAAAATTGAATGTAAAATTATGGTGACAAGGAAGCCTACCACTCACATCTATAAAGATGGAAGTGTTGCTACTCCTATACTTCCACAACCTACAAGGTTGACACCACAAAAATTGCAAGAAAAAAGAGCAAAAGGGCTTTGCTACAATTGTGATAGAAAATACTCTAAAGGTCATAAGTGCGCTGAGAATAAATTATTTTACATAGATTGTGAAGAGGAGGAAGAAAATGAAGAAGAAACTTCAAAAGTAGAGGATATACACCAGGAAGAAACCCTAGAAGAAGAAGAAATGAGTCTGACCATATCATGTAATGCATTGGCGGGAATTACCACTCCTCAAACTCTCAATATAGAAGGAAATATCAAGAAGAAAAAGGTAATAGTGTTGATTGATTCGGGTAATACCCAAAATTTTATTCAATGTAAGGTAGCCAAGGAATTGAATTGTTTCCTATACCCAGCACCAGAATGTCAAGTGATGGTTGCAAATGGAGGAATTATAAATTTCTTTGGAAAATTCCATAATATCAAGCTAGCCATGGGGGAATATGTATTGAATAGTCCAATGCTTTCCATTCCAATGGGAGGTGTTGATGTTGTACTAGGAGTAAAATGGTTACAATCTTTGGGGATGGTGCTTTTAATTTTCAAGAAATTTTCTAGAAATTTTTTCGGAAGGAAAGGAAATTGAATTACGCGGTATCACAGGGAAGCCAGGAAAGATAATAAGCTCTAATTTCATGACAAATTTTGAAGAAAGAACAACGGGGTGTAATTGCACAATTATGCTCACTAGAAGTTCCAACATGAAAATCATCTATTTCTCCAGATCTCCAAAAAGTCTTGGACAATCATTCCAAGGTGTTTGAGACTCGGACTCCCACCTATTTGTGATCATGATCATGCTATTCATTTGATTCCAGGAAGTTTTCCTCCAAACATCAGGCCTTACATATATCCTTATGTCCAAAAGAGTGAAATTGAACGTATGATTGCAAAAATGTTAGAGATTGGCGTAATTCAACCTAGTCAAAGTTCTTTCTCTACTCCAGTAGTATTGGTGCACAAGAAATATGGATCATGGCGCATGTGTCCAAATTATAGGGAGCTCAATAAGCTCACTATTAAAGATAAATTTCCCATTCCTGTGATTGATGAATTATTGGATGAATTACATGGAGAAATTTATTTTACCAGGTTGGATCTTCGTTCAGGATATCATGAAATTAGAATGAAGACTGAAAATATTCTGAAAACAACATTTCAAACTCATGAGGGTCATTATGAGTTTTTGGTCATGCCTTTTGGCCTTACTAATGCACCTTCTACATTTCAAGGGTTGATGAATTCCATTTTCAAACCCTTCCTTAGAAAATTTGTTCTAGTATTTTTTGATGATATACTAATCTACAGCAGGTCTTGGAAGGATCATGTTCAACATGTTGAAAGGGTGCTCAAATTATTGGAGGAGAAATAATTATATGCAAAAACATCCAAATGTTTCTTTGGAGTACAAGAGGTGGAATATTTGGGTCATATTGTATCACAATGGTGTTAAGGTAGACCCTAACTAAATTCAAGCCATTAAGGAATGGAAAGTCCCCACAACCATAAAGCAATTGCACAGATTTCTCAGGTTAACAGGGTATTATCGCAAGTTTGTTAAGAATTATGGGAGAATAGCAGCACCTCTAACAACATTATTGAATAAAGATGCATTTTTATGGACTCCTGAAGAAACTAAGGCCTTTGAACATCTTAAAGAGGAAATGTGCCTAGCACCAGTCTTAGCTACGCTAGACTTCAAAAAAAACTTTATTGTGGAATGTGATGCCTCAAGAAACGGAATTGGTGTGGTTTTAATGCTTGAAGGAAGACCCATTGCTTTTGAAAGTTGTTCAATCAAAGGAAAGTATTTACAAAAGGCTATTTATGAGAGGGAAATTTTAGAAATACTACATGCACTAAAGAAATGGAGACCTTTCCTGATGGGAAGACACTTCAAGGTAAAAACTAATCATGATAGTCTTAAATTTTTTTTGGAATAAATACTATCTTCAGAAGAGCAGCAAAAATGGGTCACAAAGATGTTGGGTTATGACTTTGAAATAATCTACAAAAAAGGGAAGCTAAATGTTGTTGCAGATGCACTCTCAAGAAAGGATGAAGAGGTGGAAGCATTGCTTTGTTCCATTTCAATTATCCAACCAGATTGGATAGCCGGAGCAAGAGATGAATGGAAGAAGGACGAAGAAGTGTGGACTCTCATTCAAAATTTGCAACAAGATCCTAGTACATCTAATACATTTAGTTGGAAAACTGATTCCTTATGGTACAAAGATCGCTTATCTATTTTCAATAATTCCCAACTAAAACAAAATATTCTTTTGGAATTACACACTTCTCGTTTAGGAAGACACTCGATATTTTTAAAAACTTACTAGAGGGTGAAGAAAGAATTTTCTTGGGATGGCCTTAAATCTAATATTCAAAAGTTTGTGGCGGAATGTTTGGTTTTCCAACAAAATAAAGTTGAGTCAATTAAGACTCTGGGTCTTCTACAACCTTTATCCATTCCAAGCCAACGTTGGGAGGAGATTTCAATGGATTTTATCATAGGTTTACCTAAGTCCGAAGGAAGGAGTGTCATCATGGTGCTAGTTGATAGAATTACCAAGTATGCACACTTTTGTGCATTATCTCATCCATTTAAAGTGAGTACAGTTGCTAAGGAATTTATGGAAACAATTCAAATGCTACATGGAAACCCGAAGATTATTGTAAGTGGAAGAGATCCCATTTTTATAGGAAATTTTTGGACGAAATTATTTTGTTGTTTGGGTGCTCACCTAGCTCATAGCTCATATTATCATCCTCAATCCAATGGTCAAACAGAGATAGTGAATAAATTTTTGGAAGGATATCTTCGTTGTTTTGTATCTGATAAGAAAGAACAATGGGTCAAGTGGTTACCTCTCGCTGAATGGTGGTATAACACTTCCTTCCATACTGCAGCAAAAATGACCCCATTTATGGCACTTTATGGATATCATCCACCATCCCTCACATATTATTTAAGGGAAAATGTTATGGTTCAAGCAGTGGAGGATCACATCGAGAATCAACAAGAAGTTCTCCAACTCTTAAAGGATAACCTAAATTTGGCACAAAATCTAATGAAACAACATGCAGATCAACATCGCAGTGAGAGAAGTTTTGATGTGGGAGCTTGGGTATTTTTACAGCTACAACCATACAAACAAATGTCCCTCAAACAAGCTAAGAAGGATAATAAATTATCGCCAAAGTACTATTGTCCTTACAAGGTTTTGCAAAATATTGGTACTATGGCATACAAATTGGAGCTTCCTTCTTCTTCGCGAGTGCATCCAGTTTTCCATGTTTCATGCTTAAAAAAGGTTATAGGGGAAAAACTTCCAGTTCAAAAAATATTGTCAGAACTTGATGAGGAAGGAAAAACCATATTGGAAACTATAGCAGTCACGGAAACAAGAACTCGACAACTACGAAATCAATCAATTTCAGAGTATCTCATCAAATGGAAGAACTTACCCACTGAAGATTCTACATGGGAGGATGAGAATTTCATACAAAAGCACCCAGAGCTACTTAAGCGTCGAGGACAACACTTTTTTGAAGGAGAGGAGCATGTTAGGTCCCTATATTACTAGTGCAGTCCCTTATTGTTGTTAGTGTAACCCCCTTATTGTTATTTTTGTACAACTGTAACCCCCATATTGTTATTATTGTGCCCTTAAATTATTATTGTTAGGTCGGCTAGGATTAAATTGTGGCCCCACTAGGATTACATTGTGGCCCCATGGACTCCTATATATAGAGAGGAGGTTTTTTCATTTGTATCATCCAATAATTATTCATTCATGTAATGTATTGGAGGTTGCCCCCTCGAAGTGGCCTATTTCTAAGGCATTGATATATCTTTTCTTCTATTTTTGGAGTTGGTTTCACAACACGAAAGCTCTTCTGTAGGATTGGTGGCCATCATCCTAGCTTGGAATATGAATTCAGGGTTACTAGTGTCAGAATGGTACTTGCAAACATACATGCAGATTACCTAGGTGGCTATCGAACAGAGCTTATAGAGGATTACGGAGCACCAATTGTTAACATAGTAAAGGCACCAACTAAAACTCCCACCCTTATTATTGTGAGCCGCCCCTAGTAAAAATGGTTGGGTGACTATTAAATGCCTGGTACTACTATAGGAATAGTAGATTTCTTCATTAAATGTGGCCAGGTCATCACTCCCAAGAAAATTCTATTTTTCTCCTTCACTTCTTGGTTCCAATGGTTAGTTTTCCTAGCTGTGTACAACCCCTGCCCCTCCGTTGCACCTTCCCACATCTTCTTGCCTGTGCGCTACTAGTGTGTTTCTTGCACCTTTCCTTCATAGTGTGTGAAACATCTTTAATGCAGATACTCCGGCCATATAGTCATTTGGTAGGTGTTGGGTTGTCCCTATAAGGCTTCCGAAAACTGCCGTTAACGTACATAGGCAAGTAGTCTCCACGCAACATAGTCAAATGCACTACACCACCATATGTAATCTCTTTTACGACATATGGTCCCAACCAGTGTTTGCAGAAATTCCCTGGGTAGCATGGAAATTGACTATCATATATCAAAACCAACTCTTCTTCCTTAAACACCTTCTATCGGATGTGCCGATCATGCCAAGATTTTTCTCATGCCTTCTGTACCTGCTGATGAAAGTTAAAAATGAAACAATATTCTTCCAAGGCAAAAAATTGCTCTAAGCATTCTTCCATGATGTCAGGTTCCGCCATATTTTTAAAGGCTTCAATGCACAGGCTGGTGACAATATATTCCATGGGAATGATGGCCTCCTATCCATAGACCATCTTGAAAGGAGTATTCCTGGTCAGTTTCTTACATGTAGTCCTATAGGTCCATATAACTGAAGGAATGTGCACATCTCAGTCACTCCGATTGGCATTACAAACCTTAGTGAGTGTGTTCTCAAAAATTTGGTTGAAAGCCTCTATTGCACCATTAGCTTATGGGCGATACAAGGTGCTTTTCGCATGGTGGATCTAAAATTACTTTTTCAAAGCTTTAATGGTTTCATTAACAAAATGTGTACCTCTATCTCTCATTAAGATATTTGGGAAGCCAAAACTGGTCAGAATATTATCAAAGATGATGTACACAATGGTATCAGCAGTATATTCCTTAACAACCTTTGCCTCTACCCATCTGGTTACACAATCAGTGGTAGTAATGATGTAACATGTTCCAACAAATTCTATAGCCCATTTTTTGAATGCTTGCAAATCCATCTGTAGTTGTAGGGACATTTCATCCATGCGTGAATATTTCCTGGTTTGTTGACATGTATAACAGGATCGAGAATATGCATGTGCATCACTATGTAATGTGGGCCACCACAACCCCGTTCTTAGCACCTTCTGTGTAGTATCTTTCCCTGCGTAGTGGCCACCTTCCACCCCCCCCCCCCCCATGGGCCTCAGCTAAGATAGCTTGTCTCTCATGTTCTAATACATACCTCTGCAATAACTCATCTTCTCCCAACTTGTATAATTGTCGGGCAATTAGAGTGAAATCAGTTGCGCAGGCCACCAATTCATTTTCCTGTTGCACTGAATAGTCTGTCGGTGCTATTCCAGTGGTCAAAAAGTGAATAATTTTCACAAAGTTCTCTTCAACCACCTTGATAGAAAAAATCCATGCATCTGGTAATCCTTCTTCTAGACTAGTTGGATCTTCCCCACTCTCAATTTGAGACAAGTGATCGGGTCTTGCGTTCAGTCTCCCAGGCTTCATAATAATTTCAAAATCATACTCCTGAAGTAGTAGCAACCATCTACAAATATTCCCCCCCAACACAGGCTTATTGACCAAGTATTTTAAAGATGAATGGTTATTTAACATTTTAAAGTGTCCTCCCAATAGATAGTGCATGTATTTCTACAGGGCATACATGATCGCCAGTCCTTCGCGTTCAGTAGTAGAATAGTTGCGCTCTGCACTAGAGAGTTTCCTGCTAGCAAACACAACTGGGTGATCAATGTCTCCTTCGCCTAGATGTGCTAAGACAACTCCCATAGTTATACCTAATGCATCCACATGTACATGAAAGACCTTCATCCAATCTGGAAATATTAGAATAGGGGTAGTAAGCAACTCAAAAATCTTATGGCACTCCTCATTCTAGAAAAGGGACACATCCTTCTTTCGTAGCTTTTCCATTGGTGCAGTGATCAAGGCATACCCTTGAATAAAGTTCCTGTAGTATCCTGTGTGCCCTAAGAGGGAGTGCAATTATTTCTCCATGGCGGGGACTACTAAATTGATGATAATTGCGATCTTGGTTAGGTCAACCATCAATCCTCGTTGACATATGATGTGTCCCAACAAAATCCCAAATGGTACGCAGAATATTCACTTCTTCAAGTTCAATGAGATCTGGTGTTTTCTACAGGTATCCAACATCATGTGAAGGTTTGAAACATGCTTCTACACCAATCTGAATATTGTCCAATCATCAAAATAAAACTCCAGAAAATTATGGATGAATTCTTTAAATACTACTACAACGACGCGTGAGAAAATGGCAGGTGTTCTTCTGTCCAAATGGCATGAAAATATACTGGAAGGAGCCCCATTCAGATGTGAATCTTGACTTGCTACAGTCCATGGGTGAAATTCTGATATGATGGTACCCTCAAAACCCATCAGTGAATGAGTATGCTTCCTAACCACCCACATGATCCAAGATTTCATCAGAGAATGGCGTAGGGAATGGATCATGCACGCAGGCATCATTCAACTTGCGCAGATCCTTTTCTCTCCTTTGGTTTTATTTTCTTCAAACACCATTGGGCTTACCCAATCATATTTTTCTACTGGCTCAATGATACCTGCAGCCACCATCTTATATATTTCCTCCCTGACTTTCAGCTTATAATTATGGTTTAGCCAACAAGGTCGATGCTTAACAGGGTGTGCATCGGGCATCAAGGTGATTTTTATGACACCCAAATCTCCTTTTATTCCCTTGAGCTCAGAGATATTTGTAGGGAATAGGTCCTGATATTTGATCAACAGCTCCAAAATCTTCCCAATAGTATCATCGTCCCAGTAATCCCCAATTTTGTCCAAATTGGGATGCTCCTCCGTCCCAATGTTCACTTCCCTGAACTTTAATGGTTTGGTAACATCAACTGTCTGCAATAGGGGTACTGCAACTGCACACTTTCCTTCTAACTCTGGGATGGAGATTTTCCTGGGATCCTCGTCACAGTCCTCCACTGAAAAATTTTGACAGTTGTCAATATCCTGCATCTGCCCATTCCATGTTGGTGCAACACTGTAATATCCCAAATGATGGATTTTCTGCTCCATCAAGAATATCTTAAGATATTCCATTTTTCCAACTCCAGGAGTATTAACAATCAACACTGATCTATTTTAGAGATTGAATGTTAGGGGAATTTAGTGGATATGTCACCTTCACAAGGATCCATAAGCTACCTGGCCCACTAGCAGACTCTGCCAATAGAACTTGTCAAAAGCTAATAATTCCCTTCAAGGAATTTTTGCAATGCCTCCCATGGGAATGGTGTATAAGGAAATACTTGAGAATAAAACGCTGTATAGTGTTGGGATCCTATCATACATATAATATGGAGTCTAAATGCAGAAATAGAGCTGAAACGAATAGATCTAGGTGGGTTATACAGATCTCCCCAACCTAGGTACCGCATAAATCAGCCCAAAGAGTGAGCTACAACAATATGCAAAACATCAATCTAAACTCTACAAATATTAATGTATCATTAGAGGATAAATACTACAGACATCATAATATTAATATATCAGAAATATTATACAGAAATATCATGAGGAACAAGGCCCCCAAGCTTTTAGAAGAAACCTCCAATGAATATGCAGTGTAATATATGAGATGATGCTGCTGCACAAAATGCCGGAGAGCAGTGACTGCATAGTATCCATGAGAGATTCATCTGCTGAATACATACAAAATGATAATGTAGCTGAAGGAATACAAAGAAATTCCCACAAATGGGAAAATGGGCTGAATATGTGATTTCTGGCCAATCTCAAGGAGATTGCTAGAAATGCCAGATAAAATACAAGTGACAAACATAATGTCACTCCAACTGAAACCAGATGAATATGAGGCCATGGCTGATCTGAAATGATGATTCCCTCCTCTAATAATGCCATCAAGGGAAAAGGGGTTGATCCCCTTTTACATAAAAGCACTCCTCATGATGAGCACAAGAATCTCCCTCAACACTGCCCTCATGGAATAACACAGTTTCTCCAAATGAATGCACAGTGGGAGATGGTGAATGAGTGGCATGATGCCACAGATCTGAAATGTGGTCCAAGAGCCCTCTCTACAGCTCCTCGAATGAAGAAATTACTCCTCCACTAAAAAATCAAGTGAGGAAGGACTCAATGAGTTCCTCTGCTGCTACCCCAGCAACACAGCACCATTCTGCTACAGAAATAACGCTGCAATTGAAGGAGTGAGCTTGGCCAAATGCCAGAGTGAGGAAATGCAGCTCAAATCCTCTCCTCCCATGAGGAAGAGGTGGGGGATCCCCTCTCGGGAACACCCCCAGTGCTCAAGAGCACTGCAATCCTGCTAAACAGCCCGGATGTCCAAGTCCTTGGCCTCACTACGAAATTTTTGAATCAAATCATAAAACAAATGAGTTGCTATATTCTTTCTTATAAAGAAAAATGAACACTTTCTCACCATAGGTCCCACCATTAGGGTTTCCATTCACCTTTGAATGCTTTCCCTCCAAAAACTGTTTTGTCTTCTAAGGCAAGCCACCCCTCTAAGGCAACGCTGTTGACTTGGTCAAAGATGGCCAACTCAAGGTGATCCTCATCATGTTCACACCATTAGGTGTTTATTTCAGCTACTTATTTATCCTCCTTCCTCATAAGGAGTATTATTTCTCTATCATCAAGGGGTTAAGGGGTCTCCTTACCCATTTTATTAATCAAAATAAAAATATGCCACTATAATGTTCCATTTTAGCTTGAGGCTAAAATTGGGAACATTACAAACACATTCTTTTTGAGGTAAAGACTCATCAAATACAAGAGCATATATATCTTGTAGGGATTCGTCCAATTTCTCCGACCCTTCAACTATACCAAATGTCACCATGAAAAATTATGTCATTGTATCCTAGTGGCGAGTGTGTTGGTGTAGCTCTGCATCTAAGTACCAGGTGGTAGGTACCAGCCCCAATGAATAAATAAACATATGGACCCACTTATTCCAGGTTATTTCATTCCACACCTCCATCCATATAGCAAAGTGCTTTTGCGGGTCCCCATGGCCAAAAAAGAGTTCCATGGGTTGGTTAACTAGGGGTTCAAAGCAGAGAATCATCCTTTTTCAGCATTCCTCCCAGTCTCGAAAATCCCCCTTGTGGGTTTCCCACCACTGCGCAGGAGTCGCATGTATAGCCAAATCAAGTGCCAAGAATCTCTGCTCCTCAAGAACTTATGTTTCTAATGCATAAATAAAATTCTTAACACTACCCGAACCATCAAAGTAAGGAATTTATCTTACCTCTGAGGAAATGTACTAGAAGCTCTTCGTGATCTTGAGGCAGCACAACGCGGACACATCATGCAACCGGTTATGCCAGTTTTCTATCTCCCCATCCGTGTTTGAGGGACATGAGCTGTCTTTCTCCCAAAACAACATGCCATCTACTGTGAGGTTGATCCAATCATCATCCCAGGCATCCGGTTTGTAAATATGGTCAACATCCTCCTCCTTGCACACTGGCTTTGTATATCGTTCTCCTTCTACTGGATCCAGGGGGACTATTACCTGCGTACCATCGTTCTCAAAGACCATGATTCTCCTTTTCAGATTGATGATACCTCCCATGCCAATAGCCCAATCTAGTCCTAAGAGTGCAAGGTAAGGGTCCGCATCATCCACAATATGGATTACCTAGAAATCTGCATAGACTTTAACTCCCGTAATGTCTACCACAACCTTCGGCTATCTGCCCAATGAAATTATCTTCTGTTGGTTCGCCATACGTAATTGAATGGTGGACCATTCTAGTTTGGGTTATCCCATGCTTTTCCAAGTTTTTTTGGGCATGACATTGGCATCAAATCCTAGATCCAGGATGACTTGGTCCATTTCATATTCTCCTCTCTATGCAGTCATATGCATCTCCCGGCTAGTCCTTTTCTTGTTCCTATAAAGCTTGTTCACAACCTTAGTCTCTATTCAGGGGGCTTATTTTTCGGCACATATGTATATTAATACTTGGAGATTCTCCACCTCCTTCTGGTTGCACAATAATTTCATATAGGCTTGAAGGAATGGTTTGACTGCTTCATTTGCTAGAGGATCTGCGAGAGTTCTCGAGGTGGATGCTTCGTCTTTAGCAAAATCCTTCCTTTCTTCGATCAAAGTCTCTTTTTATTTCTGTAGGTCCAAGATTTTATTTTTTTCATTGGCCTTCCTAATTAGCGGTTCAACCGCAACCTTTTCCCCAGCTCCTCAAGTTTCAAAGCCACTGTGGGTATTTACATTGACACTGGGCCCATCATTGAGAAGTTCAACCTTAACGCATTGTACATTTTGTGTTGGCGTCTATTGTTTTTCCTGCACTTTAGCTATAAACATAGTACACTCTTCAATTACATGATCGAACTGTTTGCAGTACCTACAAGATTAGTGCAGAGGGTTCGGGCAGTCTCTCGTATAATGTCAAGCATGCCCATAGTTGTAGAAAATTAGTTTCCCTCTTCCTTGACATGCGTCGCCTCTCCCCCCATCCCTACCCTGTTGCAGGGGATCCTCCTCACCCAGAGGGAGATACTGGTGAAGAAGGGTCGATATGAACTTTGTATAGGTTCCCTCTATCTACCATCAGGTCATATATTGGAAAATTGTGCTCATCATGACCCACTGACGAGCAGAATTTGCATCACTATTGCTTTAGTTATGGGGCATAGGCGCTTAACCCCTGGTAGTGGTCTGTATCATGTCTCCCAACCACCTGATAGTCGGCGCACAACAGCGTGGGGGTACTTGGTCTAGAAATATTTGTTACACCAATTTTTGGTCATCTAACATGTTACTATTACATGGACCAAAGTACATCATGTAAGACCAATTTTACCCTAGTAAAATTGCTTTCGCTATGGAAAATAACTTAGTAATCCATAATTTATTAAATTGTTTATGGTCTAAACAGGAAACCCCGTGAGGAAATATTGAATAAATACCTATTTTTTTGGTTTTCCTCAAGGGACAATTAATTAAACCATAGTTTATTTAATATTCCTGGTCATATTTAACCCGAAACAAGAAAATTAATTAGATAAATCACTATTTATCTTATTATTTTCTGGGAATAATTCTTTAAAACATTATTTAAATAGTATTCCTTATTAAATTTGACTAAATCATTTATAAATAATTGAATAAATCACTATTTATTTAATTATTACTCAACCATATTCTTAAAATAATAAATAAATCATTTATTTATTTATTATTTACAAATAAAGGGATTTGATCAAATTCAAATTCTTTTTCCCTCCAACAAAAATAATAAAATATTCCATAAAATTTGGATCTAGACTTGGTTAATAATATTTTAATTATGCATCAATATCTAGACTAACTCAATATTTTGTTATAAGTAAATGGGTTTTTCCATTCATTCACTACCTTTTGTTGCCTAAAGATCACTCTAGATCTATACTTTTGTTCTGACTTTGATCCTCCATAATTGTCATATTTTTTTACCTTTTTGCTTATGAGCTCCCTTTGAGTTCCCTTTTTGTTTGAGTTTTCTACACCATCAAGAGAGAGAGATCTTAGATCTGAAGCGCTGAGGACATACAAGAACCCATCCCATTGAGGGGCACTGGTAACATCTTTCTATGTGCCCTTCCCAGGTGTCATAAATACAAAATTCTTTAAAAATATTCTTGTCTTGTCTATTGCATGCATGGAGAAACTCTTACTTTTATCTGCTATTTAATGTCTTTAACTGCATAGATCTGGATTTTGTAGCATTTATCTTGGTCAACTAACTACAAAACTAAGGAAATTGACAGTCATCTTTGATGTTAGGGTTGTTTGTTATGCACAGCTAAAGTGAGCTTTTTTCGTACACTTGCAATTAGAATTTACACTAACAACTGGCGACTCCACACTGGTTTATAATTACAGCCATTGTCATTTTTCATATCCTTGCATAACTAACTACTTCAACCCCTAGAGTTTTTCTTCAACTTCTTACTTTGCATTTCTTGATGTTGTTTTAACCTTTAAAACCCTCAAACAGTAAAAATTATTACTTTCGTGTGTTTCTGGGCCTATTGCACAGGTGGCAGGTATCAGCCATAACTTAGACGACACTTTTTTCTGAAACCTACTCCCGAGATGGTCGAAAGTGCAGGTCGCACTTTTTGGGCCAAAACCTACGACCTCAACCTTTAGGGTGCAGAAGACAGCCAAAAATCTGTGACCTCTGCTAAAAACAGGTCAGAAACTGTGACTTGAAGTTTTTGCGGGAATTTTTCTATGATTTTTCTGGTTTTGTCTAGGCTACTATTTAGGGTTTTCTGACCTCCATCTCCACTCATCTTGGACTTGTAATTTCTCTTTTTTACTTGTCGAAGTAGGAACCAAGTCCCTTAGGGCTTCAGTACGCTTCCACCTTTTTAGGAGGAGTTTAGTTGAAGCAAGTCATCTCAGATTTCGGTGTGTTCAGCCATTTTTTTAGATCTGATCCTGTACTTTCAGCTCCATTTTAGATCAATTATTCATCCATACAAAACACCTCTTTTCAATTTTTTTGGTCCTTCTTTAGGGTCCCCTCTATTTCCCTTCAAGTTGTAGCCTTTCGCCACCTTATTTGCAGCACTTTTCCCTCTGGTTTTTTGTTGTTTTTTGCACCTATTTCCATTAGATATGACCTTTAGATCCCCGTCCCTCCCAAATTTAGATCCATTGGCTATTTTTTAGTGTTTTTACTATATTTTTCGCACCCATAGAATAGTTGTTGGGAAGCCTTCCTCCTTGGGTTTAAATTGATGCATCTTTAGCTTTTTATTTTATGTCATATTTATTTTACTTTACTGTTATTTTCAGATTTATTTACAGTTATACAACACCTTTTTTCTCTACACATGTCTGGGTTTAATTAAAATTAACACACTTATCACATACACGCACACCTTAAGTGAAGAGCGCCTAGTTTACACCGCCATGCCAAGAATATAACATTGAAATCAATTGATCCTGCACCTCTCTACCCTTGTTTTGACATTGTAATCATTTGATCTTGCACCTCCCTGACCTTGTTGGTCTCTCTTAACTCTATGATCTGTGTCTTTTTTCCTTCATTGTGCCCCCAAGGCATGTACCCAGAGACTCCAAGGCCTTCATCCTTAGTTTCCATTAGATTTCCTTTCACATCCATACACTCATCCTCCTACGGGTTAATTTTTCCCTCCAGGAAGGGCCAGCTCCTCTAGCACTTTTCCCCCTCCCGACAGCATGTATCCAGGATACAGCATGCCTCATGCCTTTGCCCAACCACATCCTCCGAAGCCAGTGCCTGCTTTTTACCAACTTGTTTGCTGCAATGTTTCTCAACCTCCTTATCATCCGTATCCACAGCCAGGCGCTCCAGCTCCTCCAACACAAGCACCCACCTACCATGCCTTATCAAGTTCTCGGTAATCCCATAAAAAATCTCCAAGGGAATATATCTAACACTGTAACCCAGCAATAGGGTGATCAGCCCAAGCAGAACAGGCCTCTTCGCACAAATAAGCCTTGTTCTTGTTGCGGTGTCCATGGTCACTATACCCATGGTTGTCCCATTTTACCTAAGATTTGTCAACTATGGGAAGCTCAAGTAGCATCTCAAGGACAACAAGCCTTTGCTTAGGCTCCTCCTAATGTTGTGCCTACTCAACTAGTTGTTTTTACCCATCCTTTCCCCCAGCAAGGATATGTGTCTGCCCAACCCCCTGAAAGTCAGGTGGCTGCTCAACCTCCTCCATCTGGTACCTCTGATTATCAGATCCTCATGATGAAATCTGAAAAACCCACTACCATTGACCTCAACCTTCAGACTCGGTCCCATTAGTACAAAAAGCCCCCTGCTATGTCTGCTACTGAGCCCCCCTCTTCAGGTCCCACAAAGCCTCTTTCGAAACCCAATGGTCCTTTACTGATCCCTCAGCCTAAGGTAGAGGTTCATACCAATATCCCAAAGGGACCATTACACCGAAACACTGCTTCTGGTAAAGTTTCCCACTCCTACAATATAGTAGATAACTTGGCGCAATCCCCTACTGCCATATCAACGCTGCAACTCCTCCAGTCGTGCCCTTCACAGTGAAAAAATATACTAACTTCCATGGGCACTGTAGATCCTTCAGATGATAATTTGATAGTCTTTGATGTTGACCAGTCAGAACATCCCCCCCTTCCTGCTTCCTTTGCCTTCCAAATCCTTTTCAAGATCCGAAATGCCAACATCTCTTGTTGTATTATTGATGAGGGGGCATCCACTTGTGTGATGTTTGCTTCGGTTTGGAAGAAACTCAGATATCCTAAGTTAGCCCATTCCACTATCACCCTCCAAGCATGGGATGGACACTCTTCCTAGCCCCTTGGCATGTTCCATAATTGTCCCATTACTCTTGCAGGGAAGAATGTTTGTGTTGACATTGAAGCCATTGATGCCCCCTTAGACTACAACATTCTATTAGGTCGTATCTACAATTACATGATGTATGCTATCCCATCTATGGTCCATCATAAGATGTGATTTCTTCATAATGAAAATATCGTCACCATCGATTAGTTGACATATTATGAACTAAAGTCTCAGACCTCCCCTGAGTCCATCATCTCTTCGGTAGCCAATAAAAAAATAGTCGAAACTCTGACCAGTGTATTACATGGAGTCTATAAATATTCCTCTTTTCTTCATGCATTCCCTGGTCTCCTTCCTCCTACCTCTAACCCTAGCTTGTCGAATGTTTGCATGATACAATCATCTCAGTCCGACATCAAACGAACTGGTTCTACTAGCCAGCAACCATGCCCTCCGCAACCTGATCCTAGTCCTTCGACTCGGCCTTCAGGACCCCATCCTCAAGGCCCCTCATCATTTTTAGCTGGTGTCCATGATCATATATACCCTCCTGGAATGGTTTCCCCTGACCTTAACCATCTCGGAGCTCTCCCGCCTGGCCATTACCCCTCCAGTCAAATACCGTTTCTTGCCCCCCCCTCCTGGAGTATTTTCAATACTTGTTATGGCCACCTTGTCTCTTCCTAACATGACCCTGGGGATCCCAGTCTAAAAAATTTATCCCCCAGCCAATATCCTGCCTGGTCAGCCCAAACCTTATACAGCTTTGACCCCGGTCCAACCGGTTGCCACAACCCCTCCCTTTGCTTCTGTGCCTTAGACACCTCAATGGGAACCTACTCATGTTGTAAAAGCCTCAGATGAGGGGGGAAAAGCTCACAAAAAGGCACCTAAGGACAAGGTTTTCCAGACAACTCCTGCTCCTCCTCAACCTCCAAAGCATACCCCCTAGTGTGCTTTGTGTGATGTTTTCGAACCCATACATGTCCTAAATTTCCTTGTCTCAAGCCCATGGTCAATGAAGAATTTCCTTAGTCTTATATCCAAAAGGTCCATGTCGCCTTACCTGATTCAACCAAGAAACTAAATACTTTGCACACAAATTACCCTTGTGCATTGTGTGATTTCCATGGCCACTATACTCACCTTTGTCCCTGCCTCGGTGACTTCCGCACCTCTCTAGTGGCAGTTCGCCAACTTGAGGCTGAGAGAAATGAGTAAATTTCTCCCTTACTTGTGAGTTTTGCTCCGAAAAACTAAGAGGACACATCCACTCCCATTGACATTCGCCCTCCCGAGGTCAAGAGGATGGATTCTTCGGCCACTATCCTCTACCTGTCATCATCTATGAGATCCATGGTGGAAGACCCTCCTGGGACTTCCTCTTTTGTTTCGCCTGACCTCCCTTCAACGATCACCTTGGGCTCAAAATAAGTGGATCCTTCATCTACTTGTTCTTTAGTCACCCTCTGTGACGATGCACATGTGAACCTTTCTTCTCATGACGATGATCCTAGTAGCTTTCTCGCGTCATGTGGTATCCCTTCCACCAGTCACCCCATCTTCCATTAGAATGATGAAATTATGGAAGCAATCACCACCCCTAACTTTATCTATCCACCCTTACATCGAAACGATACATTTGAACCACATACACCTTGTGGTCATTACATTGACACACAATGTTTTGGTAAGGGGGCACCCATATTTGGGAGTCCAGGAGAAGCAATTCTCCACAACCTTCATAGTGCATCTTGTTGTGTCAACTCTAGTACCATCATTATTCCCCATCTAGAAGAACCTCTAGAGTCCCAGATCACTTCAGATCATGTTAGGGATGATCCCCCTCATCATTCCTCCCTCTTACATCAGCAACTCCGTCCCCTAGACATTGTTGTTGGCCAACTTGTATGTTTTCTAGGTGAGAAACAGTTCATTATATCCAAATCCACTTTTTGGGATAGTGAAACCATGTATGCAAACCCAAAAATTTAGTCCATTTGCTTCCTATATGCAGTAACAAAAGAGTTTGGTAATCCTCCATTCCCTTTCTCGAACAACATAACCATAACGAAAACAAATGGAAAACCACGTCATAAAAATGTGTTTATATTCCCCTTTTCTAAATACATTTTTGCATGACCATAACTTGCTTGGGGGCACCTATGCCTCTCAAGCATAAAACTCCCAGCGTGCAGCCAATAACAACACTGAAACTCCTTTCTCTGACAGGTCACAATTTTCAGGTCTTTTCCTGCGACAGGTCGCAGTTTTCTACCTAGTACCTTCTACCCAGGTCATAGAACAGACCCCAAAAAGTGCGACCTAGCATATTCATGAGCTCTTAGTGCCTAAACTGAAATTTTAATCCACTGAATTAAAAAATTATGGTTAGGCCTCGTACTTGCAACTGACGGATCTCAATTCGAACGGTCGATTTTTCCTCTACGATTGTAGCAAGATTTAGGGACTTTTCTCCTCTCTAAATTCACCATAGCTACATTTGAAAATGAGTTAAATTGGAGGGAAAAAGCCTTATTAAGAGAGAAACCCCAAATTTCTCTTTCGCAAGTTGTGACTAAACCGTAGCTCAGTTTGGCAAACCATCAGCACCGTTGTAAAGTTCTCATGAAGCTCTCAAATGGGTATCCTTTGTTCTTTTGTGATTTAGTACTTCACTTGGACACATTTTTTCCAAGAAGGGTTGTTACACTAAATTTTTTCACCATGACATTTAGCTGTTCATATGGGTCTATCACCATCCATATCATGTTCCCTTAGAAGTAAAAAAACCTTAATGTTCCTGAATCAAGTCTCGGAATTGGAGGAAATCTCTTTAAAACCCTTAAAAGACTACTTGCATGGTTTTTCTAGCCTTTCCCTGTGCATGCGTTGTTGTTTGGCCCATAAACTGCGGTAACCCCTGCACGTTTTACCACTATTACCTGCGCACCCCCGTGAAAATAAAAATAAAAGAAAAAATAAATTCTAGTAGCCTAGTTGGTCGAATATTCTCCCAATTGGAAGCTTCTAGAGTCGCGATCATTTCGAGATTTATGCCTCCACTCATGGAGCTGATCCCTTGGTCCATGGAGCTCAAATACCTTCATGAGAGGAATGCATCCCCCTTTTCATGGAACTGAAACTTCCTCCATTTCCCTATAAATTGAGCTCAAGTTTCAAGTTGAAGGGTAGATTGTAAATGAATTGCTGAAGATAATTCATTAGAGTGCATACTTTCTACACTAATGAGTTGTTGTTGGCATGAGAATGATCACACCCTTGTGTCCATAACTCCATGATGGTATTAATAGAGGAAGGCTTATCAAACTGAAGGAGAAACAATTGTTCAGGACCCTGGGAGAAACCTGTACGACATCAAGGCATCAGGTTGTAAGATTACACTTTTATTCAAGATAATACATATGGATCTATTTTTCTCATTGAGTTGTTTCTATGCTTAAGAGAATAACATCAATACTTAGACTCCTTGATCACTAAGTTGGATTAGCATTCTTTGATTATTATATGTTGTAGATGCTTTGATCCTTTGTATTGTCTTTGATTGCAGGTTCTACTTATTTGGAAAACTACTTTGAAGCGACAGGAAAAAATACTACATCAAACGTCTGGATTTCAAGGTAGGAGCATGTCCTCTCTAGTTGATTATAATAATTATATTTGAATTCCAAGGTAGGAGCATGTCCTCTCTAGTTGATTATAATAATTCTATTTGAATTCCAAGGTAGGAGCATGCCCTCTTTACTTTATTGTAATAAATCTGGAGTGCAATGAATCTAGAGAAAAAGGTTTCCAAATGGATGTTTGTTTCTAGCTATTCGCTGAGTACTAGGGAGATCGCTCTTGTCCGCAAGAGGGATTAATCCACATAACAAAATGGAAACTTTACTGGGGATCTAGAGCTTAGTTTTATTTAGTTTCAGTTTGAATTTTAGAGTTTTCTAATTTTGACTTCTTTGAGTCGGGTTAGGTAGATAACTTTTAAGAATCCCTAAAAAAGAGAGCTGATTATTTATTTTTTCTATTTTTTCCTTGCTTGCGCAGTTTTCAAAAGAAAAAAATGTGGCAACCTGCGCAGGTTTTAGTTCAATTCAGCACACATGCATTTTGTCTTCCACTATAAACTACACACCCCTTGAAAATTTTTGAAAAAAATAAATTTTTCTTTTTTAGAGCCAGATAACCCGATTCTTTTTATTTTCCCTGATCTATCTTAGTTTTCAAAACTTATGTGAGAATTTCTTTTCAACAACTTTTTCATTTGTGTGATTTATCATCCTATTTGCATTTTATAAGTGAGAGTTTTCCCTAGTTTATTGCTGCTCCATACAAAAGATACCTTCATTTGCCTCATCTTATAGGTATGATGATATTGTATTTTTGAGCCATTAGGATCATTGCAAACTTGACTTTTATGAAAATTGATTTCTTTTTCATTTGCAAATATGGAAGAGCTTTTAGCTTACTGAAGCCTGATATAACACCAAAGAACTTTTGGATGTTTTCATTTTTGCGGAGATAAGTAGAATTTTTTTCTTGGTCTGATCTCAAACTAAGAGAAAACATCCCCTAAAATTCTAAATAGACTTCAAAATTAAAATTTTCTTTGATTTTGAAATTTATGTTTTTTTAGAGTTTTTAGAGATTGTTTTCCTTTGGAAATGGATTGTTTATTAAATTGTAGTTTTTTATTTGATTATTCAAGGAACTTTATTTGAAATGAGTAACTTATCATTCTTTAAAATTTAGTTCTTCCTCAAATCATCCTCTTTTCAAAGAATTTGTTTATGAATGAAAGAATTGGTACTTTGAAAATTGATAAATCTCTCAAATTTCCCTTAAATAAGATTCATTGAAAAGAAAGAGTCGCACTTCTCATTTAGATGCATTTAGAGTATTTTTGAGTTGGGTCACAAACATCATTAAATTTTCAACTCCATATCCTTTGTCTTAAGAAACAACCAAATTAATACAATGGGTTAAGAAAATCAAACTATATATTTTTCATTTTCTAGGGCTCATTCCACAAACATAGCTTAGGCTAGTGTTTTGGAATAGGTTTTAATGAACATTCCAAAACAGTTTAAAAAAAAAGTAGGATCTTGAGTTAGGAAAATCCAATTGTGGCATTTGTGCTCTTGGAAGCTCTTCTTAAAAGAGTCAAGCACGAGATCATGTCGGAACCAGTGAGATAATCCTACCTAACTCATTGGGAAAGATAAAAGATGTGCACGTAATACAAATGGTAAACCTCGGATTAACCATTGTCGAGGAGCTTGGGGTCACTTGTTGGAAAACCTCAGATTTACCATATTGAGGAGACTTCAAGGGGATTGAGCTTGATACTCTGCCCTTGAGTGTATATCGGATCGTAGATTGTTCCCCCAGATACAATTGTTTTTGTTGGTGACCTTAGTGACCATAATATTTAGGACTTTTCCCAAGGTGACGGTGGAGGGAAGGTCCCACTGTACCTAGAAAATATGTTGGCTACACTCACTTAGACTTTAAAGAGGGTACTCTTCACTTCAAGATGGCATAAGTGGAGGGATTTGCACCAGACTGTTTCATTAAGCAGGTTGTCAGGGTAACTCTTCCAACCGCTAAGTTTTCCATATTAGAATTCTATGATGTTGGATTGCATCACCAACTAGTGTTTTTAGTGCGGAAAAATATTGTTTGTGTGTGGATTGTCTCGTAGATTTTGTAGGCGTGTGTTCAATTTGATTGTTTCCTTAGTGACTTTAGGTCTATTTTGTTGATTTTCTTTTCTTTTCTTTTTTTCGTGTGTTAAGCATTAACCGTGGCTGATGTTGAGCCCTAAAAGCGT